>JADMLD010000510.1:1200000-1510084 GCA_017589585.1 Phylloscopus whistleri
CATCTGTAACAGGAAGTTAGTACATGTCAGGGACTAGTAGTAAATTAATGCAGAAATTGAGGATAACATTGAGGATAACAGGTACATACTGTACATTCTTCTTTTTAAAGAATGGAGCAGCTGGTAGCAGTGGAGTAAAAAAAAAAAATGAACGTCTAGTGAAATAACACCATGGAATAAAGCAGAATTATGAAGGGACCAGAACTGCCAACTTCCTGCTCTCTCATCTTCTAAGGGTTAATAAATAATTCGCTAAACAGTTTAACATCCTATATCTCCGGTATTATTCCATTTAGCTGTAAAATAATATTTTAGAATGCATTACATAATGTAACCCAGAAAGAAAGGTTACACCAATATTATTACTGTGTTTTATGAAAGAGGGAGTTATTCTATATTTCTATTCAGGTATGGATGCCAATTAAAATTTTGCATATAAGTTTATTTTTTTTAATAAAGAATAAATTTTAATGGCCTGGTGTTTAGCTACCTGGCTAGGATATATTGCAGATGCGAAATCCTAAGCATATACTCATTGTCCATTTTTGATTTCCTTATTTTTAAGATTTTCAAAGTTATAATGATATGAAAGTGTTATTATGCTTAAAATTTAAATATATTTTAATTATATTTTTTTTACCAAGGAGAAATCTTTTTTCCCTGTATTTTACTGGAGACATAGAACTTATATAAGGATATGAATTTGGATTATTTGTGTCAAGTAACCTCAGACTCACATATGTAATTTCTTCATTTCTTTACTTCAAACAGAAGCTTCCATTTTGAGATGAACCTGGAGAGAAAAACAATAATCATGACGGTTCCTGCTAATAAGGATCCCAGGGAAATTTTTCTACTCAGCACCAATACTTAGTTGAAGAAAATTACATGCCTCTCCTTGATGCAGAATTTGGACTTAGAAATTGACTAAGAAATTGTTCAGAAATTTTTCTTTGAATGTTTGCCTATTACTTTCCTCTTCCTTTCCCCTTCCTACACCCCCCACCCCTTCCCCCTGATGACAGGTTTTGGGAGAATTTTAAAGTACTTTGATTTTGACTATGTTGAAATTATTGTAAGTTGAATCAATTTAGAGAGTTAATTCAACATAATGCAGATACTAAATCATTTTCCTACTGCTGATAAAATGCTTAATATCCCTTCTACGAGGTGAAGAATCCTGTAATCTAGTGAAACACAAGAAGCAGGGGCAATGAATGATGCATAGTAGAGATACCAAGCATGCAATTTATTTCATAGATGCTTAATCCCCTGGCTCCAGCCCCCCCAAAAGCAAATGGTTATATGTGCATTTTCTGCATTTCACTGGCAGTCAACCCAAAATGCTTCATATTCCTCAGAAGAAAAAAAATCTTTACAACTATTATACAGTTTTTACACCGTATGAAAGTGTATTATTCTCTCAAGCTGAGCATGGCAAGAACAATTCTCCTAAGCAGTTTAAAACAGATAATGAATAATAATGTTAAAGTCTGTAGGAATCCAAACCTGAAGAGGTCTATGAGGAGATATTTGGATATGCTGTTCCTGCTTGGAGAAGAAAATACAGTGTGTGGATTGTTGACACACATTTTTAAAGCTATTGATTTAGCATAATGGACCACAGAATATTTCTTGAGTAATTTTAGGGCAGAGCAGTAATAGTAAAGTCACAGCAATAGCTTGAAAAAGGGATCTTGGGTTTACTTAAATAAATTAAATT
This sequence comes from Phylloscopus whistleri, assembly GCA_017589585.1. Classification (NCBI taxonomy): domain Eukaryota; kingdom Metazoa; phylum Chordata; class Aves; order Passeriformes; family Phylloscopidae; genus Phylloscopus; species Phylloscopus whistleri. Next base: position 1,201,724 of record JADMLD010000510.1, read on the forward strand.
CTGCAATGCCCTTTATGATACTACCACACAGAGATCATAACATGTCGTTACATTGTGGAAAAGAGAAACACTATACCTGAAAAAAAAAATTCCCAAAAGAATAAAGGCTGGGAAACAAAAGAGGGACTGATTTCTTCTGAGTCAAAATAAGACTCTCTTATTGCAGTCACCTTAAGGGCCAGAGATATTTAGTGCTCCTTATATCATGGTTGTGAAAGTAACATTAACATTCAGTGCCTCTTGGAGAAGAAATATATCCATATACATATTTAAACATAGATGATTTTATCAAGCAGCATGTGATTGATTGTGAAATTAAATTGTTACATTAAAAAGGATTTTAGTACATATTAAGGTACAAGTATAAGGAGCAAAACCTGCAAAAGTAGATAGACAAAGCACCTAGTTGCCATAGTAGGGGAAAATCAGAAATGCTGATTTTCAAAACTCGTTCAACTGTTGATTGATCTTCAAGGTGATGGTGAGTTTCTTAAGTCTCTATCTAGTGGACAGTCTAAGTCTTATGTTTGGGAACCAATAGAGGAGTTGATTTTAAACCAAACACATTTGTAACACATTATATATACAAATATATAAAAGATATTATACAAAATTGAAGGTGCTAATTTTACACCTTGTAGCCTGGATGTAAGCATTCACCTGGCATATGGATAACGTAGATATTTTTGTCTATCAAGTAAGTAAAAGTTGTAATAAGATCTTAAGTGTTAATTTAATTTTAAATTAAAATTTTCTTAACGATAACTTTCCTGCTTATCTTTTAGAATACTGCTTTTTCAAAGTTTATGTGTTAGATGCTCCTAAAGAACAGGTTTAAATGTTTAATTTTTCTAACTGGCAAAGCACCAATTTATGTATTTTTGTGCCTGTTGTTTCCTATCATTATATGAAGCAACCTTGATTGCTTAATTTCTTATCAATTGTTCCTGGGAATCTTAATGCACATGTGTTCAAACCACCACCATCACCTCCACCCCTACAACCCCCCCCAAACAAAAAAATAAAAGGTAAGAATGCTAATCACTTAGATTAAAAAAAAAAAAAAAAAAAAAAAAAAAAGTATATATTTGCTTTAAGGATAGATTCAGAACTTGCACACAAAATTAAATTTTTCAGTCTTGACCTCCCTGATAAGATTTTGTATTTGATTGACTCTCAGATTTTAAACTAATTTCCATTGGCAGTAATTATTTTGATATCATAGAGGAACACCATTATTGCCACTTGAGGGTTTAACTAAACAGCCTTGGGCACTACATTGTAAAATGAGTCATAGAGTCATGTTACGAATGTTCAAACTGTGTTTAAACTTCTCGGTGTGGCTGTTTATAATAATCTCCATCTCACTGTTCTCATTAGTTGCAAGCAAAGCTGTGACACATATCCGCCAAACAGATAGAGGTTTTGGCTCTTTTAAACTCTTAAGTTGTTCAAGAATTGAAATATATTTCAGAGGAGGTAAGAAAATGTTAAATTCTACCCTATAGTCTATTGAGAATTCTGTACACATTTCAGAACGTTAGGAATTTTGTTTGGGAAAGATCTTCTGAGACAATTGAAATGTCTCACCTAAAAGTAAAGCTAGTATGTATTAACTTTAAAGACGGAATAACATTGTGGAGAAAATAATAAGCTTCTCTTTGACAGAGAAATTATCTTCCAAATGCTTCCCAAGACAGCCCCCAGTCTGAAACCTGCAGTGTTTTGACTCCTTATTTTGTTGTCACCCAGTGATCCTTCCCTGAAAAGTCTGTTCACCGTATTTGGAAAATACAGTGCTCTTTTCTCAACCATGGAAGTAAATGTTAATACCAGGGCCCTAAACATTTCTTTAAAAGATGCCATATTTCTGAACAGTATTTTTGACTTGGGGGCAGTGGCTGCCTTGCACTGCCTTATTCTCAAAGGAAATCAGAGTGTTGAGGATTATTTTTACAGTGTTCTTTATTCTAGTGCATTATAGCCTAGTACATCAAACTAGGCAGGCAAATTTTACAAGTGGACTTCAGTAAAAACCATACATTAATCCTCTGTGATGTACTACCAAATTTCCCTAAAGGAGAAGAGAATCCTTGCCACTGCAGAGGGAATCACAGCAATATTACTCAAGGCTTCCTCCCTGCTGTGTGAATCTTCTTGAAGTTTATTGTGGTTTATTTTTTCCTCTGATGTTGAATAAAAATTAACATGAACCAATGCTCTGGTACTAGCAGCTGTGCTTTTGCTTGAAGGGTGGAGCCCATTCACAGTCTGATCAATAATATTGCTGTTGAAAAACCTAGAAATGTCAGAGTATTCTACTCAAGCACGTGCCCGTGGCTGTGGGTATTCTTAACTGTGGGGAAGCACAGTTCAGGTTTGTGCTGGTCAGCAGGCTGCCAGCACACAGATTAATTACAGGGTTCAGGAAAGGCTGGAAATTTTCTCCTGTATGCAGTCTGTGTGAGGTCACCTTGGATTAGGAGAAAGAGCCTTAGGCACAAAATCTGAACCCTGACATTTCTCACAGACTAAAACTTGTTCTGTTTTATTTACAGGGATTCTATTCCCTACAGCTGAGAAGAAAGAAATATTTCTTTCCCAGACTCAGTCATGAACCACCATGTTTTATTTAGCGAACAGACCATGCAACCAATACAGAGATGTTTAAACCATATTATTACAGTAGCAGAAACACAACCATTTGTCTGATTGCAAATAGCTTCCATGTTTATCATGAATGTCCAGTAAGAACAAGACATTATAATTGTTTCTTAAATGGATCCATCCTTTGATTAGATTCCAGATACAGCTTTTAATTTTTAAAAAAAAAATTATTCTTCAAGTGGTCTATTGGTATGTGGTGCACAAACTTTAAGACTTGCAATCTCAGTGGTATTAAATCCCACTGAGATAAACACAGCAGCCTGCTTTAGTCAAGAAAAAATGTAGACTGATTTTTTTTCTTTTTTTTTTTTTTTTCAGCATAAGTTATAACTCTGCCTGACTGACAATTCCAGTTAGAAAAGAGTTCTTATAAGAATTTCATCCTGTGTGTGAAAGGTCAGAATCAGAGGTTAAGTGTTCTACAGCCAGGCTTTAGGCTTGTTGCTACAGAAGCCCAGAAGAGTAAAAACATTTTCAAGTGAAGCAATAATAGGTAGATATAAACAAAACAAAAAGGCTCTGGAGGAAAAAAAAAAAAACAACCCAATCTTCTGTGTTCTAAGAGGAAGGACAGAAAGTAAAAATAAACAAAAGAATTCAGGAAAAGAAAATCTTTACTTCAGAATATTTAAATATAAGAGCCTGTATCCAGCCATATAAATAATTTATATTAAAAAAAATACAACAAAACTACTAACTGTCTCTGCTATCTATTATTGGAATATACCTGCAAACTATAAAAGAGTACTTAAAAAAAAATTAAGGCATGGAGAAACACAGTGGAATTATCTATACAACTTAACTTTGCCCCAATTTGATTTTATGTATTGACCATATGATTCTATTTTTTTATTTTTGTTCTTGAATGTACCCAAGGAGTGACTTGTGAGAACATTAATTACTCACTCCTCCTTTGCATGGGCAACAGTGAGTAAAATACAGACTAAAATTATAAAATTTAGACTCTTGTGTGTAGACAGATTATTATCAACTGTTAGTTGTCATATATTTTTAATTGTAGATGAAAAATATAAATGTTTCTCTTTCATGTGAGCACTTGGTCTCTTTTTTATATATTAAAATAAATGGTTCCAGTGCCTGCTGTTTCACATGCACACATTTCTCACTACTACAGTCAATTAAATGAGGAGACAAGGCTAGTGTATATTGCTGCTGTGGGAACTTGAGGTAGTTTTGGATTGTGACAGGACCTGTTGAAGAATACCTTTGCATAAAAGCCGGGCACCTGCACGCTTTAAAAACAGCTTCTTGGTTCATAATGAAGGAGAGAAAAGCCAAAAGAATAAGAGGTTTGCTCACTACTGCAGTTGCAGTCTACCTGCCACCCTAAGGATGACAGTAGCCCTTGTCAGAACTAAATTACTGAGGGTGTTAACAGTATTCAAGCAGCAGCCAGTCAGAGAACAAGAACCTGGCCACTGCCTATCACAGCACCATTTACCATTTTGTATGTCTTGAGACAAGGTCACTTTACCCTGCATTATGGCATTATGAGATGTGTATTTTCATACCCTCACAAATGCAAAAGGCATTATAATGGCTACTCTGAGTACCATGTGTATGCAGGTAAGTAGGAGCAAAAAGCAGGCTATAAACAATGTAGTTAATTTCTTTTCTAAGTATAAGAAAAATTTCTATTCAGTACCACTGAATGTAGGACATACTTGACAGCTATTAACCCGTACAGTATTTAACATTTCTCTTGCAAATGGAAGATAATGTAAAAAGGTAAAGCTTTTGCTGATATATATATTTTAAAAAATTCAATGATTCATAATTAACAAACAAATTCAGTTTCTGATAAAATTTTCTCCTTATTATTAAAATTTATGGCTAATTGCCACAAATTAATAAAATCTGATTGCCCTCTCCAGGTCATATAGTTATATTTTTGACATGGGCATTTCTCCTGTATTCATATTTTTCCCCCTTTTTCCAATAAATTTCTGAAGTATTTCTGCTATATACATTTTGCTTAAACTGGATATATATGCACCTCTGTGAAATGAAGCATTATGTACATGATATTTTATTCTGAGATCTAATATTGAACTATTAAACTTCAGACCAATTAGGATTAGCCATTTCAGCCCAGAACAAAGATCTAAGTACCTGGCAATGTTCTAAAAGACAGCAAAACTAGTAAATGACTGAGATGGACTGCATAAAGGAGGCCTCCCTATGTACTCAGTTTTCTCAAAAATTTAAAGTCATCCCGTGTGGTTTCCCTTCGAACTATGGCTCGAACCATAGTGAAGGTATTTATCTTTCTACATAAGTAATCCCATCCACTTAGAATTTTTTCTCTCTGTCCTGATTTTTACCTTCAATGAACAAGAAATTGAAAAAAAATTTACAAGTATTCGAAATAGATAATTTTCTTCCTGAAAAGTTAGTTCCTCTCTAAAACTGAAACCCCTCAAAACTGAGAATTTAACACCCAAGGAAACAATACAGATTGCCATTAATCTAGAACATAATTCAGCCTTTAATATCCTCACTGGCACACACTGTATTTTCGTTCTTGGAGAACATCACCTAATCATGTGATATGTTGCTTTTGTATTTTCATTCCTAACAATTGATTCAATTAAATTATTAAATGTCTCTTAATTCTAACCACTCAGTGACAGTGTTGAGAATTTAGAAAATACAGGAAATATAAAACACCACCAGGAATCTTAAGTACCTGATGACACTGAAATAGAATTCTGCCTGTGTTCTGATTCTCTAATAGAAAACACTGAAAAAGCTTTGTTTTCTCAGTTTGTTGCTTTCATCTCTCTTCCCCTCATATTTATATAACTTCATAACATACAAGGATTCCAAAACAAGCATCCTCTTCAAATTTCAAAGCAAACCCCTAACCCTATCAGTGATTTTATATGTCTTGTCCCTACTTAAGTCAGTCTTCTCTGTTCCGGCCTGAACCTTGCAGATTTTGGCTACCTATTCATGCCAGTCTCCAGTATGATCCACATGAATCTCTCTCCCTAACCATGGAATACAACAATGCAGTTATGATGCAGAGCAAGATATCTAGAATTCTATTTATGGCTACTGAGAGAAGTTTCCTTTTTTTACCATCCACATGCTTTTAAGTGACATTGGGACTTTCTTCTGAATAAAAGGATCATAATGTTGCTGGCATTCTGCAGCATGAATCTTTAGATATGTCTTGAGCAAGAACACAAAAACAAAACCAAAAACAAAACCAAAAACAAACACATTGTAGTTTATAAGATTTTAAAGACATTATAGAAGTCAGAGGAATGTTCTGCCGTAAAATAAGCTATTCCACTTTAAAGATAAAAATTATAAGGGGTGCCAGTCTTTGATTTGGATGTAGAATCAGAAATCCTGTAGTTATTTCTAGAAGAGTTTCAAATAAATAGAACACAAGTTATTTCAGGAGAAAGAGGGAGGATAAAAATGAATATATATCTTTGAAACTGTTCGTATATTATACAGAGATGTATATTTCAAATCAGCTACAGATACAAAAAATGTGTGAAAACATTATGATTTTATTTTTAAGTTGATCTGTCAAGGATCTGAGTAGTCTTCATGATCCTGAAATACTTTCAAAAAAGATAACAAAATATAAATGTACATAGAGAAACACAGTCTGTCATACTGTTTATTTCAGAAGGAAATCCTAAAAAAACCTTTAATGACAAAAAATAAATGCTTTTAGACCAAAATGTTAATGTTTTGTTTTAAAATGATTTTTTCTTCTTATGAGATAGTATAAACTAGCCCACTTTATTAAATGGAGTGAGAAAGACAATCAAGAGAAAAGGAATCCCTCTCATTTTGCAAATGGAAGTACAGAGGTCTCTCCATTTATTTTAAATAGAGCTTGATGAATCAGTATACTTAGTGGCCTGAATTTATATGCTAAAATTGATTGAGATGGATCATATATTTTGTGACTCTTATGTGGAAAGCTTCTTTCTGCAGTTTTCATCAAGACATACACACACACACAAAAAAACTTATTTGGTAAAATTATGGTGATGTGAAGAAAGATATATGTAAGCAAGACTGTCTTCTCTGTTTTCTGTGGTGGTTTTATTCGTCTTGTTTATTTCTTTGCTTATTTTGCTTGTTTGTCTTAACTACTGTTTTAAATATATATAATTGTGCTCTTAAAATGTTTTTACATAAACCAGAGAACTCTCAAAACTAAATGCACTTTACTGTACAGCCTGGTCTATCATCCCCTTACCTGGTCATTAGAAGTGACAAAACTTAGGAAATAACTTGCAAGGATTTTTTTTTTTTAATAGGCAATTACACCTAAAACCTAAAAGTAAGCAAAAAAGTCATAAGAGTAAATTAGTTTGAAACATTTTGGACATAGAAAAATGGGCAGTGAATCTTAGTCTGACCTTTTTGCAATGATTTGTGCTATAAGAAACAGCATTGAACTGTATATCAAGTTATAACTCAATGAATAAAAAATGCTTTCTAAGGTTTCTGAAAAATGTGAATTTTAATAATTAATTATATAAAATTAGTTATATGAACTTTCACAATCATAAAATTGTAGTTCAGACTCTTTTTACGTACAAGTATGGTTTTCACTTGAGATATTCTCATTTTAGAGGGAATCCACTGCTATTTGTAAGCAATGCTGTAATTCAGCCTTCTGAGACGAGTACAAATGAGACTTGTGAAATGTGAAATGGTGCCTAAAAACCCCCACATAACAGATTCTGCAAGATGCACTGTCGTGCCCATGTCAGAAAGGCATTTTATCTTCATTTTCTATCAATGCACAAACTTAATTATTTGTTCAAATAATTTAAAAGGTATCAAAATATAATCTATTTTTTGTTTTATTCAATACTTAGTGCTACTATTGTGTGATAGTGCTAAGCAAACTCAGTTCTCATCACTTCTGACAGGAGACAAGATATTTTGGTGTTAGAGAATGTGTTCACAGTTGTAGGACCTGGAGAAACGGGGTACATTTTTTTAATCTAATATGGTGCCATAAGGAGCACTACACTGGGGTTTTATAATATAACTGTAGTGGTTAGAGAAGAAAAGAAGTAATGAAATATTAATATTAGAACAGGTTTAGAAGATCCATGTGGCATCCACTGAAAATCCAGGTCACTGGGTTGAACATCACCTGCGTGAATCTGGGTACCCATTCCTGTGAATGATTTGAGCTATTTAGGTCACTTTTCTCCATCAGTCAATTACTTAAGTAAATTCTTATCAGTTTGGCTTCAAATGTAAACAGAAAATGACAATATCACTTGTGAAAAGCAAAAAATCATTACAATAGATATTTAGATTTAAGGTTTTTGCTTTCAGCCATGCTAAAAAATAATTTTTCTCAAAAAGGAAAAACTAGAAAAATTGAGGCAGAAGCAAAAAGTATTATTAATGCTTTATATAACGTATTCTGAAAGTCTTGACTTTGATAAGTAGAGCAAAGTCTGCACTTATCCATAATATAATGGAATCATACTGGTATTCTAGAATAATTGGTGTGTTGGGAGCTGCTGTAAAACTACATTTATTCAGGGATAAAAAGTACTACCCTTCTTAGCGATAAGGAATATTAATTGGCCTGGCAAGGTTTGAAGAGCAAAGAGGATAACAGCACAGAACACAGAGGCAATAAATAATCCTTCTATGCAGCTTTCATCTCAAAAACAAATCAACAAACAGAGATGCTACTGAACATTATAAATATTGGGAACTGTGGGTTTACAGTTCCCACTTAATCCTTGATGAGTCAGTATCTTCAAAGTTACTCCAATATCATTACATATTTTTATGGTAAAGTGACTAAGTATGACTTCTGTTTCCATTTTATCATGTGCTTGAGCTACCGAGCTGCACGTAGAAATACATGAATTTCTGTGTGTAATCACTGTTGTAATGCTCAAATCAAGCCAGAATAATACAATAATCTTGTCTTTACAGCTTGCATTACTGCTTATACCTTGCAGAGAAATGGGTAAAATAACCTCTAGTAAGTTAGTACATATTAGGTACTTTTACATCATCTTGCTCAGCTACTAAGTGACTATATAGGTCTCCTAGTTGAAGACATTGAGAATTAAAAAAAACCCCTTAGCATATTTAATTTATATAGTTTCTCACATTTAACCTAAGTTAATGCTTAACTGTGCATATAGTTATTTTGTTCTTATTATTCTACATGGACCAGAACCATTCATGAGCCAGACACAAGTTCCACCTCTGAAAGACCCTTCTGATTTCTTTTGCAAGAAATCAGAAGGGTATGAGAGGAAAAGAACTAATTTTAAAGTGCAGAATGGATCATTTGGATTTTTAGTTTACCAGCAACTGTCATGCAGACTTACAAAGCCACTCATCCATGTAGTCCTCAAAGGCAGAGAAGTGCACCTGGTATGTAATGAGACATCCTGTCCTGTATTTTTTTTTTTCCAAAACAATACAACAAAGCCAAGGGAGAATGAGGGGGGTGTTCATGAGTTTCCGTGAACAAATGATAATACCTTGTTAGAATCAATTTTGTCCCTTGTTTCAGTATGACATTTCAGTTAATTTATTGATGCTTACAAGAGAGTAATATAGTGGAATACAAATTATAAAAGTTCAGAGGGAAGCTGGGAGAAATAGTACAGAAATAATTCTCAGTCATCAGCTGTGGAGACGAACTATAAATGATGCAAGGTAATGGAGAAAAGCATGTTCCCATTTCTTCAGTGGCAATGTAGTCAAAATTGAAACAACCTACCTGCTGTTTATATTTTTCTTCTAATCAGCAAAAGGATGCTGTAGCAGCTGTGCAAAAATACCAGATGCTTCACATGTGCTTTTTCTTCTCCTTAATTAATTTTTTGACTACCCTCTGTTTTGCCATTGACTGTTCTCAGGAAATCTGAAACCCTTAGACCAGTCACCTATGCACTCATATTTATCTCCATTATCATCCTCTGCTCTAAATTCTCCTCCTGAATCCATATTTCTCAGTTTTCTTCTCTTTACCTACTGCTTTAATCCTAGAGCTCTGTTATTGCATTGTATCACATTACATTGAATAATTCAGGAGAGTCTACAGATGCTCCCACAACTGCAAGTGTGGTCATTTTCTGAAGTGAAATTCAAGACATTTCAATTTAAAGCAGTCTATTTCAAATTATTTTTTTCTAAATATTTTTACCAAGTTCTCTCAGTTTTATGTATGCCATTAAATATCTCTTCCTTTATTTGTGAGTCTTTATATGCCGTTTTAATGATGCAATGAAGATGGTTTTGTTTTGCCAGTTTTGGGGTTTTTTTCCTACTTATTTTAATATGAAGGTAGGGCTTTCAAGTCCTTCCTTTTAAAAATTGTCTGATTTTCCATATATATTTAAACATCACAGTGATTATTAATGTATCTGAATGCCTTCACAATTTATCTGAAATACTGAAGAGTATTGATTAGATGCCATTTTTATATTTCTTAAATGTAAGTCTACTCAATAACTAACTAATTGCATTGTTTTTGGAGCTATATGAAACCTTTTAATTTTTTTTTGTAGTTGTAATAACACAGTATACACAAATGACTTGAAAATACTGGATAGATCAGTCATAAAATATATACAGATTATTCTAAGTTTAATGTAATTTTGAAATCAATTGCTCCTAAAATAGCCACAGGAGGGAATGATTTCACATAAAAACCTGATTGTGAACATTTGTTAAAGCAATCCCAGCTCAGAAATACAACTGAGATGTTTAATATGAGTTATACAGGCAGGACAAATGACACAAAAAATATACAATAATTGCCACAGAGAAGTAAAAATGTTAATTACTTTCTTAAAAGACCTGTATAATGAGTTTTGTATTGTGTAGTTGCCTTCTGCAATAAAAGAGAAAAAGACCATAAGAAAGTGTTAGGCACTTAAAATACTTAGCAATAAACACATCAGCAAACATATGTAAAAAAATTTTACATGTGTTTGACTGAGACTTTAATGAAAGAGAGGCAGATTTCCTGTATTTCAAAGAATAAAAAAGGGGCAGAAAAAATCAGAAATGGGATTCACTCTTATGATTGCTAAATGTGTAACTTCTACTGCTGTAAATATTTTGTTGAATGCTTACATTCAAGCATATGAGATGTCTGAAAGAATTATTGCGTTTGACATTAAAAAATGGGGAATTAGAGCCCGAATCTTCAAAAATGAGTTTATGATTTTGACCAGTGATAAAAAAATATCCCATACTAAATACTGTGCTAAATATTTCCTCAAGGCTAAGCCTTTGTAAATGTTAACTGAGGTAGTATTGGAAATAAAATCCAAATATTGGATTGCCTTTTATACAGAATCCATACGCTGTTTTCCAAAAAGCACGTGCCCTGCAAGTTAGTTAAATATCAAAGGGTTGAATTCAGAATCCCAGGACTCTGAATAAGACAGAAAAAAATGTCACTTTCTTTTTTTCCCAGTGTTCCAAGTCATCTTCCATTTGTCAAAAGTACACATACTTCTTATAATATATGGGGCTTTTTTGCTTAGTCGAAGCAACTTGTCACAGGTGCTGGACTTCTGTTCTTGTATGCTATGTTAGGACATAGAAGAATAGCTACTATTTTTTGTATGCAGAGGTACTCAAAAAAAATGTATCTTGCATCCTGACTTTTATTCACCCAACAATGATTTCACAAGACTGAAGACATTTGCTCTTCTCTATACGATATGTGGTAGGAAAGATTGTAATGTCTTCAGTCACAGATATTTTTCTGTTCCAGATCTAGAACCAAACTCTACTGCATGTGGAACTTTATGTAAACTATTATTGAAATGTCAGGGTCCCTGTGGAGACCAGGAATTTGATTCAGCTATTGAAATCATACAAAGAAACAATAAAAATATCCTTGTTGAGTTGGCAGTTATGGCACCGAACTAAAGGAAGTCTGCAATATTGACCTCCCAGTAAGATGTGGAAGTCATGTTAATACATAGAGACATGATCCTTCAGTTTGGGGACATACTTTAGGAGGCATGGATGCAGGTCTTTCACTCCCAGGAACAAAAAAAATCTTTTTTTTTTTTTCTTTTTTTTTTTTCCCATGCCTTTCATTCAAATGCTGTTTGATAAGATCCATGGTAGAAAACATGGTGAGTCTTTACGGCCACACATAGATGATTCATATTTTTATGAATCTCTTAATTTTATGAATCTCTTAATTTGCTACTTAATCTATATTCTTAGAGTGGCAAAAGTTTTCTTGCTTCTCACAATAGATGGAGTTGTGAGAGATGGAAACGAGAACTCACAGAATCATAGAATCAATGACAGAACACTCTAGGTAAGGCAAGCAGATTGAAACTCAAAGGATTTATATAAAAAAAATATCTTGGGCTATGTAGGAAAGAGTGTCATCCCTGCTCCTGGGAAACCATGAAAACATACAGAGTAGCATTCAAAGGTTTCTGCCAGTGGAACTTGGATTCCACTCTGCATCAAGCACTTTAAAAAAAAAATGTACACATATATAGTCACCACAATGAACTAACTCCTTCCCAAAGACTTGCAGAATTAATCCAAGTGATGTCTGCAAATAGCATTCTTATTTTGTCCAGATAATGAAACCCTACGGGAAGAATTTCATTATTCCATTTTTTTTTTCCAGTAAGATAAGCATTACCTATGAAATCAAACACAGTGTAATACTTTCTTTTCAGAAGTTCAGTTCCCATGATAACTTATCAAAGTTTCAAAATATTTTATTACTAATATGATGAATTTATTTAAATATTTCTAGAACTGACATATTCTTTAAGTTCTGAATAAATATGCAGGGCCAAATTGTGGAAGATTTACACATGCTGAGTAGCAATTAACTCGAATAATTAGTTATTTTTCTTCTATTGATGTTATCTTCAAAACAAAATATCATTGAGTATGACTAAGGTATTAAACTCTGCTGGAAGTAACTACCAGCTTGTACTCTTATTTCCTGTTAGTTTTAATACTTTGTAGCATTCTACATTTTTTCCAGTATTAACAGAAATGTTACTGACACAGAATAGTGGATGACTGACACTATTTATTTGCACAACTTCTTTACTTCCTTATTGTCTCAGACTCTATATAAGTTTTTCATGAGAAAATAGAATCCTTAAAACTGCGTTATTTAAAGAAAAATTATATGGAACCTAATACCCACCCAAAAAGAGAGAATAACATGAGAGTTCTTTAAAGTCTAGATTAGAACTATGTGTAATTCTGGTGATAGAAAAAGTCCTTTATCTAAAGAAACCATGATTTTCAGACAAGAATGATAAATATTTTATTTTTGATAGTATACATTAATCCATAAGATACAAATTCTTTCTTTTTCTAGAAATTGCTTTATCACTTTGAAAATATGATTTTTTAAAAGGTTCAGAACTGTTTTCTGTACATGGAAAAGATAAATCACTTGTTCATTTGCTTAAAAAGAAACTCTAATATTTGAAATCTGTGACATCAATCTAGTTTCAAAGAGAAACACAACCCTGTAAAAAAGTAGCATATAAATGAAAGGGATATTTACTATCTGTTTTCAAATGCCATCTCTTTCCATTGTTAAGTATGATGCCTACCTGAATATATTTTCCCCACTATTTTCTCCCTAAATAGGAGAAATTAAAATCGAAAAATCAGCAATATGCTTAAGACTAAATTTGCAACGAGTATCCCTCTTTCTCAAAATACTTTTTGTTGATTGATTCAGTTCAAATCCCAGAATCATAGCATCTCTAAGGTTGGAAAAGACCTTTAAGATTATTGAGTCCTACAGTGGCTACGATTCTTATTCAAAGAACACAGGCAGTGTCTTTACCAAACACAGTGAAAAAAAGACAGCGCAGTGCTATCTATACACACTATGCCTGTATCCCAGTAGTCAGCCTGCTTCTTTCCACTCTTCCACTGTCTCTCTGGCTGTTAAGGACAATGCAATCTCTTTGGTGTGTATGTGGGCGGTCATCAACATCCCTATATGCTTGAAGGGAGCATAAAGTTTTTGTCAGCAATTTTCCTTTCTACCTTTTTAGGATTCCTCCTTGTGATTTTTGTTTTTTATAGATTTGGTAAAATTTAAACTTTTTTCTTGGTCTGCAAGCTACATGCAATTTTACACTGCAATGTAGTGCATTTTATGCATGCCAGAGCTTGTCTGTTGTTCTCTCATAGGAAAAAAATAGTTCAGATTCTGGGCTGTATTTCTTTAACCTATCATGAGTGTGTTTCTTACAACCATGGGATGTCCAGTGTCAACCTTGTCCCTGTTTCCCATCATCCTATGCCTGTGTTCCTTCCTCCACGTTGTATATCCCCAGTGCCTTGGGCTTCTACTATGAGTCCAGGACTGTATTTCTCTGCACACCATCAATACCTCAGCCATAAGTAGCTTGTTATAAAATTAGAACATGTTTACTGCTACTATTTGTACAAAAACTCTAAGCCTAACATATAGAAATAAGCAAAGGTAGACTAACTCAGACACAGTCATGAGAATGATAAAAATATTATTTGTTTTAGAAAAAGAAAGAAATTAGAAAAAAACACTTCCACAGCTAAAGTAAAAGTAAAGCTACAAACGTTCACAATAGGTTCAGACAAGAAAAGTATGACAAGCCCCTGTTCTGAAGGAGGACTTGCAAACTCAGGTGGCCATTCCTAGCAATGGCAAACCAGTATTACTGGGCTAGAAGCCTACAGTACCTTTCAGTTTGCCTCTCTGAGCAGAAAATGCATCTAGTCCCTCTATGGGCTTGTGATTAGGGAACTTTCCAGCTTCCATTTCCTGCACTACCAAATTATTATAAATAATTTCATTTTTAAAGTAACTGAGAGATATATGCTGTATCTCAGCAGTCCTTTTTCCAAGGTGCAGTTGTATAGAGTACAGTGGGTTATTCCAGCAACATAGAATACAAATACTTCTTTTTAGCTGCAGGGAATTGAGAATCTTCTTACCTCTGTCATCCCAGACAACCTTTTTTATTTGTTTTCAGTGATGACAAGTGGCTCATGTCCCTGCCCCAGAGGTGAAAGGAATTACTTCATTCATATCCTCTAAGAGATCTTTAAACAGCCAGCCACTGGATATATTTAGAGCATGCTACTTTTTTTCTTACTACTAACAGCTTTGACCAAGAGAGTTGGAGAATCTCATTATGCACAAAAATTATAAATATACATACATAAGTATTATTACTGCCATGTTATTTTAGATATATATGAGTACCTGAACTTTTAATGTACTTATGCAATGGCTGCAGTTTTTTTGACCTAAAACAGGGATCTGCAAAGTAGCAGTTAAGCAAATATCCTCAAGTTTTTTTCCATTAGAATATTAGAGCCATACTTGTTTCTGAATATGTAATTACTCATTATGAAAGAAGATATACATTCTGCATTCTGAAAAGCACAAAAGAAACTTATATCTAAGTTTATTCATAGAGCTAAGCTTGGAAAATTATTAGACGCTATGATCACGCAGTAGGAGGTGTAGGATATTTGGCAGTAGTGATAAATGTTAAGTATTCATATAAATCCACTTTTTTCTCATACCTGAGATGCTGTGGATAGATACTTTCTTCCAGAAGACCTCATATTTCTCCCATGAGAGCAGAAATAACTTCTCTTATTTTAATTATTTTTTCCTTCTCCTTCCTTTTCTTTTTATCCAAAGGAAAAGATTCCTGACCCATGGGTAGATAATTGGATTTAGTTGCCTTAGTATCAGAAAGAATCTTCACCTGGCAAAAATGAAGGACAAAAAGATTAATTAACCTGAAATAAACTTCCCATGACATTTAAGCTATCCTTGGATAGCCCTCCTGCCTTTCTGCTCTAAACAAGAATCATTCCATTTCACACTGATAATTTTAAGAAGGAGAATTGATATAGAAGGTTACATTAACTAGTGCAGTAACTTCAGATTTATTTTACAGTTACAGGTGTGAGTCACCTTCATTAACAGTGCTTTGAGACTGAAAATAATGCTTTAGAATTCCATGTATTCCATAGCATATCATAAGTAATTATAGGCCTTTTGCTCAGAGTGACTATTGGATTTGGGTAGTTGCCATCAAATTATGAAAAATCCATGTAATAGAAGAGCTATTAGGTTACAAAGAAAGCTAAATATTTAGCTCCAGAAATAAAACCTCCTGTTTCTTCTTTAACGTCTGATAAGACTCACAGTAAAGCAATTACGTAGATGAAAAGAAAATGTCAGAAAAATAGAAACACAGGTATTGGACCAAGAGATACAGTACACTTGAGAACAAAAAAACCCAAAACCCTTTATATGGAAGGAGACCTATTAGAGAAATAAAACAGGGA
This sequence comes from Phylloscopus whistleri, assembly GCA_017589585.1. Lineage (NCBI taxonomy): Eukaryota > Metazoa > Chordata > Aves > Passeriformes > Phylloscopidae > Phylloscopus > Phylloscopus whistleri. Next base: position 1,217,765 of record JADMLD010000510.1, read on the forward strand.
TATTAAACACTGAGGATTACCAAGAATCAGACTGCAGGCATAAATTGTAATAAAATTTTATGTAACTTATAAACAAAGTAGTGGCAAAGTTGTTGGAAAACTATAAAAAAGTTACACCTGTTGCTATTCTCAGCGGATGAAAGGGATTACTGATGGTGAATTTGTTATAAACATGTTCACACATCAGTTAAAATAGTCAGAAATAAACCTAATCTCATAATATTTGCAGTTTCTGTCTTTTAGCTATACCTGTTCTCACAAGCAACAGCACAAACAGAATGTATGTTGTGTTTAGAACTGGACCATACAGGTGTGGTTGTGTGTTAATAATTTACGTACACTAAGTAATTATGATGTAATTTATGTTTGTTTATCTTGTACCCCTTTGCTTGGGGCCTATAAATTTTAAGCTCATAAACATAAAGAGATAGGTTTAGTACCTGTCTAATTAAAAACAAAATTGAAAAAGAAAGAAAGGACATGATAGAGGGAAAAAAGCCCATATAGATAATGTTTGCTTATTAATGTTTTTAGTTTACTGATTGCAAAAAAAAGAAAACAAACCCTTTCATTTTCTTTAGCTGTCCACTTCTAAGTTATGTATTGATGATTTACTGTAAAACCTGCATAAAAGTCGGCCCTCAGAGATTGTAAGAAGGTGGGAATACATTAAATTTATCAGCCAGATCTAGAGCATTGCCTCGGTAGAAAACTCAGAGAGATTTTTGTCGGGAGAAAAGCAAGAAACCAACTAAGGCTGACATCATCTGCAGAGCAGAGGCAGTGCATTGACGGCAATGTGATTGTCCTGGCTTCATCTGGGACATTCTTAATAGCTGCTGCAAGCTGAGGGTTTTTGATTTAGTATGAAAACAGTGTTGGTAATACCCTGAAGTTTTTGGCTGTTTCCAAGGCAAAACAGCCCTTAGCCAAGGACTTTCCAGTGTCTCATCCTCTACTAGACAGGAGGAGCACAAAAAGCTGTGAGGAACACAACCAGGACAGGTGACCACAACCTGCAAAAGAGATATTCCATATCATAAGTCATAATGCCCAGTATATATCCTGGGGGAGTTTCATGGAAGGCGGAAATTCAGGGTTATGGTATTTGTCTTCCCAAGTAACTGTTGGGAAGACAAACAAGATGAAGCCCAGCTTTCCTGGAGATGGCTGAACACCTTCCTGCCCATGGGAAGTGGTGAATAAACAAATTGCTTTGCTCCACTTGACTGATGGATTTTACTTTTAAATATCAAACTGTCTTTTATTTCAGTGTGCAAGTTCTCCCAGTTTTACACTTTCAATTCTTTCCCCCATCCTACTAGGAGGGAGGGACTGAGTGGCTGTGTGGTGTTCAGTTGCCATCTTTGGTTAAGCAACAACAGATATGAGATAAAAATCTGTAAGTAGGGGTAAGTTGAGCTGAGAAAGTTCTTGAAAATGGGAGACCTTAATATAGTGAAAAAAATTCAATTTTCCAGAATAGAATGTTAGCTGGTCTAAAGAGCATAAGTAATTTCTTGTTTTATCTATGTTTTTCTAAGTAGATAACAAAATGCATTGCAAAAAACCTTTCGTAGTAGTATCTTAAATCTGGGGAACTGAGAACTAAAGCGGGGGGAACTAAAGAACTAAACTATTTCCAGGCTATGTTGCTATTGGTAAATAAACAAGCCAGGAATATTCTTGCTGATTTTAGGATGAACCAGCATACACAGTTCCCCTTCCAGGCTCTCTCCCATTCCCGACACATCTCCACCCATGTGATTCCCCTCAAGGTTACCCATTAAACAGTCCCCTGCATATAATTTTCCTTGAACTATAACCTGAATTGTTTGGATATCAAAAATAAATAAGAGAAATTTGTAGATTCACTGAAGTTACAGTTTTGCCACCAATGCATTTGTACTTCAGTTTGACTTCTAGTGATTAAGTCATTTCCAGAATGAGAGATACTGACAGTAGAAGTTAAGGAGTTTATTTTCTCAGTAAAATACAGAAGCTGTTTCCAACAAAGCCCTTGGTGTTTGCTGTCTGTATTACTAGCACACTAAATTCTGTCTCTACAGCTGTAACCGCGGAACACAAGACAAAATTTATATGGAGACCAAAGAGAGAGAGAATCAGCTTTATGGTTTAAGGTTTTACGTTGCAATATATGAAGTAAGCAATTACCTATGGGAAGCATGACACTGCAAGCGTAATTAATTTCAAGAAAACTGTGTCTTTCAGAAAAAAAACAGTGAAAAGGTATCAGCTTGAAGACCTGACACACAGATGGATGATTTGATCTCTTTATAACCAGAATTGTTTCGTGAAGAGAGAATGAATTCCCTTTTCTTGAAGTGATATTCTAAGCACCGATTTTCCTAAACTGAATGTTTCTATCAACAAGATGACTATTTTAAGTAAGGGTAGGTAATCAAAAATCAAATTATAAATACATAATTTAACCCCAGAAATAGTTGCAAATATCAAATATTAAACAAAATTTTTCTACGTATTCATAGAATAAGAGTTGAAGACAGTCATGGACTATTTTTCCTTGCAATAATCTCAGGACATAAGCTATTAGCTATTTAGCCTCATTTGTCTACCTGGGAACTGAATTTTTTCTTAGTTAAAAAGGGACAGGACTACTATTATCCTTTAATGGTGTCACCAGATCCTGTTACATTATGGCCAGTGTGACATCACATGGTAAATGGTGCAGCTTCAGCCAGAAATGTTTTTTTGTGGTGCCTACCAGCTTATAAATCCAATAACATTCTGTCCTTGATGATGTAGGTATCATCCCTTTGCAATATGGTCTTTTCAACAAAATACTCAGTACCTTAGAGATGCACAATTTTCTATAAATTGGCTTTGATTAGGTGATGAAGGCAGAGTTCAGATAATGTATATTGTCTGCTGAAGACTGCAGATTCTCTCTTAATAAAATTCTGCTGATAAGAATAAAACAGCCTCTTCCTCAGGATGGAGTAATTAGAAACTAGGCTGTTTGGAACAGGAGCTTAGTTTTGCCTAAAAGAAGGAGGCTTCTCAGAACAAGACGTAGATTAAAGCCTTTAGTTATATGGCCACTTAATACACCCATAAAGTAAGAATCACCTTGGAAGAAAAATCAGCTTTATTTTAATTAATATTGGGGCAAAATGGTTTTTAAGTAGTTGAAGAAAGCTAAAAATATTTGCCATCTTCATCTTTAGGTGATCAGAAAAGTCTATGTTCTACATTTCACTGAATAGGGACATTTATGCAAAAGGTAAAGCAGGGCTACTTTTCTGGAATCACTATTAAGGAGGCATTTATCCCAATTTCCTCAGCTGTAAGTGAATGGGGATAATCAACAGTTTGATTCTGCATTTCCGTTCTTGCAAGAGCATAATGTTTTCGCTCCCACCCAGACGTTTCTTTTGCATTGCTTTCCCTACCTCTGTACTGAGATTCTTTCTCTTCACTAGTTTCTTACATTGGCTCATAGAATTAGGCAGTGTCTTTCGTCAGAAACCACAGCTATCTTGACTTTGGAGGCCAGGCTTTAGAAAACCTTTAGGGCAGGGTCTTAAAAATAAATTTAGAAAAAATGTCCTGATGAAAGTAATTTAGGCATGCTGGGAACTTGACTCTATCAATTATGCCTAAGCATTTTAATAACATTTCACACTGCTTGTGATTGCACACATAAGATGAAAGATGAGCTGGCTGTTGAGAGCAGGCAAGTAAACTGGAAATGTAAATCATTCAGGTAATTAAAATGCTGACTTACAGAAGCACTCTGCACTACGATAGAAGCTCTTCTGCCATGAGACTTAACATTTGTGAAAAGGTCAGTTTTCTACTTTCCGAAGCACTTAAAGTGCTTTTATTTTGATAATGATTGTACATGTCAGCCATAATAATCTCGGTCGTCCATGCCTTTCTGTCCCTAATTGGTACAGAAAACACTTGGGGATTTATTCACCTTCTTGAACAGCGTCTAGTGCCATTGGTACACAAGTATAAAAGATACTTGAGCCAGACTGGGAGGTAAAGCATAAAACTTAAGGAAAACCTGTGCGTTCTGGACTAGAAGCTGAATGATATGTAAAATTTGGTAGAGCACATCAAGTAGCACTGGACATCTGAATGATGCTGATAAATTCCTTCATTATACCATTAATTATGTAGTTCAGAAATAACACAAAATATGAATTATTAGCATTGGTTATCCCTTGTCCATCTTCTTTTAGTCACATCTGAAGAGCTAATCTCAAATTTTATAATAAAAATTATACATCTTTTCCTCAAACAATTTTCTTAATGTAGATGAAAATAATGTTTGATTGAAACCTGCTTATATTTCAAATTATACTTTTTTCTTACATTATCTAGCCTCAAACAGAAAAGAAATGTCTTTGTTTTTGTTTTCTAATCATTCAAAATGAGCATTCTGTGCTTCAACACTCTCTCACTAAATGACAATTCAGAAAGCCTATTTTATATTTTCTTTATCTGTATCACAGAAGTTTGGAACCAAGTTTCACTAAAAACCTTTAGGTAGCAAAGGCTCATTGCACCTTTTCTGAAAGGTTTGGTTGTCATGGTCTGGTTCAGTGGTGAAGGTGCCATAACCTTCCTCGCTAGAAGTGTCTTTAAAAAGACACCTGGATCAACGGAGGCACAGGCACTCTCAGGCACAGAGTGATTTAGCCCTTAGTGCACTCTCAGGTGCAGAGTGATTTGCTCTTTGTGCACTCTCAGGTGCAGAGTGATTTGATATTTGTGAGGCTGCCTGAGCAGCAGAGCCACATTTGCCACCCCAGGTGATGCAGGAGTAAAAGCAGTGAGATGGGGCCTTTCCCATCTCCAGGAGAGCTTCTTTATTCCACAAGGTCTGGAAGCGAAAGAGCCAAATGGTCCCAGGGGAGAGGGATTACATAGGGTAGCCAGGAGTGGGGTTTCATAACTTGGCCAGTGGGGAAAAGAACTGGGGAAAGGACCAATCAGGGAAAGGATCCAAAAAAAAAAAAAAAAAAATCATGAGGGGTTAAAACCAGGAACAAGGGGAATAACAAATGGGATATGAAACATTAACATAAAACTTCAAAGGCTCATGGGTTGAAGTATTTTTTCTCACCTTGAACCACAAGGAAAACTCTCAAAGGGACTTCTCAAGAGTATCCCTGAAAACTGAGGCAGCCTAGGGGCTGTGCACTATCCGAAGGAGTGTATTGTCTTCTGTGGATGGCCCATGGACCATGACATTTGGTTAATATTTTCTTCGTATTTGTACATTCTTAGCTTTATGAAGGTTCTCTGGCTTTTATTTATTTCTTTACTCCTCATATGACATTTTCTTATCCCGGACTATTTACCTCTGAGAACCCATATTCAGTTTTTGTCTTATGTAGAAATCAGTCTTGCAGACATGATGCATGGTATATTTGTAATTGTATTTAAATTATTGTCATTCTTTCTTATAAGTTCCCCCAAAATTCATAGGTTTAGTCTGAAAAAAAATTCCTTATTATTTTTTTAATGATCCATTAAAATTATTGTCTATTGTAGTATTTCATGCCAACATGAGAATCCATTCCTTCCATTCCTATCACTTCTGGTTAAAACTTTAACTTTCTTTTTCCAAGTGAATAAGTTCTGCTTCCATTCTTGTTTTTCTATGACTTGTTTTTATTCTATTTAAACAGAGAGAATATCACTATTAAGCCTCTGCCTTTCTGCTGATTCATATTCCACAATTTTCTCTTGTAAATATCTACATCAGGACTGTACTTCTGGGAGGGGTTTTGTTGATCTCAAACATTCACCAAGCCATGCAAGATATGGATATTCAAAGAAATATACTCTGCATAGCCATAAAAGAAATTCCTTTCCTATTTGCTGGATTTTCTCTCTGTTGGCTAACAGGATGATAATATGCCTTCCTAGGGGAACTCCCTAGTCATTCACACAAGTGTGAAGCGGATACTCCTCATCCGCAACAGTGTCCTGCAAAGAGGAAAGGCATAGCTTGGGCACAACAGGTCTACAATTTACTCACACAGATATTTTACTGATTTTTATGTTAACTTATTTTTGGTATCATCTTAGATAACCAAACACTCTGGCATAATAATTTCTACTCACTTAGGAAGTGGTATAAATGCAGCACTTTGAATTGGTGAGTGCAGGAAAATGCACTAGATACCACGTCTTTAGCTTTGAATGCTCTGTGCTACTTTTTAGGAGATTTTCATGAGTGCTCTTTCCATGGTTGGTTTTGTTTGCATTAGGGGACTTTGCCCTGCTGTTCTCAAATACAGTCAAGTTGAAGATTGTAGCCAGTAAATCTGAATTACTATTGGAATAAATATAAGAACTAAAAGCTAATTTCAGCAAATTTGGAGAACATACTTATTGTGATAAAATTTCCTTCTTTTTCACATGTCCTGACTTCTGCAATTTCTTTCCAATACTCTTCATGAACAAGCTCTGTTACTTCTTTTGAACTGTGTTTTCTGTCTTTCATTTTCAAGTTGCATTAAGTAATTTTGCCTAACATTAATGCTGACTGGAATGCTCTAGGCAATCGAGATTTTTAAAAGACACATTTGTATTAACTGCAAAGGAGAGAAAAACTAACAACCCACATTATCATGTTTGTTTTCCTTCTAACTGAACTGATGAGGTGGTAATGAAGGGTAAATGTCTTTCTCTTCACTAGTTTTATTCTGAGTGTGATTTCTTTCTTCAGTAAGGAGGTCAAAAAACAGATCAAGAAAGGTGTTAGCAAATTCTGTATTTTAGCTCCACTCCTAAAATATCATAGCAATATTTTAATATTTAAAAATCTATATACTCTAGTAGCTAAACATACTCGACTTTAAGGAAGCTAGGTAAAAGCTATCCATTGATAGAGTGGTAATTCACCCCATTCATGCCATAACCATGAAACAAGGATGGCTCTTCCATTACTGGCACATACTTATTCTTGTAATTACAGAGATTTGGAAGACGTTTAAACCATTCCACAAAATAGTCTTTTCGAGTGTTCCTATTTCATATGGCCTAGTTGCCATTTAGGATTTACTATGGTATTCAGTGGTCTTATCAGGCATACCCCTTTGTCTTCGGTTCACAGCTACACTAGAATGAATTAAGGTAGTGTTTCACTGAATAATTTCTGTGTGATTTTTCTTTTATCACTGATTTTAAAAAAATATATAAAATATAAAATTATATATTCTACACCTTTATATATAATATCTCTGAACTTGCGTTTTTCATAGGTTTGGAAGTCTTTTTGCTTTCGCTTTCTGATATAGGAAAATAAAAAAAGACAGGATTAAATTTCCATATGCTAATTCTAACTTGAATTAAGAAGCTGACTGGTTTGGAGCTCTTAGGTTGTTTTTTTTTTTTTTTTTCTAAACAGTTTAAAAGCCCAAAGGAAATCACTTGTTTTGCCCATTTTGGCAGTCTCCATTTGAATAAATTGTGCATAAATTACGATGTGCATTTTTGAAAATGTGGGTTTCATCTGTGCAGGTTATGAATCTGCTCAGCTCCTGTTTGCCAGGAAGGCATAATCATTCCTTAAGCATATCTGCCAAATTATCTTTCCTAGGCCCACTCTGACAACCAGTGGAAGGGTGTCCATGGCAGGGAGGGTGGGAACTACGTTACGTTTAAAGTCTCTTACAACTCAAACTATTCTATGAGTCTGTGATCTCAAATAGCACAAGCCCATCTTTGGGTAAGTAACTGAGCTGTTGATTTCCATGTGTAATTGGATCTTCAAATTCAGGCACTCACGTGTCTACAGACACATACCTGATCTTGATATTATTTCTAACCTATGACTCCACATTAAAACCCATATTTTTTAGGTGTCTCAAACTTTTATCAAATCTTTGCTGGAGGTAATTAAATGTCATTCAATGGAAACAAATGGAATAATGTCTGCAAGGAGATACTGCAAAAAATGAGCAATTGCTACCTTGAATAAAACAGAAAAACCTTATAGTTGTTTAAGCCCAGCTGGCAGCTAAGCTCCATGCAACTGCTCACTCATTATTCCATGCATGGGATTGGGTGGAGATTCTCAAGACTAAAAGTGAGAAAACTCATGGGCTGAGATAGAGATAAAAGCTATGCATGCAAAAAAAAAGCAAAACAAGCAATTAATTCACCACTTCCCTTTGGCAGACAGGTGTTCAGCGATTTCCAGGAAGACAGAGCTCCATTATGCATAATGGTTTCTTGAGGAGACAAACCCCAAATGTCCCCGCTTTCTTCCTTCGTCTCCCAGCTTCATATACTGAGCATGACATAAACTGATATGGACTATCCCTTTGGTCAGATGGGGTGACTTGCTCTGGCTGTGTTTCCTCCCAACCTCCCACTCATGTCCAGTCTCTGCGCCAGTGTGGCAGTACAGAAAAGCAACAAAAGGCCTTGGTTCTGTGCAAGCCCAGCAATAACAAAGACACCTCTATATTATCAACACTGTTCCTAGAACAAATCCAAAATACAGCCCCATACTAGCAATTTTGAAGAAAATGAGCTCTACCCCAGACAAACCCATCACATGCCAGTATGTGTAACTTAAATTAAATGGTCGCACTCCTTTGAAGAACACCTGTTTTTAATAGCAAGAAGATAAATTCCATGTTGAAATGTGATCCCTGCACCACAGATTTCCTCAGTAACACCAAAAAGTTGCAGTCAAAAGCAGATCATTACGCATAGCTAAATAGGCTTTAGGGCTTTTCTCTCTTTTGACAGCAGAAGCATAACATTAAATTCATCAGCAGTCCACCAAAGCCAAGCATTTATACCCCTGATGCCTTAAATGCCCTCATTTCATATCATTGGTCACTTCATATCTGTAGTATTCTTCGTATAATTTCTGAAGAAAAATATTATACTATATATACTTCTTTCATTATGCCAAAATCCATATACTTTAAGAGATATTTTAGCAATCCTTGACTTTCATGTACATTATCAGATTAGCAGTTAATGCCTTATGCTAAGTCAAATGGTAAACAGTTTTATTTTTAAGAGGAATAAAGTAATTTTACAAAAAAAAAATAGACATTCCTAGCACTCTTTAAACATTAAACATTACATATACTTGCTCTAATCAACTCCTCTGCTAGAGAAAGGAAAATAAAGAGCACCTACTACTGGGCAATTCATTTACTTACTAGTTTATGTGAAATATGTATTTCTGAATTGCCATGTCTTCAGATCCTTCTTTGGTAAACACATAATTTTATGAACTTGATGCAGTGTGAAGAGGTTTGGGGTTGTTTTCAGTTTTATGGGATATATTTAAGGCAGACTGCTTCAGGGAGTGGTGCAATTTTTCATATGTATTTGCTTCATGTCTTTAAAGTGCTAAGTCAACAATACATTTGCATGTTCCTGCATTTTTTCTTTTCTTTTGTTGTGTAACTGATATAAAGTTCACTGCAGACACAGTTGGGCATTTAATTCCAAACTATAGAGGTGTGTGCTAGGATTAAACCTGAATATTATTAAAAATACTGGGACTGTGGACATGCATTTTGTCTTGGTTTGGGAAGACAGGTGTCTGCCAGGGGAAGCTGGAGTTTCCCTTGAAATGGAGAATGTAAACTCCCTCCCTCCAAATTGTTATAATTTTGCAATCTGGGAATAGGAATAACAGTTCTTTACTGGGAATATTCAAAAATACAAATGTAGTAGTACAAAAAAAAAAAAACAAACCAAAACACCCAAACCAAAACAAAACAAAAAAAACCCCACCCAAAAACCCAAACCCAAGCAAACAAACAAACATCCTAGAAAACCCTGACAGAGTCAGAGCTACAACCTGACACCCTGTTGGTCAGGGTGTTGGAAGCAGTCCAAATAAATTCTCCTGGAGAGGCAGATGTGTTTCTGTTGGAGTAGAGATGATCCTGTAGAAAGTGTCCAGTAGCGGCGAGATAGGTCCTGTCTTCCTCTGGAATCCAGTGGAAAACAGGATACCTGATGTTCCTGAGTTTCAGTTTTTATCTAGGTAGGAAGGGTTGGCTCTCCCCACTGAGTGGAGCATCTCACAATGGGAGCATCTCACAATCTCAAAATGAAATGTTTTCAGTCATGTGGTGAGCTTTAATGGCCCATTAGCAGAAGATATCCCCCTGGAGGGAGGATGGGTCATGGGAGAGATAAGTAACACTGCTCCACCTGGTTTTAACAGCTGGCCCATTATCAGAAGGCACCTGCCCACTCCCCCCTGGAGTTATGAGGAATGGGTTATACAAGAGATAAAGAAAACATCTCCCCAACCTGCTTTCAGCAGATGGAAAAATAGAATGAATTTTTTTTTTAGTTACATAACCCACAACACACTTCTCTGGAATTTTTTTTATGAAAATAGCACAGCATGTCCAGTGTGGTCATAATCTCCTATTATCAATCTACTGTGATCAGTGCCCAGAGTGATTGTAGCCTTTTGCATGAGAGAAGACCAGACTGATTCCACTGTTCCTTGTCTCTAGTTCCTACTGTTTAAAAATGGGAAAACAGATGGCCAGCAGAAGGATAGGCAAGGGCCAAGTATGCACTTGCGTGCAAAAGGGGCTGAAGAATTAAAAGATGACAGCAGTTAATGATGAGAAAGAGGGAGGTTAAACAAAGTAAGAGTCTGTACTGACAAGAGACAATAAAAGACAGAAGGAGAACTGAAGACACAACTGAAGGGGTGCAGAAGAGAAAAGCTGGTGTAAGTAGCTAGTAAGTAAGAAAAGAAAGAGAATGCAATGTCAACATCATGTCATACATGTTGATATTAGTACATGTCCATACTCATTCACAGCCGGAAAGGAAACTGGTAAGTTCTAGAGCAGGTATAGGAAATACATATTTGACTGTATAACTGAATTGAAGCCTATGAGAAAGGAAGGTGCAATAAAAAAGAGAAAATTCCCCAGCTTCTCTAAACCAAAATAGATATGTTGAAGACAAAGGAACCATATTAGTCCAGTTTCAGAGAGGAGTTAAAATTTTAAATTATAAAGCTGAGGATTTGGAATTATAAACAATGTGTTTTCAGAGATATATTAGCACTAAAAGCCATGCATAGTCATAACCATAATGAGTATCTGCGGGTAATTTAAATGAAAAAATTGCATAAAAATAGAAAACTTAATGATTTCTTAATGTAAAAATGTCAAAGAGAAAAATTCAAAAAGAGGAAGCCCATGATAATGATTATATAAATTATCCTAGTTAGCAGTTAGTTTTGGAATGAATGCATATTCTCTGTGATATATAGTGTTGCAACACAGTTTGTTCAATCAAGTTACTTTCTAATTTTCAAATTTTGAAACGTAATATGTAATTATGTTCTACTTAATATCTTCTACTTAGCAGTTGCTTTAACTAAGGCCAGATGGACTGCAATTAGATTTCAAATGGGAACATTTAGCACTTTCAAAATTAAACTGGTTATTCTAATTCTTCATGAAAGTGATAAAAATAGAGATGTGGGATGAACCACACAAAAGTCTGAGACAAGCCATAGAACTTAAAAAGGAAAAGGAGGTCTTTTCACCATTGCTCTCTGAAGAGATGGAATCTTAAGGAAAAAAAAAAAGTTTTCTATTGGGATAGAATAAAAATAAACAGAAGAAAAATAAATACCAGAATAATTTTTTCTCCCCCTCTAATAGGAAACATCTGTACTGTTTGTGAATTTTTGTAAAATGCAATAGATGAAAATACAGGTGCTCAAATGAATCAGACCCTGCTTGTGGAGCATTTAAGATGTATACACTCTGCAGATGAGGTGACCTAACAGTCCTTTACATCTTTGATTTCCCTGGTAGTGCACCTCTGCTAATGAAACTAATTTAAGAAAAGAATTGGATGTGTGAGAAAATGGAGAAGCTAAGAAGCAGTGGCCTGTATATGTCTTACATTTGCCACTGTAAATAAAGTTGAGTCTGAATGTTTTCTACCTTTAGACAGTGCTTAATCTAGCAATGCCTTGCAAGTGTATTTCCATTTAGTGTTTGTCCTGGTTTAGGGCAAATTTGGGAGGAAACCCCCGAATAGGGCGCCTCTGGAAAGCAAACCCAAACGGTCCCTCCCCCCAGCTGGTCTGGGAAAAAGAACTTAATGGGAGAAAAGTGGAAAAAACTATTTATTTAACAAACAAAATGCCCACAAGCACAAAGAATGAATAATACGAAACAATAAAACCTCTGGCTGCTCTGGAGAGAGATGGCAAACTGAGACAGTCCTTGCTGTGGGTGTAGCTCAGCTCACTCAGTCTCTCATCAGCCCCACTCCCTCTGGAGATCCAGGCCCTGGCGGCCGCAGGTGCCAGCCCTTGCTGCTCCTCTGGGTTTTTCAGTCCAGAGCAGATTTAAACAGTCCCAAGGAAAAGAAAAAGAAAAAAGAAAAAAAAAAAACAACCCAAAACACCCCCCCCCCAAAAAACCACCACCAAAAAACACCAAACAAACCAACCAACCAACCAAACTAAAAACAAAAAACAAAAACAAAACAAAACAAAAAAAAAACCAGAAAAAAAAACAGTCCAGGGAACTTCTCTGCCTCAGCTAGCTAAAACTAACTAAAAGCAAAAAAAGAGACGTCATCCTGCTGCTTTCAATGCCTCAGCTGAACACACACTGGAGAAGGAATGCAGAGGAGTGAACAGTTTTCAGAAAACAAACTGCACGCTGCATCTTTTCCTGCTTCACTCCCAGAATCAGTCATAAAGGCACAGAGCTCAATATACAGCACAAAGAGAACAGATGATTGTGGGTACAAGCATCATAAGGTCACCCTAGGCCAGTGTTTTATTTGGAACTTTCTTTAGCTTCCTACTTTGCAAAAATTCTTAAAGATATAACAGATTTACGTTATTATAGACAGATCCAGTCATTGTAACAGTGTTTCTTTTCTTCTTGGCTTTTTACTTTTCTTAAGAGTAACACAGTATTCTTCAGATAATTGTCTTCTTTCTAAGATTTCCTGATTAAAAAGAAAATCATTACACTTGGATCAATTAGATACATTTTGTTTTGCTTAACCTTCAAAATGCAATACTTCATATTTAATCTATGATGGGGCTTCATATTTAATCTATGATTTAATCTATGATTCATATTTAATCTATGATCTATGATTAAATATGATTAAATATCAATTAAGGTGATGGTAAAGCCTATGGAAGTCAATTTGATTCTATGTTTTAATTGCTTTACTACTATTCCAAACATAACAATGAAAACTTAATTATTTTCAGTACTCACTTCGCATCATCCCTGTTCCATGACATATCTTGAACTCATTAGCCAGCTAACTATTTTTCATAACCCGTATAATTTCAAACAAGTGAAGCTGTTTGAATAAATAAGACTTTCCTAAATCAAGCTCTGGATTTTTCAGCCAGCTGTAGTGGTGCTTCAACATGCCTAAAAAGCCCAACCAACCAACCAACCAACCAACCAACCAACCAACCAACCAACCCACCCCTCCAAAAAAACAACAAAAACCAAAATCCAATTAAAAAAAAAAAAAAAAAAAACAGCAAAAACTCCAAACAGAATTATGAATAAAGGTGACCCAGATAAGAAACTTATTTGTGAATTTATAACTAAATAATGGCTAATACTGATAGATGGATTCATATTTTAACTCTGATAAGAAACATAAATTTTCTATAAAAATTATATAGTGTGACTTCCTTTTTTTGTGATTATGTGGCCTCATTTGGGTGAAGACAAGAATAATTTCCTAACAGAGTTTAAAAATGCAGTGCAAGATATTAATGTATAACTTGTTCACAATGTTAGCTCAAAACTGTTGCTTTGATATACTATCCCTGAGGTTTGGAATTTCTACCCTACAGAACTAACTGCATTCATTGACTTTAAAGTCAACCTATGAGAACCAGCAAAACTTGATTATCCAACTCTAAGAAGTCTGTGTTTAAGGAAAAATGAATCTTTTCCTTGATGTGTTGCCTAGCCTAACAGGAAGTTTTTAAGATATTTGATTTTATCTTATCAAGTAATCAGAAAAAACTATTTAGCATAGAAATAATTCTAGGGCTCCGAAAGGGCATTGAGCACCCCTTTTTGGGAAGCTGACCCGCTCCATAGCTGCAAATGCAAAAACCCAGGGGGATAATGTGGACCATATAAACAGTGACCCACTCTTCCCAGAATATTATTTTTAATCTCACCGAGAAGTGTAAGTTCATTAGAGGTGGCGTGCATGTGTGTCCATCAGGCTTATGATACCTCCTTGAGACAGGGCAAAGAGCATCGATGCAAGTAATGGGGTGGCTGAAAAGGAAAGCTGAAAAGCCAAATCACTGAATCACAGAGTGGCTAGAGTCAGAAAATGCCTCTGGAGATTGTTTCAGCCACTCTCTACCCAAATAAGAGTATCATCACGTACAGAAAGTTTCCCAGGACAGTGTTCAGTCAGGTTTTAGATATCTCCACATATAAAGACACCACAACTTCCCTAAGAAACCTGTTCCAGTGTTCAACCACCCTTACAGTAAGCAAATGTTTTCTTATGTTCAGACAGAATAACTCATGTTTTAATTTACACGGATTGTCTCCGGGCACCATTGAGAAGAATCTGTCTTTCTGTTTTCCATTTCCCTGAGCCTGTCTTCTTCAAGCTGAACAGTCACAGCCCTTTCCATCTCTTTTCAAATGAAAGATGCCCCAGTCCCTTGATTCCCTTTGTGGTCTTCACTGGACTCACTCCTGTTCAAGTCTTGCATACTGAATTTTGACCTAGATCAGTCATGACTTTCCTGTTGCAAAGGGGTACTGCTTGCTCAGGTAAATGAGACCTACAGTGTGCCTCCTCAGTTGTGCCTGCTTAGGTTGATCTGGTACATATGGGAAAGCAGGAAAGAGGAAAAGATGAGCCAACAGCTTTATATTTGTGTTACTTTGGAGCTATACTTACGAACTAACTAACACTAATTAGCTCTAAATATGGGAATACTCTGGATTCCTCATAGACGGCTAAATTGGACCAGGGGGATGAAGACATAACTTTTCACTAGTGTGAATGAACTCTGTGCACATCAAAACATAGAAATCACTAACCAGCTGTTGTACTCATATTGCTTATAAATAAATTTGAGACTATGTGAAACTGAGTACTGGGGTTGTTTCTCCTGGCTTCAGCATCCAAATTCTCCTGTTTAAGATTGGTTTCCCATTTCACATTGGACCATCACTGACCAAATAGATAAGAATGCATAGATGCTGTATGGATGTGTCCAGAAATGTATCAATATTTTTAAATTACAATTACTACAATTATGTTTTCATTACAATTTCTTAAAATAAAATAAACTAAATTGCATTATAACAAAGGAACAAGGTTTTCAAATTGCATGCAGATGGCAATTTTTATTTTTCTCCAGGTGATGCTTTGAATAATTTTTCAATACTTGTGACATTCACATTTTTAATTTATTATCCTGTTTTTGTTTAAGACAGAAAACTAAAGAAAAATAAAAATTCCCTTCAGCTATTCAAATACCACAATCCAGGTGCTTTTGAGCTTAATGTATTACTATTAGAAAGACTCTGGAGTAGTTAAGGGAATAGTCCTTTGCAATAAGTAGAAGAGAAAGTGCATTGTTATGAGGAAACTGTGAAGGAGCAAAGAAATACAAGGATGCATACTAATAGAGTTTTGTTTTTACTTCAATTTATACTGCATAATTGAGGACATCTACTCTTCAAGAAATCATCATTGTTATTACTGTCACATAGGGACTGATCAACCTTCTAAAAGGCAGAAGAAGTGGAAAGTTAAAGATATTTAAGTATTTTTTTTTTACTTTTTCTGCTGTGGGATTTTAAACTCTTGAGTCTTTTCATACTAGCTGAAGGACTTTTGACCTTCATGAATTAATGAATTATAGATAAAAATGAAATCCAAGGAAAGTAGTAAAGATTTTGTTGGCTGGAGAGATTATGAGAGCTGTATTTTCAGAGGCATTCCCAGCTGAATATATAATATTTGAAAGTTCACTTGCATAAGTAACTCTTGTGAGTGAGAAAAAATAATGTTCAGGTGATACTTGTGCAGAGAATTTTACATCATAACAAAAATGATATTTTGACTATGCATTTAATATTTTAATCGAAGAACTCTATACAATCTGTATAAGATCTGGAGTATTTCCTACCCCAGTTTTTGTTCTAACAGCTTCATCTAGAGCCTGTAAAAAAAAAAATATATCTCCTTTCAGATGAAAAAAACCCATAAACAAAAAAACCACATACATCTCAAAAAACATGACCCAAGGCAAAAATTCCCAAATGACCCAACAAAACCCTGTAACCATTAATTTATTGTTACGTGTATCATATGCATTTCAAAAAGTATTAACATAGAAAACGAAGGCTTGACTGAACAATGCAGGCTCATTTATTGCTCAGTTTTGATAATTTTTATTAGTTTATGCTAAAGCTTAATCTCACAGAGAGATTATCCTACTTTTCTTTCTATTTTTTAACATAATTGTAAGTATTTTTATATATATATATATATTCATGCAGCATTTTAATTGCAGATTACTTCAAATTCTTGCCAAGAATTTTCCTTTAACTTTCAATAAATTTATTAAAGACAAATGTTGACCATTGCTTCCCATGGGCAAGTAAGTGTTCAAGACCACTCTTGGTATGTGGTACTATTTACTCTTGAAGAAATATAAAAATTGGATTAGCATGTAGAATATAATTGTGATGGTCAGTCTATATAAGTTTTCTACTTGGTAGAGCAGCACATTTCTCTGGCACTAATTCCAATTTTCTTAATACTGGGTTGTTTACTGAAACTTTGCAGAATGTGCTTGTGAAATTCTAAGGTCAAAGGATGTGAGTAGGTGATTTCATTTTAAGAAAGGGTCTTGCAGGATGGATGTCTAAGTGAGGAAACAGGCTCATCTTCAAGGCATTTCAAGTGCACTTGAAGCACTTATAACTGACACAACTTTAGCCCAACTGCCCATAACAAGTTCAGTCACTTGAAGGGTAACAGAGTTTATCAAGACAGGGAAAAACTCCGAAGGTAGCCACCCTTCCCAGCTGGCTCCAGTCATCCCATCACCTTCAGTTCCTTTGTAAGATACTTTCAGAAAATGAGTATTTTCTATGTTGATATAACTGCTCCTTTTTTGAAAGTATTTCTAGCTTTTTATTCACAGTAATTTTGTGACTTAGCTAGAGGTTTACAGAGAAAAATATCCAAATAAATATGAATATGAACGATAAATTTAGAAAATCAGATCCTTATTCTGTCCCAGAATCTGAAAGAAATCTGTCTATATTAGCCATTTTATAAGATTTAAAAAGAAAATAATGTAGGTACATTTTTATGTGCATATTGATTATATTAATTAAGGACAAATAAACACTGTGCATCAGTATATGTTCATCTATCTGTTTGTGTGTTATGTGTATGAGTTTGAGGACCTGAGATAGAGAATGAATAATATAGAGGAATCCTTTCAGAAAATATACAACAGACTTAACAAAAAGATTTGTAATATTTGTTACATGTCCACCTATAACTTGGGAAGGAAAGAAAATATTAGAAGAGAAGGGAAGTAGCTTGATTACTATTTCTGAGAAATAGAGTAATTTGATTTCTCAAGTATTCTTCATTCAGAATATTCCTAACCCAGCACATGTAGTGGTCAAAAATGTTTGTTGTCGCTTTGTTAAACCCTTTCCAAGACCATACCTTAAAATAATCTGATTTTTTGTGTGTGTGCAATTGTGTTTATGAAAGCTTCAGTGTCATACAAATAGCACATGAATGAATGAACTCTCTGAATGGAGTTTTTTGCAAAAAGCTCACATAGGTTCTCTGAATTTTCAGTTTTCAGTTATTTGCAGTAATTCTCCTATCTCCCCTTAGCACTGACAAGTTCCAGGAAGAGTAGAGCATATAAATTTAGGTTTTTAAAGACATGCCATGGCTTAACCTCAGCCAGCAGACAAGCCCCACAGAGCCACTTGCTCACTCCCCCGCAATGGGCTCAGAGATCAAATAGGAAGGGTAAAAGCAAGAGAACTTGTGGGCTGAGAAAAAACGACCTTAAGAGGGAAAGCAAGAGCCACACGTCAGCAAAGCAAAACCAAGGAATTAATTCACTGGATCCCATGGGCAAGCAGGTGTTCAACCATCTCCAGGAGAGCAGGGCCCCATCATGGGTAACTGACTTGAGAAGCCAAACAGCATCGGCCCAAATGTCCCCTCCTTTTTCTTTCTCCCCCCACTTTTATATACTGGGCATGATGTCATATGGACATATGTTAGTTGGGGTCAGCTGGTTAGTTGGATCCTCCTAATTGCCCCAAAATCCTTGTCAGCATAGCAGCACAAAAACCAGAGAAGTCCTTGGCCCTGTTCAAGCTCTGCCCAGCAACAACAAAGACATCTCTGTATGATCAACACTGTTCACAGCAGAAATCCAAAACACAACCCCATATGATCCACTGTGAAGAAAATCAATTCAGCCAAAACCACAGAATGGTTAAGCTGAAGCCTAGATGGTTAAAAAGTTGTGAAAAATTAAATGAGAGATTCTTATAAAGCTCTCATTTATCCCCTATCTATGTGTGTGAGTGGATGTGTGTATATACACCCATATTTAATATGAATATATCGAGAAATGCATAGATATTCTATGTGCTTACATATTTTACATAAAATCTCACTATAAAATTATTTCAGGAATTAGGTGTATATATTGATATTTTTTGTCTGTTAAAAACCATAGTGGAATAATGGTACAGAAGATGCAGATGGTTAACACAAAAATAAAAACTGTCACACTATTTTTACAATCTCTATTCTTGTCTTCAAAATGCGACTCAGGGTTTTATCTTCTGATTTGCAATTAGGCAAACAAAGTGAATGAGTGGGCAATGAAGACATTAGTATAAGTTCTCACCATCTGTGCCTTATGCAATATATTCATTGTCATCTTGTTATTAAAGCTTCCCGAGATAATTTCCTGCAGTTAAGTTTTTATAATTTTTTTCAAGGTGTCACATTTCAAGGTTTTTCCCTTAAAAGAATGTCCTGGTAAAGACATGGTGCAGCTAAGTGGATATTTGAGATTAGAACTAGAGGTGATCCAAAATGGGGCAGTTAAATACAATAAGACACCAGTTTCAAACAAATCTGCTCTACCAACAGTTCTTTCTTCAAATTCCTAAAACCAGAAAAAATTAAGAATTAAGAATTTAGAAAATTAAGGAATGAGAAATTAAGAAATACTAAGACTGAATTTAATTTAATAAAATTGATAAAGATGTAGTTTTAAAAATATTGCAAACAAATTGAAAAAAGAAAAAGTACTGCTGAAGAAACAACTGTTTCCATTACTATGAAAATTTTTGTTACCATTTCCTAAATCCTGTGAGAGAGCGAAAAAGTAGAAAGAGATTGTGAGAAGGGGTGGAAATAATCCATATGTTACAGTGAAAGTAACAGCATGTGTATTATTTTTTCTGTCCTTTTTTGTGTACGTATTTGGATTTTTTTCCCCATTTAAAAAAATAAAAACCTTCAACATCAGGATATTAGAGTTACATTATTGAATATCATACACCCATGGGAATGCACCACATCATATCTGTCAAGGGCATTGATAATCTTCAGTAGCTTACGCTATTCCTGAAAATCATAATTGCACTAAAAATGGTTTAGTAATTACAGAGGTATATGACTTCCTCTTTCAAAACAGAGGATGAATTTATATCAAAGCTTAGTTTTGTACTTGAAAAATATGTGTTTATGTGCAATCTTACATGAATATTCCAGGAACATAAGAATTTTTTTTGTCAGAGGCAAAATTTTGCAGTAAAATCTCATATATTCTCACCACATATATACATATAAACAGCAGTCAGATTAAAAATCTATTAATTTAATTTTATGTATCTCTGATGCTCTATTAGAAATATTTGAAGGTCATTAGCTTTTTTTTTGATACATTTGCATTTATTATTATTATTAACACATTTAAAGAATTGCAATGTCAAAGGTACCTCTTTTTTACAGAGCAATTTCAGTCTTGCTAAATGTGAAACAGAGTTACAGAATTTGTAATTCTTTTCCTTCATTTCCTTCTGTAATTCTTTCCTTCTAACTGTAATTCTTTTCCTTCCCTTGAAAAAGTTGTATCGACCAAGGTAACTCTCAAAAGAAAATGAGCATTGTCAGCACTAGCAATTGACTTTATATTACCTTTAATATTTTAAAGTTTTCAAGCAAGGAAACTCTGTTTTTTTATTTTTTTATTTTTTTTTTCCCAGAGGTCTCCCTTTCCATTTAAGCAGTGATAAACAATTTAGATCTGTGTGCATAATATTTTCAGGGACTTATTGTTGAATAGGAAGATCAAATCTTCCACAAAAGAATAAGCTAAATTACAATGGAGTAAAGTAAGTGCTAAAACCCAAATTAAATGCAATAGTAAGTAAGTAAGTAAATAAATAAGTAAATAAATTGCAGAGCACAATAGTATTTTAATTGGATACACATCCGAGACAGGACCTGAAAAATAGATCTTTTGCAAGTTCACTCTCCAGCCACTAAATTATACAAAAGATGAACATAGATTTATTATTGAGAATAATTTTGGCAACAGTTTCTGTAGTGTAGTTGATATAAATAATTCTAAAATTCTGAAAGATGATTAAATTAGATAACCCTTAAGGGATTGCATGACAGACTAGTGGGAGGCTGAGTTCAAGGTGATAAGAGTGATAATATTGTGGAAGAATTTAATGAGGGATTTCAAATTTCTTTGGAGAGCTTAGTAAGTAGAGTAGCCTTTTAAATAATTTAAAAGAGTAAATCTACAAGAAAAAAATTGACTTCAGTATTGTTAAGGAGATTTATTTGATCTGGACTAGTTTACTAGGACATTTTTTTCTTGTAGACTAAAAATACTTGCCGTTTTACCTTAAAAAAAGCTTTTCAGGTAAATGTGACATTAAAGTAAACTGGACCACTTAGCTTTCTCAGATTCACTGTCAGCCAGCTCATGATTTGTTCCCAAAAATGTACTTACACATGGTTTGAAAGGTGATAATGTTAAAAACCTATTTTTTGTATAAATAGATCTTTTTTGCAGAAGATTTACAAGCTGTATTGGGATTGATATAACCATGTGATCAAATCACATTAAGAAAGTAAGTTCTATGAGAATATATTGGGTTAGAACCTCATCAGATGTACGGCCAAGTTAATGTCAACAGGCAAGTTTATGTTACTCTAAAATATTGATTCCTTTATGCTGTTGATTGATGGGTCAAATAGTTGTGGTACTCTGTTGGATCTGTTACAAAGAAAGAATATCCCACTGCAGATATGAAGGCTGAGGGCAGCCTTGGCAGCAGTATAACCATGAGATTAGGGAGATTAAAATCCTGGAAGAAGTGAGAAAAATCAATAGCATAACCAGAGCCCTGGATTTCAGGAGAGTAAAATTCAGCTTGCTTTTGGAATTTCCATTGGAAAACTGAATTGAAGAGAAAGTTGAGCAAATTCAGCAGACAGTCAGCATGGATGAACAGTGAAATCAGTCACAAAAAAAAAAAAAAAAAAAATCCCAAACAATATAAACCAGAGGCAGATAGAGTTCAATTATGTATAGTACAGGATGAAATGCCATAAAATAGAATAATTGTGAGATTTATAAATGCATTTGTTTGGACCTTTCTGAATGCCTTTGTTCCTCCTGGCAAAATATTAAAAGTCTATGAATTCTTACATTCCAGAACAGACAGATAATAATGAACGTTTTAAGAGGTATAATTTGGTTTTAATTTAAAAAGAATGAGATATATAAAACACAGTTTAGTCAGAATTTTGCATGTAAAGATGAGTTGAGCTCAATAACACCTTTGGATGTTCCCAGGTGATTGAGTGGTTCTGAATAGCTTTCTAAAAAATCTTCACCTCAAAATTCATTTTGCATTAAAATTGAGCATTATGCAAATCAGTTTTTCTTTGCTTCTAGGTACAAGTTATAAGTTTTGCTTCTCTTTGACTTAAAGAGATAAACTATTAAGTGAGGACTCTGAGCAGCATGAGCAGAAATAACTTTTAGTATTCCAGTGTATAGAGTCTTTAGGTGTTCTGGTTTTGCCCATAAATCCTCCATTTAAAACAAGAAAACATAAATAATTATCAAAACAAATTCTTTCCAATTATACATAGATGAACATAATTTGTGCACACATACACTCTCAAATACACTGGGAAGTCTGGGACCAAGATTAAAAATTGGCTTTCTCTTATTATTTAATGAAAAAAAAAAGAAAAATATAAGCAAAATAGTTTTTACCTTAAAAAAATTACCTAGAATATGCTAAATTACAGTTATGAATTTTGTTTCTAAACTAGTTTTAAATGATAATTCCCATCAAATAAATTTAGAGACTGAATAAATCTTAGACAACCTCAGAAAGGAAAAATACTTTTATATATATTAATAAAAAATACAAAAATATAACTCAGGATTATTTTGTTAAGGCTAGTTCATATGGACAGTGTATGAGCTTGCTCAAAACTTAAAATGGATTATTCCTCTTGTAATGCAAAACTGATAAAATCCAAGGGTTATTAGCATGTACTTAGGATGAACAGCATAAAAGTAAGTGAAGAATAGCATTTCTACTGTCAATATATTTGGAAATTATTGTTCTAAGGATTTTTAAAGTTAGAGATTTCATTTGGACTTATTGTTCTTGAAGTCCAATAATAAATCCGTCCTCTGTGGCTTCTGGTCCTGTTTTGATTCCATTATAGTTTGCTCCGTATACACACTGACAAATTTCACAATTAAATTATATTGAATGTGAAGACAGACCTTCACATCCTTCATTTTTTATTTTTATTTAGACACCCATTAAATAAATTTTCCTCTTTCCTTAAGTGATATTACTTCATTTGGCAGACAATATTTTATCTGTGTTGTTCGAACATTTTCCTCCATTGCATTTTGTATTCACTGAGATGGGGTTTCATTTTCGCTGTGCACTGTGTCAATACAGTGTCAAAATCATTCATTTTTTTTCTAGAATGTTTACAAGTATATACAGCCACACTGTTCTCAAATAGCAACATTTCCTTGAGTGAAAAATTTCCTTTTGTTCAAACCTCCTATTTCCAAGGGCTAAGTGATCATCTTTTTGAACAACCTCCTGTTTGCCTTATTTTTGTTTTTTAGAAGCCTTTGGAGATGAAGACCATTGTCAGATTTTTGAAATTTGAATGCCTTATGACTAGATGACATGGACAGGTATGCTACTTGATTTCTTTAAAAATTCCCATAGGTTTTTGAGGCAAGAATTTCTGACACAAAATGCTTTTAGTCCTTTCCTCTTTTTATGTTGCATATAGTTATACATCCATGAATTTGATCTTTAATCAAATGCAGCTTGACCTGCTGTAGTTTCTCCTTCACTGATAAAGTCCCTTTTCAAATATACGCTATTAAATGCAATAATTTTCACTTTTTGTCAAGACTGGTTTAAACGGATAGGATGTTGACATTCGTATTTGAGTCCCTTCAGTGCCTTATTTGGATAAACGGCATTCAGCCAAGTCGTTAATTCTATTAATTTATTCTAAAACCTCTGCTACCTAGATTTGATTTGGAATTATCCGTCTGGTTCATCCATACAAGTAATGCCTTCAGTATGGGAATATTCCACCATTGCCAATATTGTAAAAAAAAAAAATAATGTAATCCTTTTGGTGTGGATTTACCTTCCTAGGATATTCCTATTACATCTCATCTAGTGGCTGCACACACTCATTGGAAGATTTCCTGATTTTGAAGCACTTAAGATATTTTTTTGCCGTTTTTCTTACCCTTTTGGCATACTTCTACTCAAATATTTCTTGAAATGTCTTACTATGATTCTATATTTAACTTCTTGGATATGTGAGCTGGCACAGGCAGGTTGCAGGAAAAACTGAAACCACAGATGAAATGCAACGAGAAAATTTATTTTCATTACCTCCCCAGCTGGGGGATCCCAAAGCAGAGACACACAAGTGAAATCAAAGGCACAGCACACATCAGTCCGTGCTAGAGGATCACCACATCTGCTCTTTTCATCTGTGGTTCAGGGATTTTGGCAGGTGTAATTTACCTTTGTGTTTTGATCTTTCCCACAGTAGGGGAGGAGTCTCGAGAATATTCAGTAGGGTGTCTCTAAGTCTATCACAAATCTATGTTAACTAAATATGGATATAAAATGTAAATTATCCATTAGATATAAAGAAGAAGTTTTTTCAATGAGATTGGTAAAAGACTGGTGGCCCAGAGAGGTGGCAGATGCTCCACCCCTGGAAACATTCAAGGTCGGGATGGGCTGGGCTCTGAGCAACCTGATCTAGATGTTCCTGCTCGTTGAACAGTGTTGGATTAGATGACCTTTAGAGGTCTTTTCCAAGCCAAATTATTCTGGTTCTATGTTCTACTTATCAATCACACAAGGCTAAGCAACAATTAATATTATATATGTGTTTTCCAATACCTCAGCTTCTGATCTCTTGAATGTGTTTACAGTTCTCTTCAACAACTTCGCCGTATTTTCCAGCTTTAGAGTTTATGTCCCTGTCAAATTTTTCATTTGGCTAAAACTCTCACTTCTTACCTAGAATAGCTGTCTTATTTCCTGTTGAAACATAATGGCTTTTGAATGGCTTTTGATAGATACCATTTATCTACTCTGAACTTCTAATATTTAATCTTCAGAGTACCTTCATTTTGTCTGCAAGCTAGCATTAATCTTTCAGATATTCCTTTTAATTATCTTCCTCAGTTTAATGTACATATTTGTTTTAAAATGAAAGTTACTAAAAATTGTTGTTGGCTTGGATTTTTTTGTTGTTGTTGTTTTTGTTTGTTTGCTTAAAGATATCAAATTTTAGTGCATTAACCTCATAGTATGTATTAAGTATAGAATTCCACCCACTGAAGGACTAAATCAAGAGTAATTTTTCCTCTGTTGTTTCAGAGGATTTCTACTATTTCTACTTTTTCTACTAAGATTTATGTTGTCTATATCTTGAAATAAACGATGTCAAAAGTCTCACACTAATTCAGTAGGAGCTTAAAAAGATAGTCAACAAATTAAAGAATAGTTTGACTGAACAGGGAATACAGTTTTAAAAAAAGAATTTTGCTCTGTGAAGATGAAGATGTGTTCCTCAAATCTATGAAAAATGCAGTAAACCTTAGCATTAAATAAATAATGAATTAAGGAGAATGAAACATGTCGGTTCTTAATAATAAAGTGCTTGGATCCCAAAAAAACACTGAAAGTCAAATCCAGTGGCTGCATAGTGATAGATTGCTAGTAAAGATGTTTTTGACTGTCTGTCTAGCATGGCCAGAGTGACTGAAACACTGGAGAGCCCAAATGTGATATGAAGCATGAAAATGAAAATATAAGAAGACATGAATGTATAACAGTTTCTCCCTTTGTTTTTCCATACTCGTTCCATCCCTATGCATTGGCATTCTTTCTTTTTCTCCACTTTGCTCCAGGACCATACACCTCACAATAAATTTCAAATAGTTCCTTAAAACATCCCATAGTAAATTTTACACAGTCGCAAAAATTCTCTCTGCTCCATACCAGAACTCTCTTGCCCTTGCCTCCCACAATAAAATCTGTAGCCATTTACATCAAAAACTGTCTTAGTTTTTAGGGCAACCTGGAAATTTAGGGGTTTTGCTGCTGAATCAGCTTAGTGGGTCTTGCAGTGGGGACAGCAGCCTAATTGTGCTGCTTCGCTGGTTTTAGGAAAATTCAGGGTTGTGTTGTTTTCCGGTTGTTTTTTTTTTTTTTATTTCCTAGAAGGAGGTTTCAAGTCCTCATAAGAACCTGTCATACAGAGACTTCATCAAGTTATTTTAAGACGTGTTTGCCCATAGTTTCTTGCCTTGACTGGTTTTCTATATCAAGTTCCCCTGACTACTATCCTCACTTGTCCACTCTGATCGCTGATATGCTTAGTTTAAAGTTTGCCCTCATCCTGTTCGCAAAGTTTCCTTTACCTCAATGTGACAAATATATCACTAGCACTAGCTTCTAAGAGGGATCCATGCTCAAAAATTCTAAAGTAATACCTGCACCACCAGCTGTACCAGTAGCTGTTAATTTACAGGATGGATTCAGTCCTGTCCAGAATTTCCCCCCCACCTGTCTCCTGAGGCCAGAAGTCAAAGAACTTCCATCCTCAGAGTATCATTCTTCCATTTGTTCAGGCATAGCCTCTTGCTATGCTTACTCTCTTGCACTGAGCTGGTCAAGGTCTCACGTGTCTCTGAAGACTCTGTCATGCTCCTGTTGCTACACAGCCTGCTCAACTTCTCCCATAGCTCCTCCACCTGGTGCCTCAGACCCTGGGCCATGGGCTGGCTTGCATATACATTGACAACTTTGCCCCAGCCACTGGGAAGCCCAGAGAAGAAGAAGCTAAGCAATATAACAGAATTGTGTGAGTGGAGTCCACAATGAGACAAAAGACAGGAAAGAATCATGTCACATATTTTGTCTCCAACTTTCTTTGTTATTGTACTTCATCTATTTAATTTCCCTTACACTGCCATACATATAACATGGAATTTCCTTTCTGGAAGGGTACAGTCAGAAAATATCTCGCCAAATATGCCACTTTCCATAAATGATCATATTTGCTGTAAGTTATGAACAATTTTATTTCAAAACATACAATGCTGCAGAGAAAACAGATGTAATATGTACACAAAACTTGCATATTTATATTGAAAAATATTGCCAAATTGAATATTTTAAAAATATTTTGTTCCAACTTGGTTGTAAATCAACAAATGCATTTTAATGGATTAATGTATTGAAAAAAGGATTAATTAATTTCTCTATTTTAAAATGTTTCTGTTTAAAACTGAGTAATACTGAACTCTTTTGTGTAATTTTGATAGGCTAATTCTCCAGAACGCGTCACTGAGCACAGAATGGAGGGGCCTTTGTTACTGGATTACAACCTGGAACCATGAGTTAGTTATATTTTAATTTTGTTTCTCTCCAGTGGGATGACATGTCAACATATCTTTATCATGTCGCTGAATCTTAGCAACATCTCTTTGGTATGCAAGGTAACTTACTGCTTAGAAAAGGAAATTAAACTCCAGTCAATAGTAGAAGTGAGTACTTGGAAAAAAAACTGCATAGACCATCCAGAAATTTAATTGTCCAGGGCGGAATTTAGCAAAGCCTTGCATTATCTTGTGGAAACTGTCAGTAGAGGATACAACAATTCAAGCATCAATTTTATTTTTTTTCTGCTGTGAGTAGGGACAACTATCACAGGGTGGGGAAATACATCACCAAGTACATTATTTTATTTTAAAAAATCAAAAAAAAAAACCCCACAAAATCCTGTCTATAGATTTATTTGCCTTTAGGTTTTTTTTTTCCTAAAGGCTTATTACTGAGTAGTTCTTGGCAAGAGAAATATGAAAATAAACTGACTTTGAAATGGAATTTTACTCCTTTACTATCATAATTGTTATATTTTAATTTTTTTATAGGAAACATTATAATAACAATTAGATATGCAGAATGCAAATCAAATACATTTTGTAGTCAAATGGCAGGTATCCTGGAGGCAAAATGCTTATCATGCATACTGTAAAATATGTGTTTGCTTCTGTCTTTTGGGATTCCTCAGTATACAACCCAGCTGAAAAATGTAATAGGAATTTCATTTCATAGCTGTCACTGGGGAGTAAAAAAATATGGCTGACTGAATAATATTTACATGGAGTTCTGTTTTTGTATGCTACAAGTCTTTGAACTCATCAAGTGAAAGCTTAATCAAGGACTTAAAAAATGTTTGTTAAGACATGTCCAGATGCTATTGCATTTGAAAAGACAGTTGCAAAGAGAATCTCAAGTATATTAAATTTAAGACTTCTTGCTGGGATTAAAAATGAGGAATCTTCAAAAAAATGTAGATGATCATAGTGAAAAATTAATTTACAAGACTTCTAAGCTCTTTGACTAGTCATGTATCATGACTGTTTTGAAATATTTAGTATTTTTAGTTACATTTGTCAGATGCTTTGCGTTTCAGAAATAAACATTCTAGCTTATAATGAGATGAGGTTTTATACCTACATTGCTGACAAATTTGATTTTTTTTTAAGTGTGCAGGGTAATTCAGCAGGAGGGGAGGCTCATACTGCTGTCAATAAACAAATCTGTATGAAAACAACACCATCAAAGTTAGGAAGAATTGTTAACATGGACAAGAACTGGTATGTCACATAGGAAGCAGAAACTGATCTTGAAGATACTGAAGTAGGGCAACATGCGAGGATACACTGACAAGGAAAAATGTCAAATGAACTTTAGCTATAAGATGGCAACTTATCTCTGGTGGCAAGTAAAGAAAAGAGTATGTAGGCCATATTATGAATCACAATAGAAATCAGATTTGAAAAGAAATGTGACTGTCAAAAGATTCAACTGAAGTGTATCCAACAGAAAAAGTGAAATTGTGGTTTCTCAACCATAGTGAGACTGTGTTTCCGTAAAATACTGGAAAGAAGTAAGTGCAGTAAAAGTTAACTGAAGTTAAGCAGTTACAGAGATGGAGAATGAGAAAAATGAAGATTTATATAAATCAAAGAAAACTATAGAAATTGTCTATATCTATATTAATAGATAACAGCAATTACTAGATAAGAAAGACATAAAATTATAAAAAAGAAAGTGAAAATTTGTAAAATCATCATGACAGAAAACACGTACTAAGCTATCTGCTAGAAGAAAGTATTTTCAAAACGTTCTGGACAGCACTTCTATTTTTACTGTTTAACTTTTGTAGACATAATTTCCCTTCATTTATCCAAACTATATTCTTTGCTTTAATAGCTGACAGGATTAATTCTTAATTTAATACCTAGTTGATATTTCTAATATAAATCTAATATATAATTTGCAACAAACTTGTGTGTCAAGTGAAATTTTGAGCTCTACTTCTTTTGTTCCAGTGACCATGGGGCTTTGTCAGACCAAAGTATACACTCTGCCTTCTGACTATGTCTTGTATGTAGTGTATTCCAAGACAGCAAAGAATTCATACTTGCTGTGGGAGAGGGGAATACAGGTGACCTCATGCCTGATAAATAACAGCTGTGTTAATTACCCTATACAACCTCACCCCTGATGAATCACAGCTATATCCAGTAAAGATAAGTGTGATAAAAGGGAGTGGGTTAGCTGGTGAGGAAATCATGAAGGAGGAAGAGGGAATGAGAGGGCTATGAAGAAGAAGGCTTCTAAGAGGAGACAATCACTGCTATGAGGTTGGTCTGGGCCTGCAGTTAGAGCCTGTTGTTGGAACCTGCAGTCATAGTCTAGCTAGGTGAAACCCTGCAGTCAGAGTCTGCAAACTAATACATGCAGTCATAGTTTAGCAGGAAATAACCTGCAGTCAGAGGCTGCAAGGGAAACCTACAGTAGGACTTGCTGTAGCAATAGTCAGAGGATATTTGGAGTCAGGATGGCTGAGCTGTAAAGAGGAATAAACCAGGACCCTTTTCATGCTGTGATAAACAAGAAGTCTGTGTCTCTGCTCACTTCTACCCTCTAACAAGAGGGGTGCTGCAACACTTGCAAAGGGGATAGCAACTTTTTCTACAGGCTGAGACTATTGGCACCAAGTCAAATTATTCTGGTTTTTAGGTTGCACCTAGAAATCATTTATCTGTATCAGATCACTTGTTTTGACTGCTGTCACATATGTGTATTAATGGTCTCCACGGATTACCTTCTTAAGGTAACCTTATCTATATAGCTGAAAAAACAACTTGCCTTTCTCATGTTGCCTTTTTGGAAGGACTACAGTGTGAGAAAACGTGGTTCTGCCCTTCCCTCCTTCATTTAGCTATCCAGCTACTCTCTTACCATCTTATCAAAAAATCATTGTCTGTTTAGAGGGGTAATAAGGTACCGGTTATCCCATCATACTACACCTACATATACACACATTCACGCACTACACATACAGTCATGTGTCAGCACATGTACAGAGGGAAACAAAACCTCCAAGCTTCAGATTCTAGGTCAACCTCTAATCAGAGAAAAAAACAAGGAAACATTTCTCTCTGTATAGCAGATCAGAAGTTTACTTCTGAAGCTTTTGAGTATGAAGTCTGTGAACTTGCTACAGTCAGGGTTAGGACAGTGGACCCAGATGCTCTGATCCAGTATAACAATACCTGAATTCTAATGCTACCCAGCTTGAGGCAAACCATAAAATACGGTCAGAGATAGAATCTTTTAATGCAACTGCCCTTGAAGGAGGAGGACAGCAACATGGCAAGCAATCTGTTAAGAGCCTTTATAGCTAACAAACAGAGATATTTGATTGTAACTTAATAAATAAAAGAGTGTCTTTCCTTAACTTTTTAAATTAGCATATTTCTCAGAAGCTTCTTACAGTGAGACAAATTCAAAAGAATTCATAACATTTCACATTTAACTTTTTCTCCTTTCTTTAACTTGTTCCTCTTTTTTAAGTTTTAGAAGAGCTTGAGATTGGCAGGTTTTTTAAATTATTGTTCATATCCCTTTTGTTATATGTGTGAAATCACCAAAAACACAGCTTTTTTTTTTTTTTTTTTCTTTTCTCCTCTGGTATGTGTAGGATGATAGTTACAGCTAAAGTGCATGCTGCTACTACACTTCAGGAATTATTTGGTTTCAACAATGTATTAGTCTGAGGAGAGGTGACTTTATATGTCACCTAAGCAGTTTTTCTTCATCATGCTTTGGCACCTACATTCCACTCTGCCCTGAAACAAGTATGATAAAATTAAAGATCATGTTGGTTACTCAAGTACTTGCCATAGCTAACAGATCTGAAAAGCAAGAAAAATCATTTTTTGTAATCCATAGAGACACTGAATGATACTTGATGTAATGCAAGGTGGGTAAGATACTTGAAATTAATCACTTAATGGAAAATGCTCATCACGAATCCTCTGGAAAGTTCCAGTTATTCACCTTTTGTAGAGTGTGGTTATTATCCAAATATACGCAGGATAAAGAACTACAAATTGTAAAATCAGCTTTTCAGGCTGTACTTGTACTGGATAGTACCTTCCCACAGAAGTGTTCTCATTAAATTCTGTGAGACTGTAGCTTAGCATTCAAACAAATGATGAAAGAGTTTTTATTTAAAACAGCTTGAAA
The DNA here is from genome assembly GCA_017589585.1 of Phylloscopus whistleri. Classification (NCBI taxonomy): domain Eukaryota; kingdom Metazoa; phylum Chordata; class Aves; order Passeriformes; family Phylloscopidae; genus Phylloscopus; species Phylloscopus whistleri. Next base: position 1,249,072 of record JADMLD010000510.1, read on the forward strand.
GGACATCTTTTGTCAAAGAAGACAATTTCCAGAATGGTTTAGTGAATGCTAAAGTTCAAACAGCATCCTGAACGTAACATCTTCAAGTAAAACCCAATAAACAATATGTAAAATATAACCTGTGCCACATGTGTAATAGCATTTTCATGTATCCATTAATAAAAATATTGGCTATTTTCACTCAAGTTTTCAGTGCCTGGACTAAGTGAGAGTTATTCTTATCTACATTTTTACTTGTGTCATATATAGGCAAATAGAAGAAAAAGAAAACATTTTCCATGTTGTACTTTCTTGATAAGTTGCATTTGTTTCATAAAAGATACAGCATTTCTCTGAGGTATTTTGGAATTTCATTATTCTCAGTAACAAAATAAAATGAAAATAAGTGGGAAAATCTTCAAAATACTTTTCTAAACAAACTTACAATCTTAATTTGTATTAATGTTTCTACCAAAAGTGTTATCGGAATGGCAGATTAGAAAAATAATGTCCATAGTGTTCTCATGCTGCAGTGGAAGGTTTTGTTAACTGAATAGAAGACTGTGGGGATTCTATACCATAGCTTGAGTGTATTCTGACTTTTTTACTTTTTTAATTTATCTTAGTAAAAACCTATCCCTTTGATGTAGTGGAAAATAAGTTAAATTTGTATTCATGCAGTAAATGTTGACAGACAAGATTTCTTGGATTTGCTAGGATTCTAATAAACGTAACCATTTATTTTTCAGTATTGTTTCACATGATAAGAAGGAAAATATTACAATGGTGCTGAAATAAATGACAAGAGAATGGGCTTATCTCATTATTGGTTTTTTTCCTGTCATACGTAAATATATGGCAAAGGTTTGTTAAAAATGCTTGAGAGGAATTGAATGTATTTTGCTGACTTTCCCTAGGCTGTGCAGCTTAGTTTAGGGGGCTTTTAAACGGAGAATGTTATCTTGAAAAATGGTGAGTGCCAGTTCCTGAGTACCTAAAATTATAAAACTGATCTGAGCAGATTTTTACAATTTTGCCAACCAATGTCCATACTATGATTCAGATGTTCAGCCTTTGGCTTTACAGTGTCTGAGTTGGGTTTCACTTTTCATCGACAGAAAGTAATGAGCACTTCATCTTATTCTGAATACTCTGCTCAGAACAGGGCAGGTCCATTGTTCCTTGGAAATGTCTGTTCCTGTAACCCAGAATAGTTAAGCGAGAAGTAGGCATTCACATTACAGACCCCTTAAATTAGACTTGCTTTAAGTGAGCATGGCAGACACTAAGCAATGCCAATCCTACTTATTCTACTTCTCTGAGTGAACAATAATCAGGCTGTAAGGCTGTCCTACTGCTAACCAAGCCTTCTAAATGGCCTCTTTTATCAGAAGCCCTCTTTATTTTCAGGGAAGATATACAAAAGGAAGGGAGAAAGATGAAACCATACTTCCAACGAGAAATCATTAAATGTCTAACCCAAGAGATTACTGTGGGATTTTTTATTATTATTGTTATATTTGTATTTTTTATTGTATTTTATTCGTATTTTATTGTATTGAGCTATCATAGGTTCCAGGACAAGTAGAACTGAATCTAAGGCATACTAAAATATTTGTGTTGAGCAGCACTTGAATCTCCTCTGAGCCCTGTGCTCTCCTGCAAACCCTGCTTTTATGTGTTCACAGTCTGAAATAATAGGGAGGGTTTCTTCTCCATCCAACAGAGTGGAATTCCTTTTAATGTGAAATTGCAGATCTATGTTGCATGTCATGAAGGATGGTTTGGAGTGCTCCACAGTACCTTTGAAAATATATTTGAATGCCTGCATGAAGTGGTATTTACAGTGTATTTGATGCAGCCTTCTGGATAAGGATTTTGACTCCACTATCTCTTAAAATATGCCTAAATAATGGCTTTTAAGAATTGTTTAGAGCAGACTGAAATAGAGTCAGACACTTTGGAATGATGTAATGGAGGTGATCAGAATCCAGAGGAACTTCCCTGGTTTTCTTTTATTTAGTCCTGTGGATACCTTGAAATAAAATCTGTTAACCTCAAACTTTGTTTCCCCTTTTATTGCTTGCACCTAATTGCAACTAATCTTCAGTGTCTGTTCTTCTCCACTGATTCCTGAGACAGCGTATGCCAACTATTTTTAACTCATCTGCTTTCAGTTTAGGTATGATGAGACTTGGTAGTGCTTGGAGAAAACCTGATTTAGTATTACCATTTTGCTTTGGATATTCTATATCCCTCTTCTTTTACTCCTTCTCACCCAATTGATTTAAACATCTCCAAATTTTAACTGAAGGAAGATATGAAGATGTTTGGTCTCCATGATATGTGTGACCTATAATTCAACAGAACGCATATCATGTGCATCTTTCATTACAAATACTGTAGGATGTTAAACAAACTGAATTCCAGGGCTCCCCTGCCATGTTCATATCAAAGACGGATCACAAAGCACCTCTGACTTAGTACTTTACTAAATTATGTATTATTTGGAGAGAAAATGTCTTGCAGGGGATGACAGCCTGAAGGACGATGTAGATCTCCTCAGGAGTAACTCAAGGCACAAAATACTCTGAAGAATTCCTTTGTCTGTATCTAATTCTGCCTCTACAAACTTGTACCTGGGGTCTTTAAAAGTTTATAATTTCAATTATTCTCCAAGTACATTGCTAAGGAAATGTGATAACTTACAGAAAGAATCTTAAGTGGTCTCTACAGTTTCTCCAGGTATCTCTCAAAGGTAAATAAAAGCAGGTGCAGCAATTTTATTTCAGTTACTTAATTTTATTTTCATCCTCTGTTAAAAACAACAACAACAACAACAACAACAAAACAAACAAACAAACACACAAAAAACCCAGAAAAAAACCCAACAAATCAAGCATTGGGTGTCAGCTTAGTCTCTCGTGGCTCTTTCTGTGCTTACTACCAACGACAGATCATTAAGTTCTTCCCATGCTCCCACCTGCAGAATAATTAAGTTTTGGAAGAGGCAAATGTGAGATACAGTAAGTATAATATGACTATCATTCATTTGAGCCTAAAATAGGTAAACGAACAGACTCTTCAAAGCGATCAGCCTTTCCAACTCTCTTTTTAAGACAATTCAATCTTATTGGTCTCCTACACAAGTGCCAAACTAGCTACATTACCAACAAGTACTTTTATCTTTACTTTTACTTGACATATACTCTCCAATGTTTGTGAAACACCGAGTTTAATCAAACACCTAATAAAACCTTGCTCTTTCGCCTGACTTCTAGTCTATGCCTTTCATCATTACAAAGGGATTATGCATCCTACGGGTTGAAGTTTTGGGTTGCATGGTTGTGTTTTGGTTTGGATGTTTTTTGTGGGTTTTGTGTGTGTGTGTGTGTATTTTGGTGGTTTTGGGTTGTGGTTCTTTGTTTTGTTTTGTTTGGTTTTTTGGGTTTTTTTTTTGTGGTGGTGGTTTTTTTTTTGTGGTTTGGGGGGTTTTTTGTGTGGCTTTTTTTTTTTGGTGTTTTTTGTTTGTTTCTTGTGCTTTTTTGTTTGTTCATGTATTTTAACTGGAACAGAAACTCTTTGTATTTCTAGCTAAGTCTCCTTGTACAGCAAGCCTAAACCAATTTCAGTTAAATACAATTCTGTTTTTGTTAAAATACTAGCGTACAAGCAGTGAAGTAACTAATCAAATTTTCAAATATGTATGCTGTGTTCAGCTTTAAATGAGGGTCTATACTTTGTATATTATATGAGTAATGAAGTTATACATTTGATTACCGTAACATGTATCAAGCTAAACTGAACCATAAAATTTCACTGATATTCACAGGGAAAACATAATCAAACAGAAAAATCTGTTAGCACTCACACTAGGTATTGGCTATATCAGAGTATACCTGAAACTATGAATCATGAAATCAGAGTTAAGAGATGGAAGTTTCAACTCTGATTGCTTAAGTAAAATTTAAGATTCTTTCTATCATTAAAATGACTGGGTGGATTTCCAATGTGATTAAGTGTTGAGGTGTGTTTTTTTCTGCAAATCCTTCCCCCAAGACGGTACAGCCGTACTAATTAAAGAAAAGTAGTCCTGTACAAAGAATTCACTGTGATTTTCATTAAATGCAGATCATATTATTCAAGAGCAGTGTTTAACATATGGAGAAATATAATGGTGTTAAGAAGGAAGAGAGAGAGGGTGAGAGACATGAAAATTAAAAATTGTGTTTGCCACAGACTACCTAGAGGAGTGATCGCAGTGAATCATCAGTATAAAATAATATAATAATCACTATAATATATTATTTTGAAGACATTTTTAAATGTCCAGCTATAAATTATGTAAATTAATACATTTTCAATCAGTTTCTTTGAAGATAAATTGCCAGGAAAAAGTAATGTTTTTTCTAATATTGATAGAAATGACAGTCAATCACAGTAAAATTTCCATCATATTATACAATTTGTAATGCACGTCTTAATCCCTATCTAATCATCACTTAACGTTATTAATATGAAGACTGTAAACATTATACATCAATAAGTCAAAAATGAGGAAATTCCTTGAATTTGAGAAAGGGAAGAAGAAATGCCTTATGAAGAAAATATTACTTTTACCAAAATCGTGATATTTTGGTTCACTAAAGGGTTTGTGTTAAAATATATAGCATGTGGATAGAATATCTGATTTGTATAGGTGTTGGGGCAGTTTTATGGAATTGAGGTCATGCAATAAACACATCATCCTTGTCTAATGTAAGCACTAAATTTTCCAGAAAACACCTGACACAAAGAGAAAGTTGTTTCCTGTGGGTTGATCTCCCAGGTAGCTGCTTTGTTTAGGTGATATGTTAAACTGTCAAAATAAATACTTTAAATAAAATGTGAGTTAAGTGATGACAATACAGAAATAAATATCTCTTGACTTTTGTAACTAATTTATAAATAAGAACTTTAAGTTCATAGCTATTGTTAGAATTGGCAGAGTTTGAGCTAGTTAAAAAAGTACATGACTCTTTGCTGTTGCTGTTCTTTGGCTAGAGAAGTGAAGCAAAAAACCAGGAGAGAACTTCTGATAGATATTCGAGATGAAATACTGTCCTTCGTATGTGTGCTAGTGTTTGTTCTATTTGAACATCTAAATGTCCACAGAGGGAAAGCAGAAAAACATTTTGAACCTGCTCAGCAGATCATGGTGTATTTGGATGTATGTGCAAATGAGGCTTTGAAGATTCTATCCTCTAATTAGCTAAATACAGTTAAAAATAAGGAATTCACAATTTAATTTATCATTATAAAATTTCAGATACCAGTAAAGCTGAAGTTAGCAATATCTGTGAACTATGGAACATTTTAAAAGCTAAGTCCATAGAATAGACAGAAGGTCATTTTATTCTAAGTGACAGTAGAAATTTAGATGAGACATCAAGTTATCGTCCTAAAGAACAGTGGTACTTTTGTCATAACTGATTTTAAAAATAGCTCTAGAAAGTATCCTTTATTTAATAGTGCTGCACTATTCATCTTCCGTGCAGTGACTGAGTGATGACCCTTGCAAATGTAGTAATTAAACTTTTGAGTTGCAAAAAGGGTCTCTGACAGTCTCAAAAGGAGAATTACAAATTAGAACTCTGACAGACCAACTCTCTGAAAAAAGGAGCCTATTTCCCCTAGGCATTTTAACTCAAATTCAATCTTGACAGATAGAGTCAGGTGTGGTGAAAAAACCCCTCCAAACAAGTTCAACATACTAGATCATGGATTTTAGGCTGGTATATATCTTCATTTTCTATCACTAATCATCCAAGGTGTAGTACAGATGAAATGACTTCTGTACCCATTCATCCTTCATCTTTCTGCAGAGTGGCTCTCATCTGACTATTACATCTCCATTCAAGACTTAAGCTGTATTTTAAATGCTTGAATGAGAACTTCTGTCCTGGGATACAAAGAAAATATTTTGAGGCTCAGCTTGGTTCCCCATAAGCCTATTTTACCTCACCTTCTTATTTACCGTTTATTAGCTATTGTTGTCATAATCTTTTAAAATAAAATGCATTAAAAAACCCAGTTAAATACAACTTTACTTAAAGTTTTTACTGTATTTATTGTATTTATTCATCTCAACTGCCTTATTAAGCTAGGTAACAGTAATACACAATCAAATAATAATTAGGTTATAACTTTTGATGAGGTAAAATTATAATTAATGGATTTTAATTAAAGCATTGACCTTGACTGACAATAAACCACACTAGAACTAATAGTTAATTGAAGGTAGAAGTTAATGTATTATACTACAGTTTTTCAAAACACTGTGGGCTTTAGGGTGGTGACTTTCCTCCTTTACTCAATGACATAGGCTTGGTTCACCATCTTTTACCTCTAAGAGCTGGATAAATGTGTTCTCCTAGATTCAGATGTAACAGTTAAAAAATATTTTTCATCTATCAACTAGTTTGTGTTGAAATAGTCTGGAAATGTTTATATAGTCTTACTTCTGAACTTTGAAGCTCTACAGATAAATGACAGCATTGACTAACACGCAGTGGCTTCAAAAGCCTTTCTTTCTAGATCCAAGTCAGAATAACTCTGAGTTACGTAGCTTCATCTGGATGACTTTCATGTTCTTACCAAGGTCAACACATATTGACTCTCATAACCCACAGGTGAACATTCACATAAGTAAAATATTAGGAATTTAAAAATGCGTCATAACCTAAAATTTATTGCTTGCATGTTAATATTATTTTCTCCAATCTGTGTCTGTAAAGCATGTGAAATACAGTCAGCAGGTGGAAGGAGGTGATTTTCCCCCTCTTCTCTTGTTACACCTTGAGTGCTGAATCCAGCTCTAGGGACCACAAGTTAGGAAAGACTTGGACCTGTTGGAGTGTATCCAGAGAAGGGACATGGAGATGATCACAGGGCTGAGCCATCTCTCCTATGAATTGAGATTGAGAGGAGTGAGGTTGTTCAGCATGGCAAGGACACCAGGTAGACCTTCTATCAGTCTTCCAGCGCCTGAAGGGGGCCTACAAGAAAGCTGGAAAGGGTCTTTTTACAGGGCATGTAGAGATACGACAAGTAGGAAGGATTTTAAACAGAAAGCAATAGGTTTAGATTCCTTTTTAAGAAGAAAGAAGAAGGTCTTTACTGTGAGGTGAGGCACTGAGATGGGTTGCCCAGAGAAGCTGTGGATGCTTCATCCCTGGAAGTGTTCAAGGCCAGGTGGGATGGAACTTTCAGCAACCTCATTTATTGGAAGGTGTCCCTGCCCATGGCATGGGAGAGGGGCTTGGAAGTAGATGATCTTTAAGATCACTTCCAACCCAAACCATTTTATGATTCTGTGATTAATGATTCTATTCAAGGGGTTAATATTATGTTCTAGGAGTATATTCTCTTATGGCAGAGTGTGGTTTAGTGAGGAGTTTTAAATTTTGTTTTGTGGCCAACATTATTAATTTTTTTTTTCATTTCTACCTTAGCTTAAAGTAAGTGTTAGGTTCAGTGACTGATTCATGCTGTGAATTTCTATGAAAATAAACACCTTAAAAAGAATCATTTTTATTTTTCCTCTTGGCAATATTTTTCTTAAATTGCATCCTCAAGTGACATTCAAGGCTTCCTCTCATTTAAAATAGCATTAATCTAGATACTACAGAAAGGCAGTCATATGGATACTTGCATTAAGAATCTGTGGAGTGTTTGTAAGACAAGTGTATTTTTATTAATTTTTAAGGAGCTTTTTGGTTCCATAGATCAACTGATACCCCCCACAGTTCACCTTGTTCTGCAAGTAGTTCCATTGTTTTCATCCAAACTCAATAATCAGTTGGGGTTTATTTGAAGATCAGAACACTGTTCAGGTCCCCTGTTGTACAACATACATCCACTGGATTTAGTAAAATTGCACTTCTTTAGACCAGCTGAAGATCTGGCACATAAATCATGCACAAATGTTATTCTAGTACACTGGGAAATTAGTAGGGCTGTTTAGAAAGTAAAGATCATCTGGAAATTTTGGTACTGTTCCAATAAAGCTTAAGCATAATAATTATTATTGATGGTATATTGCTTCTCTATTTCCAAAAATTAATAAGGATGGCAGAAGAATGTATGAGAATAAATGTTTTGGGATTAACTTCTTTATGCATAAAATACCTTCCCCCAACACTGATGAAGGTTTTTTGCTAGTGCTTTGCAAAGATTAAGAGCTGATGAAGGGAGATAAAAATAACCTTGTGCCAAACATACCGAGAGGCCAGTCTGACAAAATAAACCTTGTTTGTATCCCAGCCCCCCACTTGCATTGATAAGCCTTTATACTCTCAGCAGGATGGATCCTGTATCCTGAGCACAAATCCTATTTCCTTTTGCACTGACAATGCAACCAGAAAGGTGTCTTGATCACCTTCACTTTGATGTATAAAATTTCCATTATTTTTTTAAAAGGGAAATGTTTTAGACTGCAAGGATAGTCAGTAGGAATGAGCCTTGAAGTAACATTTCAGTGCTATATCCTGTTCCTAAGTGCTTATATATTTAAAACAAAGCATCTACTACTATTCAGATGAGATCATCATCTTCCTTATATTGTCTTTTTCCTGCTCCAGTTTTGATTCTGACTGTCTCATAAAGGCAGGACAGGGAATGTGTTAGTGAGTCTAGAACACTGCTTTCCAGTCTGTTGAAATGTAAGATGAAAATGTAGATTCAGAAGGAGCTCTGGAGCTTAACAAAAGGGTTTGTTTGTTTTTTTTGTCAGGATGAAAGAGATCACAGAATCTTTTTGATTTTTTGTCAGGATGAAAGATCACAGAATTACTAGGTTGGAAGAGACCTTCAAGATCATTGAGTCCAACCCATCCCTAACACCTCAACTAAACCACGGCACTGAGTGCCACACCCAGTCTTTTTTCAAACACACATAATTTTTAAACACAGATCATGTCTAGAAAAAAGAATTTATACTTAATTATGTTTTGAAGAAAATCTAGCCCTTACATTTACTTCATGGATAAATTTCTGGTCAGCACCTAGTTGTTGAAATCCTTTTTATTTGGTAATTAAAACAACAGCTTAATGATTTTAGTTCATTTTACTTAGAAAAGAATAGATTACATAAAGTTTATATATATATAAGTTATTCACACATTTCAAGGTCTAAATTCATGACTTTTTTTTCAGATGCACCATTTGATGAAAGTATATGGACTTTTGTGTTTTTCATGTACTGTTTTTTCAAAAGAAGTGTTTTTGCACTGTTTTAAACTTCAGCTTTACAAAAGTTTACAAACATACATATATACTCATGTACATATATTCATGTGTTTGACTGTTTTGAGGAAAAGGATCTGGTACTTCTCCTTAGGGTGCCATGATTAAATGCGTTTGAACCACAGCAATTTTATTGTCAATACTTTGGGGCATATTCGCTTTTGGCTCCGTTCTGCAGAGATCTGCATGAAGTGCTGAGCATTTACAATGCTGACTGCCTTCCCTGGCTTTCACTCAGAGCTAGAATTCACTCCCATGCTCAAGGACACTTAGAGGACTATGTCAAATCCAAATGGATGACTGAGTTATGTTATATTCATTAGCATCAGCTGTAAAGCAAAGCATTCAGGTAATTATGTCAAAAAAACAACTCCCTGTCATCAGTTGCACATGCAAGGCAAGAGAGAATTTTTACTATCGCCTGTTTTTCATGGATTGGAGTTTCTTGTAATTACAAACTCTGCATTAATCTATATTAATACATTCACAAGGGGTTAGTGTGAAGTGTTTATATACACAGAGAGAGAGGGAGAGAGAAGGAGGGATAACACAAATATGGAAACATACACCATGTGCAAAAATAGGCAGTGAGATGAGAAGTGTAGAAGCTGCAGTTCTGCACAAATGACTCTGATCACTTAATGACTCATAATGGCTCACTGAAAATCTAAGGCGTAAAGTAATGAAATGCAGATCGTTGACAGCCACCCACATGTGACGCTCTGTACAATAATCCAATGATACAGCAATGATATTAAGTTACAAGATTTTAAAAACTTTTAACCGAATCTGAGTGAAGTTTGACCATATAAGAGAAAATCCAGCTTGCAGGGGCCTCTTTCACTATGAGCTCCATTAAGAGCTGAAAATGAGCATGCAGTTTTTTCTGGAAATGGGTTTGTGGTTTGGTGCCCACTTGGCAATTGCCCACATTGGAGAACTTGCATGTTATCTCTTAAAGATCAGTACAGAATTCCATCTCCAGTTTCAGGTTAACCTTCAGAGCAAATTGCCATACAGCAAGTGAACCTCAGAGCCCTGAGTGAATGGAAACTGTTCTATAAAAGGATAGTCCCATGTCTTCTTCATGTTATCTGGTTTTGCCTGTAAACAAGCTGCTGAATTTGTAGTCCTCTCTAACTCTGGGCTAGTGATAAAACAAGAAGAATGTGCTCTCGTGACACACACTTAGATAAAAAGTTTTCCTTTCTTAGCTCAGTAGTAGTACTACTGAAACAAATGACAGTGTCTTTGAAATTTGTATTTTTAGGGGACTATTTCTGAATATTCTTGTAAATAAAATGCAAGCAGTATAATTTTGAGGAAGCAATTACATTTCAAGTACCCTTCTATACAAAGTTGTTTATCTAGAAAACATCAACTCAGCATTTAGGATTTTTAAGTAACTTCACCCTCCTTCAGTTTCCTCAGAATTTACTTGGCACTCATAGGCAATTCTCAGTACTCAAAAATGTATAGACAGAAATGGAAAGGGAAAGAAAAATAAACATGCCTTCGGAAGCATTCTTTCTTGGAGCTTCCATTGCATCCCAATATTCTTCTAGCATCCCAGATTGTTAGCCTCGTGTTGACATCAGGGACAACTTACACTTCTTTTTTTGCACGTATTTTTGTTGTATCTGGACATTCATATAGAAAAATGAAATACATGTTTTTTGAAGATATTTGGAACTGGAGCTCACTTCTAAAACCTTTCTAACATTTTTCAGGCAACACATGTCTTATAGAAAAATAAGAATTGTACTTAGTATAGTTGTACTTAAATGGCATCCACATAAGATTAAGACATAATAAAAGCTGGTGATTCTATAAGAAAGATTCTTCTTGCAAGAACTGTAAAAGCTTAGTTTTTAAATACTGGTATACCACTATTCAGAGTGAGTGATATAATTTGTTAGCAGGATGTTCTGTCCTTTTGTCCTGTACCTGACTGAATAATAATGCAGAGGGTATAAGTCTGAATGCATTAGATTATTAAAATCTCCTTTCCACTGAACAAAAATTTGATTGGATGTCTAGTGAATTGGCCTGGGAAGTACATAATGATAGTTAGAGATTAAAAATCACCTGTTCAGGCTCTGTTCAAGTGTTCTCATAATCATATAAATATGAAGTATGAAATAGAATGAAAGACATGGCATTTCTCATTGACACAGATTTTAATAAGAACTTTGTGGAGGCAGCTGAAATTTTATCCATAACCAACAATGTAATGTGATAGGTACAAAATCAAAACAGAACAAACTGTATGTAGACCATAAAATTATGAATTCCAGTCCTGTAATAAGAAAACCAAAGAAATTTTTTTTTAATTTTATTTTTAAAGGAAAAATTTGATATTAGACCATTTTATTTATAGCACTTCTAATTCTCTGTTAATCTTTACTATATTTCTACTGTACTGTTATTTGAAGAAACTGCAGGCAATATTTTATGAAACAAAATGCATTCCATTGTATGGAATGGAACAATAAATACGATTATTTCTGCATGTACCCAGAAAACTTTGTCTACCCACTGAAAAACTTAATATGATTGCAGAACAACACCCACAGTATAATTACTTCTCTCCTTTGCTTGCTGTACTTTAGTTTATAGATTGATATTACTATTTGCTAATATAGAATGTAATTAAATTAGGAAAAAAGAACCAACAAATCAAACCATATTGAAGTTTTTTCATGAAAGATACTGGTTTATCTGAAGACTATAGTGATGTGCTATTGCTTTTCTGCAATGCTACAATGTATTTATGAATTATACTTTTGCACTAGGTACTGCTATGACTGCACAAATGGCTTTCCTTCTGTATATATCCCTGTATGCTTCTGATTTGCTCAGGACAATGTAGAGATGGATTTCCAGTCCTGCCTGACACAAGTCTGTTTCTTCCACAGGAGAAAGCTCCTACATTTTCCATACCACTTTCACAGGATGAGAAATTACCTTCTGATTGCCGTATCAAATGATTGCCGTATCGATGCCCTCACTAGATAATAAATACCCTGCCAACTCTGGGATAATAGTGTTTATTTGAAGCATTTCATCACGTCTCTCTCACATCTGGAAAGCAACCTATACATTCCTCTACCTTAACATGGTTTTCTTTTCCTGCTCCTATTTGATAGTGGCAGGACAATTACAAACTGAAAACTTCCACTAAGTGTATTCATGCAGTGGCATAAGGGAGATAAAATGTTGGTGGGCCATTACATTTGTCATCTTTCAGTTGCCCATGAAAGTACAGCTGTCATATATAGAGGATTGCTTCAAACTCTTTTGGCCAAATGCAAGCAGGTTTTCACGGGTCAATGAATGTCCCTACCAAATTTCAGATCTCTAACATTTGCCACACAGGTCTTCCACGAGTGCTACAACACATAAAAACTATAATGCAAATATTACATTTAACTGCCAGTATTGCTTTTATTTACCTTCTACAGATTAAAAAATGTTGAACCATTTTTATTCAATAATGTGTCAGTTGTGCCTGCTTATATGGCAAATTCAATATGAGTTACTCGGAAAAAGACTTCCAGCTTCTCAGATCTTATAATAACCACTTAAACACAAAGCTAATTGCACTGTTAAATGTGGGTAGAATTCTAGACTGTGTATTTCTGCCTTGTTCAAATAGGAGCTGTCTGTTCACGTAGCACAGAGCAGCCAGGCATCAGTGAATGCACCTTATATTTGCTGTAAGCAGCAGCTAATTACCTGTATCAGCACCACAACTGTATCTCCTTGCTAAGGACGAGAAATGATGTATTCCCTTTATACAGGAGTTTGTTCAGTAATATGTCATCCACAATTGCATTCTTGTATGATTACCAAAATGCTGGGGGGCAGCTGGGGGGGGGGTGGGGGTGGAGGAGAAATAACAAAACCACTCCATGAAAACAAAACAAAACAAAACAAACACAAAAATCCAAACAAACAAAAAATCCAAACAAAAACCAAAACAAAAGAAAAAAAAACACCCACAAAAAACCAAAAACAACAACAACAACAAAAAAACCACAACAAAATTATAGCACACAAACCAATTATTTCCTTGAAATTAACTAAGTATGAATCATTGCTATCTGTCGGAGAAAAAAATAAAAAAAATCTAAGAGCAAGCCATGCAAGTATTTGTCACTATAGAAATTACAATAACCTCTAAGTAATGTATTTTTTTCAGGAAAACATCTTTAAAAAATACATTTTGTATATATTCAAGACCATCTCCCTTTACCAAAACTGACTTAGATTTTTTTTTTCCTAACTTTTCACTCATTAATGCAGCATTAGGATTCAGCTACCTTTACTCTTCCTATCCTGTACTGTACCCATTAGAAAAAGGATGAAGGTCAGAAACACTCAGTGACCAAGAAGTCTTTCACCTTTTAGAACACTCAGCCTTTAAAGTTTTATTCTATTGAAAGTTCCTCTCTTATATAAAGAAACAAAATTTTGTTTTAGCAGTATTTTTGATGTTTTCCAGTTCTTCACTCACATGCTCTCTGAGGGTATCCTGATACACACGTACACTAATTGTGATGAAGGACTTGATGCAGCAAGAGCAGGATACTCCTGAGACATTGCCTGGTCTGTGACATGGAGTACTAAAGAATAAGAATTTGCACTGACCTTGAAGGCACTATGTCAGAATTATGCAAAATCACATTAAATGTTAAAATGCTATGCAAAACAGCCACAGTCTAGATAGTTAAGAAAAGATAAATGGTGGTGGCAGCCTAACTACCCTTGGATGAGATATTCATAGACATTTTGCTTTATTACATTTTCAAAGATTAATATTGGATGTGTAGCATAGATCCAAGGTTGAACATGTTTTAATTCTGTCTGGTTTATTTTCTAAATACTAAGTGCAACAAGAGAGGTATTGTTTGTAAAAATTTTTCAGTTATGCTGAAGATATTTGATCTGAATATCATCAGCAAAAGAAGAATGTCAAATTCATGTAGAAATAGGACACGTTATTTTATTCTGTGATCATTGAGGGAAATATACTAGGTACCTCTCATCTTCTCTTAAAACCAATATTGTGCTTCATGTTTTATTTGGTTTGTAACTACAAACAAATGGAGGCTAGAGAGCTGTTCAGTTAATTCTGAAATAAGTACATGGTCTACTGGGTAGTTCTCTAAATTCAGATGACTATATCCACCCACTGATTAGTTCTCTATTATCTCCAATGGAGATTTAAGCATCTGGCCCAGCAAGACACCTAGATCACAGACATCTCAGTGTGTGTTTGGAGCTGCCTCACAGCTCTGAATCACACTTCCAAAAATCTTCATGTGCAGGTGACTGAGTGCCTCTGGCCAAGAAGAAGTGATATTTTCTGTGAGTTACATTTAGGTTAATAAAGCTGATTTCTTAATCTTTATAGACATGAATAATAAAGCTTCTGTATCCACTGATATTGCAAAATAAAGGTTATTGGTGTGCATATGACTTTCAGCATCAGGCTTGAACTGCAAATTTCAATAAATATGAGCTGTGGCAGAAATTTCTCATTATCCTAAATACATCCTTTCCCATATCTTAGCTTGCCTTCAGAAAGCCCATTGATCTTTCTTTCTGGAATACAATAGACTGTGATCTTTAATTTATTCTAACATTTTCCATATAAACCTAAAAAGATCACAGTACTGGAAACTGTGATAAGAACAGAATAAGAACATGCAAGTTAGTATAAGGATTAAAAAAAACAAACAAACAAACAAAAACTTTTCCCATTGTAATATTTAGAATGCTGATCTACTAAATGTAATATTTATGAAAAAAAGGTATAGCAATAACTGGTTGAAACAGTCTGTCCTCAGTTTTACTACGCTAAACGTAAGAAACAGTACAAACAGATTTTGCAACTACTGTAACTAAATCTTTTTTGGTGCATCTTTTTATCTAGGGGAAAATACCATCAATGGCATCTTAAGGATGTTTCCAAAGAGATATTATCCCCTTCTGTAACGTCCTGGACACTTCATGTGTGGGGCTAAACTGAGGTGCTTTTTCTCTGGCTAGAAGCACAGGAGGAATACCAAACAGATATTGTCAAGAGGTAAAAAAATCACACAAAAGTTTATTTGCAAACTATAAGAAATCAAGGAATTTGGGCAGAAGATTTAGCACAACATAAAGCACTTATCACAGCATAGACTTAGCCCATTCAACTTAGCAACCTTTAAACCCATTAGATGTTATATTCCATGAAAAGAGAGTTAAAAAGTGAAGAAGAAGAATAAAGGGAGAAAAAAAAGAAAGGAAATATATATAAAAATACATATATAGCTACCAACTCCCGTGTCCTAGCAATCTAACAGATAAAAAAAAAAAAAAAACAAACTCCAAGATGAAGGTAGGGTTAAATATCAACTTGCTTCATGGTCAGCCCATTAGCTGACCCATCACGAGATTTCCTCCCAGGTTGGACTTCTGGTCACTTGGCCACTCAAGGGCTAGGTTAGGCAACACCGAGGGGCTGCTTCCAGCAAGCCAGGATAGACAGGCAATGTGGGTCTGTGGGGTAAGGAGGGTAGGACGCTACCTCACCAAAACCAAGGCCTGACCTGCCCCCTACCAGACATTCCAAGCATCCCAAGATGTCTCAAGACATTAATCTTCCTAGTCTCTGACACCTTCCTCCAGTCTTCTATATACTAGGCTACTAACACAACTATTAGCTTAATTTTATTGGTCATACATTATTATTAAACATTATATAAACCTGAAAGTCTTTGTGATATGAACAGTTTTTTCTGATGTGAACTATTGATTTAGTGTTTGTACATGGTTTCTTTTAAATGTTACAAATTCCATTATACATGGTACTCCTCGCTGAACAACAACTTTGCTCCTCCTCTCTGAAATCTGTGGAGTTGTATTAAAGTGGGAAGATATGTACATTTGATGTATGTTTGCTGTTAGCTTAGTTTTGTCCTGAAACTTAGTCAAATTCATATTTTTTTCACTTTTCTCATTGTGAAGTTAGAGTTGTGTCAAATTGAGGGGTTATTTGCTGGGTCGCAGTTTCTTCTTCACCTTATTGTGGAGTAGAAGGCAAGACTGGCCTGTGTAAAGGTCAATGAATACTCCACACATTATGAAGGTCTTTATATCAAGGTCAGAAACAGTTGATTTTTTTACTGTGAACTCAGACCCTATCTACTAGGAAAAAAAATAACCCTACTGTCCAAAAGCCCCACTACTATTCCTATATATATTTCTGTTGTGTAAATTATTATCATTATTATATGCAAACTATTGTTGCCATCTATGAAATCTACAGAATAATTGAAATACATGTAATATAAATGCAGACATTTTAGATCTACTAGATTCCTCTATGCTACTGAAGAGGTCTCCAGGGAGCAGCTGCTTGTTTTGAGGTTTAGTGCTGCAGGATGGCTCATGCCTGTATTTTTCTAGGGAGACCAACCCTCAACAGCAGAGTGATGGTATTTGCACTGCTTAGAACTTGGTTAGGTTCACTTTTGCCTCCATGAAGTGTCTTTTTAGCCCTAGAGCTTAATTACTGTTTTCCTTACATGAGCATAATGGACTTTTGACCCAGTAAAACGTTTCTCAAACAACAGAGCAATTTAATTTAGTTAAATGAAATACAGTCTTTATAGCACTAAATTCAAAGTCTATAGAGTGTGTCATGACATGAGAGGGTTAGTGGGGATATTAGAGAGTGCACCATTTAGTTATTGTGACATTACCTACAGCAGGCAAAAGTCAGTATCATGTAGTCTTTGAAATTTGTTTTTGGAGGTAGCCTCTGGTGTGAACTATACAGCAGAATTACATCAGAGTTTCTCTTAGAGGGAACTAGAAGTTTCTGTGAGTAGAAAGCTTGTGAGTAAATTAAAAATTAAGCAGTATGGATAATCAAGAGACAAAGACTCAGGGGACCTAATTTTCTTCAGTCTGTATTGCAGTGATGTTTCTCTTTAAGCTGAACAGTTTGTAACACATCTCTTATCAGGACTTACAATTGGATAGAGCTGGAATAGAGTTTAGGAAAAATTTGACCAAAGTGAAAAAAGAAAAGTTAACAGATTTAATAGACATTCTAATTTTTCAGCCATGGAAGATAATAATAAACTAGCTGTCATAATGCTGGGTTTAAATTAAAAAAAAAAAAAAAAAAACCAAAACCAAAACAAAACAAAAACAACAACAACAACAAAAAAAAACCCCAAAACAACTTGATAGAATAATAAGAACTAAATTATTGCGGTTACACATGACTTTTCTAATTATATGCTTCAGGGAGAAGTCCCTGTTTCCCTTCTAGAAGACCCACAGAGACCCAGGTATTTATATCTGTCATTTGGCATTGTCCATGAAACACTGCTTAGTGTATAATCTCAGTACAACTAAATTGTTTGTACCTATTTGGATCAGAGGTTGATCCATCAGGTGCATGGTGTGCATTGCCCTTGTTTGTTCCTGCTCATGCCATGACTATGGAAGATTTCCATAGTCATGCCATGTGGGAAGGAAGAGTTTAATTTTGTGTAATGATTAAAGAGGCAAAGAAATCCCCCAATGGGAAGCTGTCCTATAGATATCGTTTTAGATGGATAGGAAGAATCACATAGTTTTTACTTCATCCCTTCTCCCTAGACTCAGTTAGGAGTAGCTCAAAACACTTTACAACAGATGTTCTGCCCTCTTAGCCCTCTGGGGCCTTCTTTTAGCTGAAACACTGCAATACTAAAAGTGTTGCTCTTTTAAGGCTACATTCTTCATAATGTGGCCAACATAATTATATTATTTTGGTTGTCTCACATATACAACATTTATATTTCTAAGTCAAGATACTAAAGTTCCAGCAAACAATCATGGCCTGGAAGAGGATGACTTGGCATGATCAGTGTACACTAGAAGCATTTCTGTAGGGAAATGACTTGTGAACTATAGTCATACAGGCTTCTAAGGGAGAAACCTGGTTTTCTCTCCTCCTAACAGAACTGCATTCCAGAAGAGACCTCAGAAACTCAGAGCTCATCAACTGAGGACCATAAGCTCAAGTACACTGGCACTATTTCCAGTACTTTGGCACAAATTGGAACTATTTCCAAATTATACATTGCCTACGTAGCTGATGAATTTACATAACTCTAGGTTTTTAAATACATCTTCAGTAAATACCTGTCAAGAACGGTTTTATTAAAGTTGATCCTGACAGAAAATGGCTGACCTTCTGTAATCCTATCCTGCCCTGTTTTTATGATCCTATGATTAAAAGTATAAATAAACTCAGGAGGAAGAAGCTTAAATTTGGATCTCAGCAGGTTGATTTTTTTTT
This sequence comes from Phylloscopus whistleri, assembly GCA_017589585.1. Classification (NCBI taxonomy): domain Eukaryota; kingdom Metazoa; phylum Chordata; class Aves; order Passeriformes; family Phylloscopidae; genus Phylloscopus; species Phylloscopus whistleri. The sequence goes on from JADMLD010000510.1 coordinate 1,267,688, forward strand.
TTTTTTTACGTCTAAGTAACTTCAAAAATAAAGTAGCAGACCACTTTCAAAGGTCACCCAACAGTCCAGTATATGTTGCCTTGTACAAAGTCAAACGCCAGGTGCATGACAATGTCTCTGTGAAAAACTTAGGTTCGTCAAGTACTTCGACATTTGCAGGAGGCAGAACATTGACATTTCTTTGGACATTGACTCTGAAATTCAGCTTAATTTACATTTCAAACATAAAAGCTTGTTAACAACTTTGCCCCAGCTGTAAAGCAATTGAAGGCTTATGGGGAATATCCAGAGGCAGAACTTTAGGTACTCTAGACTAATTTGTTTTAAGGATTATGAGATGTGTTAATCAAGCTGAAAATATATCCTAACTGCATTAAACATTTCTCTTTTACCAGAACAAATCTTGTACAATTTTTTTTGAGGTAATATAGTAGACTAACAATTAAATAGACTTAAGTTACTAAATTAAATAGATTCCTGAATGTTCAGACTGTTACAAATTTGTTTCAACTTGAAAAATGAGGCTGTAATATGGAACTTTAAAGTTACAAGCACTTTTAGGTTTAAGTTTGATCATCTTTAAGAGCTAATTTACCTACTTTCCATTCATCTAATGCTATTAGTTAGCAATCTAACATCTATAAATCTGGAAAATGACGTAAGTTACAGATACTGTACTTTAATTAAAAAAAATGGTATGTGTGAAAAAATTCTTATGAAATAAAAAATATGAGAAAGACATTCATGCTAGGAAAAGCTTAAAAGTTCGACGAAAATTATCAAGAAGATAGTTTGTGGACTTTCTTCTAAACTGAAGAAGAACGAAAGCATAATCTGAAACATTGACTATATTTATGTCGTATAGATATAGAGCTGAAAAATTCAATTTAAATCCTGAAACAGCTTCAACACCTCTGTTTCTCTGATTTATTTCAGACAAATGACATGACTGTTGGAGGAATTTGAAACACTAGATTTTTAGAAAACTTCTGTCATTTTAAGGTTTATATTTTTACAAACTGCTTCTTTTTCATTTTAATGACCCCTTTGTGGAGTCTTCAGCTATGTTTGAGACATTTTTTATTCCAGCTACCAAATAATTTGCTCAGCATTCATGGTATAGTAAAATGTATATTTTCAAAGACAGAGTGAATTACTTTGCAAACATTCCTGCAAGGAGGATGATTTTCCAGCAGGACTGGAAAGAAATGGTTAGCATTCATACTGGGATATGAATTTTCTCCTACTTTAGAAGCCCATCTCCAGTGCTGCATTGTGCTTAGCTTCACTTAATTGGAAAGACCTGGAAACATTAGTCATCAATGCTATTTCAGCTATTTCGTGCTTCAATTATTATTTTTTTTCAGCAGTGTTTATTTCAACAAAACTGTTACAAAAAACACTAGGCTAAACAGACTTAAAATGAAAATTGCAATGGCTAACATATAGTCAGAATAAATGGCAGCTTTTGAATTTCAATATAATTTCTTAGGTATCTTCACTGTCAAGGCTGAACTACTAATTAAGAAACAATTGCGCAGCACTGTCAGGTGTTCAAGGGAGTAAGAACTTCCTTGGCTCAAATTCATTTAGGCAGATATGCTTATTCCTGAATTTTGCAATTTCTCTATTCAGGTTGCACAAATCCATTACATATTTTAATACAGAATATAATTAATTAGACATGAAAGGTTGTTTTAGGGCCTTTTCCTAAAGATCTTATTAACGCTCTATTCCCATTTCCCCTATATTTGTACGGAAATCAGACATTGTGGGATAAAAAAGAAAATTAGAAGATTTTGAAAGGATCATTTAATTCTTTCAAGCCAGGAAAGATTTCTTATCATCTTGGGGGTTTGTGTTTGTTTTGATGATTCAGTTCTAATGGAGATGAGATTTTTCTGTATTTTCATGTCTAGTTGTAGTGTCTAAGTTCTTCAGGGAAAATACAGGACCACACAGACCAAGACACTAAAGAATGTTCTGAATGGAGGTAAAAGTAAGTATGAAACTCTATATTTGCCCATGAAATGCACACAGAGTACAGTGAGAGCCAGAATGCACTGTAGGATTATGTGGTTTTGGCACAAAATTGATCATTTAAACACAATGCATTTCAGTTAGTATAAAATCAGGAAGTTCAAAAAAATTTCCCACACATGTTTGAACTATATAATCTTTAACATTTCTGAAGAAAAAGTAAAAGGAGTGAATATACCAAGTAAAAATGCTGGGTGAAAATATTGAGAGTTTCCAGTCCAACTTAATTATTTTATTTATATAAGTCAATTCACATCTTCACTGAAATTTGATGTGCTAGAGGTCTTATGAAACACATATGGAACACTGTTGAATACAAAAGTAGGATTTCATGTGACTATAGAATGCAGAACGAACTCAAGACTTCTGAGGAATATAGACAAAGTAGAGTTGCACTGTTTCATTTTGTTACTGTGTTTGGAACATCAAACAAATTTATCATCAAAATGGTATTTAGACTCTAGAGGTAGGAGAAGGAGAAAGACTGAGACACTGAAAGGAGAATATAACTGGAGAAATGAGTCTTCAGTTTACAAGAGTTGTTTTTTTTCCCTCAAGGAGTCTACCCTGTCCTATAGCTTTCAATTTCCCTTCAAGTTGTTATCATGTTCAATATATTGTCTTTTCTTTCCAATTCTTTTGATCTTATTTCATTTCAATACTAGAAATAGCTGAGTATGAGAGAGGATATATTAATTATTTCTAGAAAGCAGAATTATTTGGATCGTTGTCCCAGTAACGCTGGAAAAAAGCAAATAATTGAATTTTTATTTATTATTGAACTTGTTATCATGAAAAATTCAGATTTTTTTCTAAATTCAAGAAAAAAGTTAAGACATTTTCATAAGCAAAAGTGAAAAAAAAGATCTTTCAATTTTCGTTGTAATCAGTAAGACCAAACCAGAATTTTTTCTTCAATTTCCAGTTTAAGGAATTGACTTAATCCAATATTCAGAATAAAAATCTGCATTTATGGCAAGTGCATTAGTCATAGATGATACACAAGAAACAGAACAGATAGTTGCAACTGCCATTTGAAGTGAGGGTCATTTTGAGATGTGCAGTTTATTTAAAGATTTTGCTCTTTTTGGAGTAAGAAAAATAAATAAGGTTTAATATATTCTAAGTAAAATTATGCTTTTCATTATGACATAAAAAGAAACTGATTATGATATTAGCATGTATTTAATGGTAACAATGACGTGTTACTTTTACTCTCTTTTTAATTACATTTTTATTATTATCATAAAATAGCATACAAAATAATTACATACTATTCTCTTTACATACAGATTAGAGAATATAGACATGCTTATGGTAGAGCAGATATTATATCCTTCTTTATTTCCTTGTTCTAAAAATGAAGTATTGGGCATTAGGTTAAGACACCATCAGACTTCAATGTCATTATTGTGATCCTCAATACTCATTTCAGCTTCCATTTAAAGCTGAGTCAGCTTGCAACAAAAAACTTACACATCTGGAGAATCCCAGAGAGTTATAAATGCTGACAGGATCAGTCTCAGCATTTTTCTAGCAGGTAAGTCAAATAAAGGTATTTGGAATTTATTTTTTTTAACTTTTTTTTTAAACTTTCTTTAACTTTCATTTTCTTTCTTTCATTTTCTTTCTTTCTTTCTTTCTTTCTTTCTTTCTTTCTTTCTTTCTTTCTTTCTTTTTGAATTGCTGAAAAGAGATGACAATGGGAAAAAAATACAAAAGAAAATAAAAATCACCAAAACACACCAAACAGGCTTGAGCCTATTCTTATATTAGTGGAAACATTTAATACTATTGATGTTCCTGGGATCTAATTTTTATGATGCTGTATGAACTAGATGAGTAGTGTGGTTGAGAGAAGAAGAGTCTATCAGCTAGGTCAACTAGGCAAACCTGAAATAACTGTTTCATGTTTAGACATTTTTTAGAAATTATTGAAAATAAAATACCCCTTATTGAGAGATATATACATTATCAGTTCTACACTGTTTGTTTGCTGACCCCAAGAAAATGCAGTGACCCCCAAAAGACAGGATGTCAACAGGCAAAATTTCTTATCACTCAAAATACCCTATCTCTGTTCTTCTTTGACATGAATTCTAAAAACTGTAGTAAAAGCTTTTAGTTCAGTACATTTATTTAACAGATGTTCCCTAATGAGTCTCAGGGACTATTAGTTTCTATCACAGACAGTTTAACTCAATTTTCTTTTGATACTGGAAGGCCAGGAATCTACTGTAGCACTATCTAGGGTTTAGCAACTGAAAGGTGTGAAACATCTTTTGTGTCTAGAATAGAATCCTTAAATTTACTAACAGTTCAATTAATCCATATATTTCTAATGACTCTTCTAGCAACTTCAAGAATTTCAATACACAATGTTTTTATCCTATTTACATTATGGACAATTGCTATATTCCCATTATGCAGAAATATGTTGGTTTGTTTGCAGTTGCATAAAAGTCTCAGTTGTCTGAGCTTTAACCTGTGAATTTATTATCTACCTTGTTCCTTTTGACATCTCTGTTTTTTGTAGCTCAGTAATACAGGAAAATACTGCTGCAATACAAAAACATCAAATTCAATTGTATTTAAAGCTCACAGTCAAACGCTGCACAAGAAATTGCACAATAAGTGTGGAAATGTGGGCACTATATGTGAGGGTTTCTTTATTGTCTTTAGGCCATGTCTTCTATTTCCTGCTACACAGCTGCTCAATTTCACTAGATCAGAACACCTGCAACAGTTTTAGTTCCTGACCTAGTCAGAAGGCTGGGTCAAGTGCTTAAGTACTGAAAACATTCTGAATCATGCTGGGCTGAGGTGTGCCTAAATCAACCCAAGCTGTTTGGTAGGATATTATATGGAAGGAGAGCATCTCTACCTCTTGTTTCTTAAATGAAAGAGACTTAAACTCTTGCCATTTTCTTGGTTTGCTTTTGGCATCTCAGTGAAGTCTGTAATGCAGAGTGGGTTTAGAGCATTGCTTGTCAGCTGTGTCCCTCAGGACATTAAGTACTTGTCAGCCTATTTTCTAATTCCAGTGGGTCTTGTTTCAAGAGTAAATAATCTGACTACTCTGATAGGGGAAGTTACATCTACTGCTACAAAAACTCTGGAGAAAAATTTCAGATCAAAAAGGGAAGAACCTACTGAATTTAGGTAGACAGATACCAGGTGTCTTCACAATCAAAAAAGCTGTATTAAAGCAGCTAAATATAACCAAGTTTTTCTTTCAGTCTGACCTAAATACTTTTAGTTAAAGACACAGAGGGGCTTCATCTTGGTCCCTTCTGCAGCAAATAAAAATTAACAGTGTAAAACGCCATCAATAATCCATTAAAACTGGATTATCATAATATCTGACCATTATACTTATTTTATTTAATGCGTCTTACACTTTCAGCCCTACTGGGACCTTTCTGAAGCTACAATCAGGGCTTTTATGTGTAACAACATATTAAGAGTTTAGTCATTACACCTTCATGAAATTTTTAATGATAAATTTAACAGAAAGCTGAATGACATCTCAGAAGTCAAACACGGTTACAGCAACTAAACATTTAAAACTTAATGCATAATTATCGCAAACAGTTGTCACTGAACTTAACTCCATGGAACTGCCTTGATCTATGTCACCTGAAGCTCTACACTTTGAATGCTGTTTTTAGCTGCTGTTTTGAAGTTGCATAACTGGAGAAATACTTATAGTCGCTTGAGTAATCGTTCGTTTCTTTAAAGGTGCCCTGTAATTAAATAATTGCCACTTTAAAGATTTTTAAATGGCTATTTTTGGAGTTATTTATTTTTAGCTTTGGCAGCAGAATTCATTAGCATAATACGAGCACTTCTCAAGTTTTAATTAATTCATCATTATGACATGTCTGTAAGATAATGTCCTTGCTTGACATGCCATGAAGATGAGGCCAAATTTTCAGTGTTTGATTATTGTGACAAATATGAAACAATCAGAAAAAAAAAAGTAGAATTTATACAATCAATAATTTTGAACAACTGGAAATAAAAATCTTACAAGTATCTCAGTTTACTGACATTAACACTTTCTGTACTTAAAATATCTTAGGTAATTTGTTGTTGTGGGACTTTGTCTTTTGCTTGTTTACTTGGTTTTGTTTTTGATTTTTAATTCTGCAAGCCTTATGCTGACCAGTGTTTTCTTTTTGCACACACAGGGTAGCATTTTATTGTATTTAAAAGACTTCTTTTACTATTTTATTAAGACTATAACACACATTACTTTAAATTAAAGGTATAAAAATGGTTTAAGGCAAATCATATTATTTCTTATTGCATCCTGTATATTACATTATAGGTTTGACTTTGGTAAAGACAAGTAATTTTGAAAACTGTTATAAGTCACTGCTATGCAATTTTACAATCTTTCTTATCACATTATGCAATTATGTTTCTACTCTGGAACAGTTTTCCATGAAAAAATAGTAACCCCTCAAAAAAACCCTTCTGTGTGGTAATTTTGATTTATAGCAAATAAGACTGTTAATTTTCATTAATTCCAATTACGACTGAAAAGTTAACACATTCAACAAATTTTATATAGTGTTAATCATTAATTCAAGTCACACACTAAGTGCTGACTAATCAAATCACATCATGCCAAAGACAAAACTGAACTTAATCATGAAAATAATATTAATCTTTCAAGACGTAAGGGTTTAAAAATGTAAAGTCTAAAGAATCCTGCAGTTTGGCTCTATCTGGCCAAAGCAAGAGAAGTGTGGCTGTCAGTACTACAATATCTGATAAACAAAAGCAGCATAATATCTCTTAGCTACCACTCATCAACAGCAAAACCCACAAACAAGTTACTACATGGCAATTTTTTTCTCATCTCCTTCTAGAGAATGTTACTGAACTTGCACTAGAACACCAGTCCTAAAGATTATTTAAGTATCTTAGATATAATGAAAACTCTGAAGTAGTCTAAGGCTTTTGTTGGACACTCATTAGATCATACACTGTTAAAATACTGGTATTTTAGAGGCTTAGAACAATATTTTTCTGTGTTCTAAGATGTGTGTATATATGTGTGTGTGTGTGTGTGTGTGTGTGTGTGAAAATTCATGGTGATAAAATGTATGTTTTTCCAGAAGGCAGAATCTTTCCAGAGCCATTTTCCTCAAAATGCAGTTATTAGTAGAAATTGAGTAATCCTTCTTTTTTTTTAATTTCCCAATGAGATATAGGTTTTCCTAACCTAGGAGGTTGCCAAGCTAGAATCATAGAATCATGGCTCACTAAGACTGGAAAAGGTCTCCGAGACCATCTAGTCCAACCTTTGATGGATCATCATATTTGTTGACTGCATCACAGGACTAAGTGCCACACCCAGTTGTCTCTTGAATACCTCGAAGCATGGTGACTCTACCACTTGTCTGTGATGTTTGTTCCAATGTCTGAAATCCATCCAGTGAAGAAATTCCTTCCGATATTCCACCTGGAGCTTCCCTGGTGCAGCTTGAGGCTATGTCCTCTTGTCCTGTCATTGGTTGTCTGGCAAAAGAGACCAAACCCCACCTGGCTACAACCTCTTTTCAGGCAGTTGTAGTGAGTGATAAGGTGTCTCTTGAGCCTCCTCTTCTTTCTCTGCTAAACAATGTACCAGCTTTTAATAAAGAAAAGAAAATTTGCTATCCAAATGCCTTCTCTGCTTCTGCTTACAGTTGTTTTCTTTGAGTGTGTTAGATGCTGGTTTAAGCCCCTTGTTTCTGAGCTGAACCTTGAATAAAAGCCTTTTGCTTCCTGACAGATAATCGATTGTAGAAAAACAAAAAAAGGTTATCACTTTGAATTAGACTTCTGAGACGTAGAAGCATAGCTCTTAGCCATCCAAGATATCTCACAGAGGAGGTTAAATGAGAAGGTTTTAATAATCTTTGACCAACATTTTGCTGAAATGGCAAAGTGAACAATAAATGCTTTCCTGGATAGCTACAGCCTAATTCTAGAGAAAAATACCAAGAAGTCTAACAGTCATCCTCGTTTTGTTTGTGAAAATAAAGGCTATTCATTCAGAACATGACATGACATAGCAACACACAGCATAAAAATATTTACACCTCTAAGATGGGACTCTCTCTTTCTTGTCTCTAACTGGTTGTCTGCAATATTCCTGGTATTTATGATCCTGTTCTCCTTGCACTATTGAAAGACTTACAGAAGATACTATCACTTCAGAAGATACCATCACTTTGTTCCAAGGTTTCTTCTAAATTTCAGCACTGTATTACTAGATCTGATGCACCAGATGGGGAGAAATGTACTACATTTTTCTCTTCATGATCGTTATTGTGCCCTAGATCCTACCACATTTATGCCTTGTCTTTCAACATGGGAGTTCAAAGGCAATTTTGACCTTGGGGAGGTGTTATTTAGCCCACAGGGGGCAAACTATCTAAAACCCCAATTTGTAGATCCTTGTAGATCCTTGACAGGGTGTTAGCATCAAATATTTAAAGTAATGAGACTGGCATTTTGTTTTTTTACGTTTATATCTTTAAAGTTTTTGGGTTTTGACATCGGACAGGAGTAACTGATGCATAGATAAATAGATAGTGCTCCAAAGAAATAGGCATTTAATACCTATTGCTACTCTACTTCATTACTTATAGCATGAGTATTCCTTTAATAAAGAGGAGATATAAAGCAGTTTCAGCTTATGGGAAACAGGTAAATTAACAAACAAACAAGAATAATGACCTAAATATGCCTATTTTTGGTTGTATGTTTCAGAAGGTTATTATTGTCTAAAACCTTTGCTTTGCACACTGATATCCAGTGTAAAGAACATGTATAAATATAAACAGTCATTATTAGATAAGGCATTAGACTTCATTCATCTCACCACACAGTTACTTTTGACTCTAGATCGTTCACATTGCCTTAGCTGGGTTTAAATCTGCATTAGTCCTGTCCTGTTCATCTTTATTTTCCTGGGGTTTTTTTTGTTTTGGTTTGGTTTGGTTTTTTGTTTGTTTGTTTGTTTGTTTTGTTTTGTTTTGTTTTTGGTTTTGTTTTTGGTTTTGTTTTGGTTTTTTTTGTTGTTTTTTTTTTTAACATCAATCAGTAGATCACTCAATCAAGTCAATCTCAAAATTTTAGTCAGCACTTAAGTATGCAATTAGCAGATAGCAGACTTAGACTTCAAGCTCCAAAGTCCCCAGGCCTTCCATGCAACATTTCTTTTATGTGCTGTCATAACTTTGAATAACCAACCTTTTCTGATTTTTTTTTCAAAAGAAAAATAACAACCCAAGAAGTGAAGACTAGATCTTAAAACTCAATTTGCTAATTACAGCTTTAATAGGAGAGTCATTCCAAGTTTATTTCCTGCAGCTACATTTGCTCAGCAAGAGTATGTATAACGACTACTTGAGCTAGTGTTCAAAACAGGTAAAAAATAGTAAAAAAAAAAAAACGCAGACCACATTTTTAGAATTTGTACTCTTCCATAGTGAAACGTGAGGCAGTTCATACAGAGATAAGCAGGTTTTAAGTACATTCTCAGATTTTTTCCTGTCAGATCAGGAGGCTTTTCTTAGAAAGTGTGTTGAAAAACCAATCATATATATGTGTGTGTGTATATATATACATACACACATATAAAAATTGATTGCAGGGACCTGGAATAAGTTAATAAAATTTTCAACAATAAGTATGTTAAATACAAATATGAAACCTTAGGGTAATCCATGTTTTTGTTTTGTTTTGTTTTTTTCTTCATCATTTAAAACGTGGTGGACTGTTTACCTTCATTCTTTCCCTTTGATTTTGTTTTTGGGTTTTGAAATTTAATGAGTTGTCTTTTATGAATATTTTTGGAAACAGGTGAAATTATCAGCTGCAAATCACAGAGAGTGGCCCAACAAAATCCTTCAGTTTTATGATAGATACTTATCCCTTCACCAATATTTCTAAAAAAAGAAAACAATAACATAAATAAGCAATTAAAGTCCCCCAAATAAACAAAAATCACAAAAATCCAAGCACATTAAACTGTGAATATATCAAGGCAGAAATTGTTCTAGGATCAGTGAAAGATGTAAAACTCTTTCTAATGGATTTCTGATTTAGATGTCAAATATACTGTCAGGTTTCAGAATTCTTAATAAGTTCCATGTATCAATGACACTGAAACTGGGTTGAGTGGTCAGTTTCAGTTGTTGATTGAACTGCTTAATGCTTATTTCTGTGAATAAAAAATCACTAACTTTCAGCTCAAGTTAGTCAACTGTGTTCCTTCTCATCACAGTTATTAAAAAAAGCAAAAATAATTCTGCTTTAGCCTGGAGTCATCTATCTATTATGACTTTTCATATGTCACAATTCAGGTTCCTGTTTCTGTAAGTAAAACAGTAAAAGATAACTGATTTCAGTGTACACACTGTACACTGACCTGCAAGTTTCACAAGCAAATAACTTGTTAAATGCATTACCAAAAAGATCAAAACTTAAAGAAGAATTCATTTTTATGCCTTTGCTTCCAGAACTACCTTTTGCCTCATGAAATGTGTTTTTTTTATATTTTATTTTTCTAGACAAAAGAACAGATATTTTTGAAAGTTAAAGCTTTGCATATCTTTTCAGATAAAGTAATGTTAACTCTATTTCTTTGATACCATTTTTCTTGACTTAGAGTAGCAACTGCAAAGGGAATCAGGTCTTACCCTTTTATACTGCTTTAATGTCAAAGAAATTTTTTTTCTGTCCCTCATGTTATATTTTTACACTTCTCATGCTGCTGTCTTTTTCAGGATCTTATTCCACAAACTGCCTCTCACAGCATGTTGCTGAGCTGGACAAAGATATTTTCATCACCATGTCTACACCTAACGTCCTAAAGTCATAGGAGTTTGAAAGGAAAGTTGTGAGATAATTGCTGTGACCTATTTACTGCAGCCTCCTACTCACTGCTATACTCCTGCAGCAGTGTTGTCTGTAGGGTGAAATAATGAAAAAGAAATGGACTCATTACACTGAGAAAACCAAAACCCACAGAAAACATTCACTAACTGAAGTATGGGAATTAGTAGCAATGTAACATGTGAAGTAGTGAAGCCTCTATATTAATACAGAAACAGACATTTATGTTTTAACTACAGCTTGTTAACTTTCTGCTATCTCATTAGATAAATTCCCTTTTTCTTTAAATTGCTCCTTTCTTTAACATGCATGTCCCAATGGGGATATAGTGAAGCTCATAATCCTGTACAGTGGTTCTCTTGTTGGTTAAGCAATACCACTTACAAAGGGTCTGATGTAAAAAATGGGTAATGAAAGAGTGCCAATGGGTACATATTTTAAAAATTAATTGTTTAAAATATTATTATATTTTACAGAATTTTGAATGCAACATATGACTTTGTTTTCATGGTCACTCCCTTTTAACTAGAGCTGGCTGGTGTTGTCACTTAAAAATATTGTGCCTCTAATTACTTTGTGTCATATAAGAAAAGAGTAAATGGATGTCCTTAGTATAAGAGTTTATAATCAAGGAAAAAGAAGCTAAATCAAAATACCTCCTATTTTCAGGATACAGTGTAATTCAGTTATTCTTTATTCCACAGGAATGCATGCCTTCAGTTATCCTTGTCTGGAAAGTTAAGAAAGGGACATAGCCTTTATAGAGAACTTAGAAATGAGCAGGGGTGCTGTGAGTGGAAATCAATATAAATACAGTATGGAACAAGGCACACAATGGTACTTTGGCAGGGGTCATCTCTAGACTGGCAAATCAGACAAGCAACAGGATGAGCAGTTTCTCCAGCATTTATTTCTAACAAGTGATGAAATTGTTTTCTGAGCAGTGAAAAAGGTGTAGCTTGATTTCCTATCTGAACTATGCTTCACTAACAGAACAAATTCAGATCCACTGACAGACGTCCTATCTGTATTTTCCCTTGAAGTACTTCCCACAGTTCCCTACATTTTTTCTCTCTGACCTTGTACATGCTTTTCAGAATCACTCAGACTCACTAATTCACTCATTAATTACCTATTACATAAGAAGAGGTACATGTTGATCCATTTGTTATTTTTTGGTTGCTAACAGGCCAAACAAAACAGAAAATTGATGAGCTTAAGCCTTTCTTAGACTGCAAATATACAGGCCAGGCTTTCCTTTCCAGTCACCTGCCTGATGAAACACAAAATAAATAGCCTTTGAGAGTTTCACTCTTCTCAAATGTCACAGAAATTAATAAATCATTTTAAAAAATATTGGGAAAGAGATGATAAACAGATGGACAGATAGATAAGTAATCAAAACTTCATTTAATTAAGGATTTTTAAAAAAATAATTTATTTTACTCAATTTTAAGAAGCCAGTAAATACAAGAAGTTTAATTTTTGTGCCTTGTGTAATTTCATTACAAGTGATACACAATTATTAACATTCTAAATAAACCAGTTACCTGAAATAATTTTATTTAAGATCAACTAAAACCTCAAAATTGCCTAGGTATGACTATATATCCTCTGGCTACTCTTGTTGTGTGAAGAAAGCATGGTTTCAAACATGGATGTCTCTATATTTACTTAAAAGAAAGTCCTCCAAAATCTGTAGAATTAGGAAAAATTAATATTAAAGATAGCTAGATGTAAAGTATTAAGAGTTGGTAAGTTTTGGAAAACTTGATTAAAAATTTTAGGAAAAGTACAATTCTGAAATCTGCTCTTTGACTACTGGTATAGAACGGGTATGAGCGGAAAACAGTAAGAATTAGTAAACTGTGAAAACTTCAAATCAGAGATTTGAAGCTACAGACAGATGAAGGTTTCCTTCTAAGGAAGCACTAGTTATGGAACAACTCTGAGTCAGAGAGCAGATCTCCACTTCTTCATGTTGCAGAGAGAGACTGGAGCCAATTTTCCCTATCAGTCTTGGATTCCTTGTAGTAAGATAAAACTGTACTTGAACATGTTTATATATGTTAGTCATCTAGAAATGTCACTGTGGCTTCACTTGCACCCTGTCATAAAAGGAAAGCAGTTCTCCCAAGTAAAGTTAGTGAATTATGTTAGTTAATAGACATCATATGATACTGTAACTAAAACAGCAAAAATTCTTGGATAAAAATGTAAGACTGTCAGGTAGGTGTAAAGAGAAGATCCCTTATCTGCACATATTCCTATGAAAATTATTAGTCTATTACTGATAATAGCTCTGGAGCACCTGTGTTTGTTTAAAAACTCACTACCTATTTTTTTTTTTAATGTATCAAATGCTCCAACACAAATTTCATACTTAACATTAACTAAACAAAAGAACTTTTATTGTGTGTGTTTAAAATGTTAATAATCACAAAAGACACAAGTGAGTCTGATTATGGAGAAATAATAATAGTGTCCACAGAGAATAAAATAGTAATCATCACATTAAACAAAATTTGACAATCACTTCTTTGCAAGCAGATAATTTGTTTGCACACATCGTTTGTTAATGTAAGACAAGAATATACTCAGGCAAGTATTAATGTGAAAGGAGATTAGAGTCAAAGGGGATTATAGTCATGCAATCACCTGTGGGCATTTATGTGATTTTGTGAAGATTTTTTGTTAGCGTCAGAGGACCCTTAAAGGAAAGCTACATGTAAGGATGCACTTATAGATCCTTTTCTGGAGGATTGCCCCAAAAATGGGAAGCAAGGGAGCACTGTAGAAATTTTTTCATTAAATGAAAAATACAGCTGAGCCAGAATAGTTCCCTGTTTTATGATCTTCAAGTACTTCAGTCTTATATCCAATATTAGAAAGAAAATTTCCTTTAAGTTGCTGTCTTGTTATGTGTTTTAAAGTAGTTTTTCCCTTCTGTGAACGAGGCAGAATGTCAGAACAGAATAGAAGCAGAAGCACAGATATGTCAGAAAAGCCTGATTACATGATATATACAATCCCATGTGAAGTTTTTTGCATGGCGAACATTAGTGCTAAAATGTGTTTTTAAAAGTTTTGATTTATTTTAATGATAAACATAGACGTTCTGTCTGGGTATACTAATGGTTCTTAAATTTAAAACAGGCAAACAAGCAAACAAAACCTTCAAAACTTACAGCTGAAACTATCTCTTCACAGCTCAGACATTACTTACACAGTTCACTGCTTTATTGTTCTCATCAAATATGGCACGCCTGTAATATTTTCCATTAATTTCTTTGCTGGATATTGAAGTAGAAAAGTGCAACAGTAAACATTGCACATTATAAAAAAGCATAGGCTATAAAGGCACCAGCTATAAAACATGACATTAAGCGTCTTTTACATTGCTGTGTGCTCAGCAAAAGTCAGTCTGTAGCAAATGTATCTAGAGTTATTACCTTATAGCATGAAAAATTTGGCTCATTGAGTTTAAGACCAAAAAAACAGCGCAGTTCTCTGAATGATAACTGGATGGAAGCTGCTAGATACATTGGTTGTAAAGAGATCAAAAAACAATGTTCCAAAGCAAAAGCAGTACACTGTCTTCAAAAATTAAAGTGCTACTATCATTTAAAAGGGCAATATTCTGAACAAAATCTCATTAGATAAAGAGACAGATTATCACTATCTGTGCTTATTTGGATAAAAAGTGATTTTAGTGACTGTGAGGATTTATTGGACTCTGCTGATTTAAAAACACTGACAGTAAAGAAAATTTGCTGAATGTAGCTGAGGTACAGACTTACAATGCAGTGGATTTGCAGGATCCTGAAGAAAATGAAAGGGAAGCAGCTGAGAGAATTTGAATAATCTACACAACTTAATGGTGTTGGTAAAGCTGAAAATTTATGATCTATTAATCAATTAATCACATTCTCTAAAGTGATAAAATATGATGGAACTGTGTTACAACCTCACTGCTCTGTTATACCAGTACTGCTAGTCACAAACCCATTCTGAAGCTGTGGGTCAGTCAAGAGGCAAAAGAAATGTGACATGTGGTATCTGTTTGGTGTTATTAAGGGTCATCAAACTGTTTCGGAATATATTTGTTTAAATGAAAACCAGAGTTTCTACCCTTGTTCTACCATTGTTTCTACCTATTTGCAGGCAAGTTCCTATGTGTACACTTGTAATGACAGAAGGATGACTACACAGTGCAAAATGGGCTATGCTGGCCAAGGTACAATTATCAGACATCAGATGGCAAGTCCTTGGTGTGCAAAAGCATTGTCATCTTAAAGGATTGTATGCATAATCCTGAACTTAAGTCCAGTATTATTGCCTGTGGAATCAGTTTTATAAGGCAAAGGGTTTGTGTGAATATCCCAACTAAGGGCAGGATGGAAGAAGTGGCACTGAGTGTACACCAGATGACACAAGTTGAATGGTGCTGTTGATAATCTGAGAGATATTGATGTCTTCCAGAGGGACCTGGACAATCTCAAGATTTGGGCCTATGGCAACCTTATGAAACTCAGGGCCAACTGCACCAGAGGTGGGTTAACTCCCGTTCTCAATATGTGATGGGGGATGAACAGATCGAGAGAAACGCTGAGCGGAAGTACTTGGGAGAACCAGCCAATGAAAAACTGTATATGGCCCAATGATGTGCACTTGCAGCCTGGAAAAACAATTGTATCCTGGGCTGAGTCAAAAGCAGCATGGCCAGAAGATCGAGAGAGATGATTCTCCCCCTACTCTGCTTCTCTGAGACCCCACCTGGAATTCTGCATCCAGATCTGGAGCATCCAGCACAAGAACCTGCATGGATCTGCTCAAGTGAATCCAGAAGAGGACTGTGAGGACCATCAGAGGGCTGGAGCACCTCTCTTATGAAGACAGGTTGAGAGAATTCAGGTAGTTCAGACTGAAGGAGAGAAGACTACAAAGACCTTCAAACAGCATTCTAGTATGTAAAGAGGATGTAAAAGAAAACCAGAGGGAACTTTTTACAGAAGTAATGGATTTAAACTAGAAAAGGATGGATTCACACTACAAATAAGGAAGAAATTTTTTGCACTGAGGGTGCTAAAATACTGGAACAGGTTGCCTAGAGAGGTGGGAGATGTCCCATCCCTGGAAACATTCAAGGTCTTGTTGGACAGATTGCTAAAATCTTCTAACCTGGATTAAAAGATATCCTTGCTCATTGCAGGGGGGTTGGACTAGGTGACCTTTAAAGGTCCCCTCCAACCAACACTATTGTTTCTATGATTCCATGAAACAGTCCCTCATATGAAAAGGCATTATTTATGGTGAATGGTAATTAATGTGTACATATGTATATACATATGTACAGCTATAAACTATGATCCCTGTAAGTCAAAGAAATGAGACAGATCATCTTCAATTTTCTATCCTATAGCAACTTTCTAAGAAAAATAAGATTAATTACATCTGGAAGATGCTTATCTATACCAATTTTGTAATTTAGACTAGAAGACTGACATTCGGATGACCTAAAGTAGAAAATATGAATACCATCCTTCATTTTTAAGCACCCCAGGTGCGTTTTCTCCTTTCAGAGGTGCCCAATGCCATTTGTGATGCTCTAAACCTTGGTCTCAAGATCCTGCACGATACTATCCAGCCCTGAGCAGGTAACTCAAATACTGTAGGCTCCCACATAGTATTGAGTGACTATTCCTGGTCAGCTGGAAGGCTCCTTTAAGGCTCAGCGGGATGCACCTAGGGAACAACACTGAAGTTCTACATTTCAGATATTTAATTCCCCATTTTCACCACTATACTGCATAACAACAAGGTCCCAAGCTCTGTGTCTGAGTTTTCATATTTTTCATTGACTTCACAGGATTTATTTACATGGATATAAGACCAGACTTTGAGTCTTCCTTTATATTTTTTTTTCTGTAAGAATTGAGGGCATAGGATCTATAGCTATAACTTAAATCTCTCTTCAGTTTTGTTTTCTTTCTCTCTTTTTTTTTTTTCTTAAAGCCTTTTTTCCTACTTTTATCTACTGTCTCTTCCTGTCATGTACTGTCTATATCTCCCTTCTGATGCTAAAATAGTCTGATTTTTCATTGTAGTCAGACATCTATATTTATTTAAAAGAACACTTAGGCTTTCCATCAAGTTTCCATGAAATCTCTGCATCTTCAAAAACCATTTGGTTACTTTACAGCATTACTCATGCAGGGATCTGAGTCATGGCTGACCTGTGGTACTTGCAGGTCCTTGAGGAGCTGCACACCCATGATGAGTGTGGACTACTCAGACAGGGCCTTGCATGGAGTTCTGGGATTATGTCTCTCCCCCCACACTCTCTTTTGTCTCCTCCTGGGGGCCCCGTGGGGGAGGACAGGATGTAGAAGGCAGAGCTCACACATTCCGTGGGGCTCTACTATGGCAAAAAGTCAGATTTATGGGGCTGAAATTTCTGCTACACACTTTGTATTTCATGAAGCAAACAGGTATGACAGAAATTGAGGAGAAAGCTGTACGGTGATGCAAAAAGCAGGCTTCAGAAATATGCAGGAAAAGGATACTGAAAATTTTAAATTATTCATCAGTGTCAGCACACTTGACTGCCCCACTAAAATGCACAGGCATGTATGATGAAAAGAAGCATCAAGCCTGAGCAGAAACGAACAAATAACAAATTCAAGAAGCAAGTTTTCATACAATTTTGAAGATAATTCAGACACAAACTCTTGAAGCAGAAAAATTACTGCTGAATGAAATAATAATAAAAAAAAAAGAGTAAGGGACAAGCAATTGTTAAGAAATAACACCTTCATGTGCACTAACAGTGAAATTACATTGGATGTTATCTCAGAATTGTTCACTAGATACCTGACTGCAAGATGGGGACATTCAGAGTAGATATGTGTTTTCCCTTTACTGAGCTTTATGGCTTTTTCAGTGATTTCTTCAATTTTCTAAAAAAATCATGCCTGTATAACAGTGAGTTGATGGGGAACTGGAAAATATTGAGAATACTTTATCAAAATTTTTAATGAACTAGAAATAATTTGTCACAATGTTGAGCCTCTGCTTCTATAGATTTCAGTTGAATATGTATAGGAAAAAAAATTCAAAAACTGGGGTAACCTGAAACAGATACTATACTTAGTTGGACTAGAAGATAGCAAAATCCAGAAAACTTCCATCCTTTTCCACCCAAAACTCCTTTTTGCACAATATATGGGCATGCCTATACATTTTCCCCATCTTTGCCACTAAATCACATGAGATGATTCTTGGAGGTAAGCTTTGAGCAGCTTATTTAATTAGCACAACACACCTTTGTCTTCTTCAGAAGTTCCATTTAAACTAAATGACCCAGACATATTGATTAACAAGCTACACTAGATAGACAGAAAGGAGTTAATTTTTCATTTGGGCTCTTCCAGTGAGATGTCTAAATGAAAAGAAAGTATTTTGTCTTGTACAAAGCCATGATGATCAGGTACAACTTAGGTCATGGAAAACTCTCCCCTAACACAAAGCATCCCGGTACCATAACAGATTGAGGAAGTGACTTTTAAAAGTCATCTAGTTCTCCCCCAACCCTGCAATAAGCAGAGCCATTTGCAACTAGAAGAGCTTGCTCAGAGCCCTGTCCAACCTGACCTTGAATGTTTCCAGGGATGGGGCATCTACCACCTCTGATCCTATATTTCACCACCATCGTCATAAAAAAAATTACTCCACATATCTAGTTTGAAGGTAGTGCTGATGCAGGTAGAAATTCCAAGAAGTTTTAAGAACATGTACTAAATAGCAGATACACTGTAGTCAGTGGGAAATGTTATTATTCAGATCACAAAAGTAGCATCAGGACTGACCTGGTCAAAAAACACAACAAACTAGGAACACTGAATCTATTTTAATATGTTCAGCTATAATTTTGTAAGCTGCAGCATGCTCTGGCTGACTGTGCTGTGTATGCTCAAAACGTGCAGAAGAATTCAGTGTTGTGTAACGTGAAGGATTCTATAAGAAGTGACTGATGATTTAGGAGTGTGAAGAAAAGCACACAAAACAAGCAAACAGAAAATAATTTCTTGGTCTGACATCACCAAAGAATAGCGCTAGGGGTTGAGAACTGAAGTAAAGCCGGGACTTCCCAAAGCATTTATGTAACATCTGATTAAACTTCGCTTAACAATGGATTTATTCATTTGTAGTAGATGTGGGACTGGTCAGCTCTATCCCATATAGCTTGTATGTCCCACCTCGGGTATTACAGTGCACTTCATTTGTATCTTGAAGTTATATGACAAGCTGCAATACCTTCTTGTCCTGCCTGCACAAATTACTTTTCCTACTACCTTATGGATCAGCTGGCCAGCCCTGTGGGTCAATGGCCATGCTCTTCATTTGTTGTGCAGTCATGCTGTTCCTGCACAGAAGGTATGCTCAGCTGGTGGTGGCTGGAAGTGCTTGAAGCAGTTGGAAGAGACTGTGAGGGAAAAAAAAAAAAAAGAAAAAAGAAAAAAGAAAAAAGGCAGAAGCAGATGGAAGCTTCTGCTACTAAGATATAGTAATATATGTAGGTGAGGAAAACCAATACATTGGACTTTGATGGCTGTCAGTATTCTCCTGCCTGCACAGCAGAAGGACGAACAGCTCTAGTGAGAGTTAGGTTCTCCATCCTGAAGTAGTTGCAGGGATGGACACTTTTTATGTATACCCTACCGTAACTCAAATTTCATGTAACACTTCTCATCCATCCAGCCTATTGTAAATTCACTTTTGCTTACACATCTGAGAAATTTTGAGTTGGGTCTTCATTAGGTGTTCATTCATATATAGAAATAAGCTTTGTATTAATGACATGATCTGACCTAGCTGTTAAATTTCCTGTGACTTTATTTATATCTCTTATAATGTAACAGTGGGCTCAGAACTGACCACTGTAACTGAAAAGAAAGACCTTGAATTTACTGTGGATACTCTTATGAAAATATTAGCACATTGCATAATGAGAATCAAAAAAGAAACTGGACATTGGAAATTGTTAGTAAGAACATCATTATGCTATTTTATACATAAAAATACATAATCTGTTTGCTCTTCTCTTTTTTGGGTCACATTATTTCAAAAGATATAAAAACGAAGAAGGATGAAAAGAAGAGATGAAAAAGCCAGCATTTTTCCCATGAATTTATGGATACACAGCCTGTCAGCAACAACAATGGAAAAGCAGTTGTCATGGGTGTACTGTCTACCTGCACAGCATCTGTGCAGGAAGTAATTGGATTGCATCCAATGATAGCTTGCTAAAATACAGAAGGTGGTTAAATATACTTCTGGTGAGTATATTTGTAAATGCTAGCGATATTTTTCTAGTTCCTGTATATATTGTTTAGGACTACAGCTAACCTCCTCTTCAAATTCTTGCCACAGCATCACGAAAATTTTTGTTTGGGTTTGTGGTACAAGATATATAGACTGGCTGTACAGATCACTCTGCTTTTTTGAAATTTTATGTATTTTGCTCTTAAGTATGTATTCATCTTTATTCACACTTTGGATTCCTTGTTTTATATACAAAGTCATATACACCTAAAATGTGGATGTATATTTTTGGCACGACCCAGCTTCTTCCATTAAAAACAATTAGAGGTCTGCATCTGTAAACCATAAGTGAAATTAATTTAATATAAATTTTTATTTTTATTCTGTCTGGCTTATTTAATCTTTTCCCAAAATGAACATTTCAAAAAATTACCTTGTACGCTTCATGCTTTATATTTTCCCAGGAAAAAATGTAATCAGTATGAACATTTAATTTTTTTCCCCTAATGAACAAAGGGAAAGCAAAAAGTTACTTAACCAGCCAGTAATTCATTTAAATTTCTATTATAATTAGGAGCAATTCGGCCAATACAGTTGTTGATTCTGAGGGCTGTTCTCCAACCCAGATGTAAATGTGTCTTGCCTGAAGAGCTGGATTGCTCTCTAGCCTTTACTGTCAGTATTGAGAGGGAGCTTAGTCCTCTTGCCAAAGTGTAGACTTCTAGTGTTTGAAGTGTTTCAGGCTGTCTGGGATATCTACAGAAGGCAAACAGACATGACCCAGGGAGATCCTCATCCAACAATCTAGCAGTCACAGGCCAGACAGGTTTTCCTGAGGCAAATTTCATGGGGCTGTTTACATTTAGGTAACTGATTCTTCCCTTAGCTCTCCCCTGATTTGTAACAAGACAGCATTGTGGGCAAGTATCTTAAACCTTAATCAAAGATTTTTAGTGCAGCTTGGGAGGTCGTAACGTATTTTATGTGACCTCCACCTGGTGCTCCAGATGGCTGTGGGTCTGCTGTGGGTTCTATGTCAAGTCTGCCAACCACATGCAGGTACTGTGGATTTCTTACAGTGCCTCGTACTGCACTAGATGCACTGCACTAGATAGTTTGAATTATCAAATGAATTAGTTTAGGAAATTAATATTCCATATAAAAAGTATTTAGTGCTGCACCTGCTTTTCACTGGGATATCACTGATGCATTGAATAGAAGATTAAGAAACATCTCTAAAAAATGCACAAAATAAAAAAATCTTCTTGCTTCTACTCTAGTCTCAATTTTTTTCATTTGTAGTGATTGTTTCATAAGCTGATGACTGAGATTAATATATCTGATAAACAATAAAGTAAATTGAGACAATTTCTTTTTTGTTTCTTCTTTCCTTACAGTAAATAAGTCTTTCCTGTATGCATTGTATCCTGCTTATGCTGACTTTCATTTAGAGCTAATGCTGGTCTGCTTAGTACAGTTTTATTCAAATTCAACCATTCTCAGAATTTTTCTTGCTTTTATGCAGAAGAACAAATTTTAGTACATGTAAAATCTACTGAAACACCTGCAACCCCCACCACCTCCCACACATGACAGAAGTATATTTCAGAAAGCTATAGTTTAGATGTTTAGTCAAGCTGCATAAATATTTTTATATTCCTTGCTGCCTGTATGAAGCAGCCAAGGATTTCCTTTTCAGCCTTCTATTTTTTTCCTAGATGCATAATTCTTGCTTCTCTTAACTAAAACTTCCTGGATTGGAATACAGAGTGATTAGCAGTTTAAAAGTTCATATTTATTCTCACATTTTTAGAGCACCCAGAAGCAGGGAGTGAGAGGGCTTCCCTGCTTTCTTGTAGTAAAACATTTCATAGTCCATTTGTTCCACGGAGGAGGATGTTACATCATAGCACCACTATCGGGGCAATGGGATAACGAAGAAGCTACACTGTGTGAATATGTTTTTGGATTTCTCAAGGAACCATTTAAATTGAAGGCAAATATTCCAGAATGTGCTTTTCACCTATTTATTTTAAGGTAAATTATTTATTTAGGGTAGTAAAGTAGAGATTGTATTTATTAAGCTTGGCCAGCAGGGCTCTCTCTTGCATTATATTTTAATTCAATCAGACCATTTTAATTTTGTGTGCATAGTGTCCTTTTCTAGCCAATTTTAACCCTGAAATGATAAAGCACTAGTCTTATTTATGGAACTTATTAGCAAGGAATTAGAATGCCTTTGGATTCCAATTTACAATAGAAAGATATTTCCAAGACTTTTCCCTTTTTAATTAATTTGATTCTTTTTTCGTGATGATGTGTATATGCAGTTAATTCCCAACACTTTAAACTGCAATGTCTCTTAGGTAATTTAAATAGCCAAAGTTGTAAAATTTGAGTATTTGCCACTGAAATATCAAAATCTTAATGTATACTTTCAAGACCTCAGGGGAATCTTGATGGTTGTCCAGATTCCATGAGTAGAGAGACAAATACTATGTCTCTAGCTTGAATCTGTGTTGGGACAAGACTTAGGTACACAACATTGCTTTGTATCTCACGGTTCCTGTGGAAAGAAAACTAAATCAGAAGTTGCCCATTTTGAACAATCAAGGTTCAGGATTATACTCACTAAAATATCAGACCTACTTTCCCTTTATACCAAACCTGTTATGCCCAATCAAGGGCCTTCCTCTCACAGGAGTCAGGATTCCCACAGAACAGTATTCACTGTAAGTATATGTTGCCTTAGTTACTAAGATTTTAATTTTTTCCTAATTTTTTTTTTTTTTACAACACATTATACCACCACTACCTAAGATATTCCTGTGCATTTCTGTGTGGTAATTTACTTTTATAATGGTATTCAAAAATAAGTACCTAAACATTGCACTTTTAAATGCACGTAAAGAAAAAAATCCAATGTGAACAGGAAGACCTAATGACTTAGTGGTCAATAGGAAGATACTTACCCCATTTATCTCAAATGCCTATCCAGGGCTTTTAAAAGTACCTATTTCTCCTCATCAGATACAGCTATACCTGGCTTAGACTAATGACCTACATGTATACACAGTTAAAAATTGAGATGCTTCCTCTTCCTACATAAATTTCCATTTTTATGTCCAAAAACTATATGTAGCCTTTAGAAATCAAACCTTTGTCATCTTCAGAAACATCTTTGCAAAACAACTGCAAACACCCATGTGAGATAAAGGAGACATAGTAGAGAAGACTAGAGTCCCAAGAGCACCTAACTCACTTCAGGACAAGGACATTGCTTGGCAGCTGCTAAGACTGACATAAATTCTTTTGCAGGACTGGTGTTATTTTAATAGTTACTGTGATAAAAGTGGATTTTTTTCCGCAGGTCAGCTTGCCCTATTTGTTATTCCTATGTTGTTACTTTGAAGATCTATTTCCTTTGAGTTTGACAATGATGCAAATATTCAGCATTTGTAATGACTGTCCTTAAGTTGTATTTTTTTTAAATTATTTATTTTAAGAGGCATCTGTTGTCTTTTTATGGGGTATGTACATCTGATCTTAATGAGCACACAACCTTTAACTTTTGTGTTTATACCACACACATGGTGGAAAGAGCTTTCATGGAAAGAGCTTTCAAGTCAGAATTTTAGAGGAGAGATTTTCAAGTATAGTTACCTATTCATGTTCTAGAGTACAATTGTATTCAAAACCCTAGAAAATCTTGGGATGGATTCCAGAATCCTAAACATCCAAGCAGTGTTTTTTGAATGTAGATGCATATGAAAGAATTTAAGCAATTAGTTTTTGAAGTCTGAGATTGAAGACTTACATATAGCTAAATATTTTAACTGTATATAACAGCAAGAAATGATCCAAGATTCAGCTCATCTAATTTAGATCAATCATAAGTCAGATTAGAGAGTGACCCAGAACAAAGCATAAGATCAATATCTTCTTGGTTTCTAGCTTTTTCCATTGACTGAAGACAGAACCAAGATGACTGCCTGTGAGGCAACTCAAGAAATTAATCCTTTCCTGAGTGATTCTACTGTAATACTTAAATATTGCAAGGATGCAACAAAATTTATTTTAAATACTGGATATAATAGAAAGAGACAGGGTAAATTAAGATTGAAGGTTTAGGTTAATTCTGATTCACTGGGTAGCCTAGAGATTCTTAATTCTTTGCCTTTGTTTTTAATTTCCTGTTAAGGATTGTATCTGCAACTAAGATCAAGAAATGATAAAATACTGATAGAAAGGCTGTTATTACAGAATTTCTAGCCATGAATGGGACAAAACCAAAAATACTACTCTTTTGTTATTATTACTAATAAAATGAAAGGAATAACAATATTTTATTCTCAGGGTTTTTCTAATGGGAAGAAATTAATTTCCAATAAACCATGGACCTTTATTTAACAAATCCAAAACTGAATACTTCCTACCTCCTTCTGCCATGGACTAATGAACAAAAGCTTAATGACATTGGTCAAAATGAGATTCCATGTAAATCACAAAACTTTATAGCACATCAGGCATCTCTAGCAGAAATAAGAGTTGAGAGCAGATATTTTATTTAATTTTTTCCACTTTCCACATCAGTGCTACACAATGCCAGGATTCATTTATGATTCTTTTGTTCATATCTCTGTTCCTTCACTTCTACCAAGGTCAACATTCTGTACTAGAGACAGTAACAACAAAACCCAACAGAAATCCCACAGTAAATTTTCTTTAAAAATCAATCTTTATTATTAAATAACAAGACTATTTATAAAGGCTATCTCTGTAAAAGTATGATTAGTATTTAAAGGGACACATGGATAGGTCAAGGTGTACGTAATGAAATTGTAGGAGAAGCATTAAAATATGTAAACTGTCCTATTCTTATTAATTAACATCATTTATTCCTAGCATTTCATGACTGCAATTTTTTCGGGTAGAACCTTATATAAAATTGGGATAGATTTATTTGAGTAAATCCATATTCATTCAGAAACAGTTTACATTTGCAAGACTGTGTTTAGAGGATTGCAGGGTTGCTGGAAACAGCAGGAGAGGTATTAGGGTAACAGTAAGGAGAAGAACATCATTGTCAATTTATCACCCTTTTGCTCTTTCTGTGTAAGAAAAAAAAAAAAGTGGAGGGGATTCTAGCATAGGTTCATAAGTTTAATATGGAAATTCAAGACTATCTGGACTTCTGCCAGAAATGTGCGCAGAGTCATGAGTGATATTCATGTTAGATATATTTTTGTAGAAATTAGGTAAATGAGCAATTAGCATGATTAACCATTCCATTTTAGCTTGACATCTGCTCATACCTTTAATAATATGCTTTCTACCACCAGGGTAGAAATATTATATATTGATAGATTGGGGGTTTTTAAAGTGCTTTAAGTAAGAGGTATGCAATTACAGTGAAACATTAAAAATAAAGAAACAACAATCAAAAAAATAAAAGAGAAAATAATCAGCAGCAATAAGCACTGCATAGTTGTTCACTGATAAATGACATATAGATGGTATTGGAAATGTAAAACTTGTGACCAAATTAATAATTTTTTCTGCAGAACAGTAAGGTCACTACTGTATACCAATGACTTTCCAGGTCATAACTTCTCAGTTTGTTTTAACTTCAAAATATGTTCTTCCAGGCCTATTTCTGTGGTAAATAGTTTCAGCTCTGCCAAGATTTTACAAAGTATGTTTTAGAGACAAAATTCATTTCTACTCTGACCATGGCCTGGCTTTGCCTTATGACTAGCACTTCAAAGTTCAAAGTTGATACCAGCTTAAGACAGACCTTTCTTCTCTCACAGTGGAAATGATCTACAGTTTTCAGCTAATTATTTTTTATTTTATCACTGTGGGCAGGCAGGTGTTTAGCTATCTCCAGAAAAGCAGGGATGCATAACATTTAACAGTTGCCTGGGAGGACAAACACCATCACTCCAAAGATGTTCCCTTTTCTTCTTCCCTAGCTTTATATACTGAGCACGATGCAACATAGTGTGAAATACCCCTTCGGTCAGTTGGGGGTCATCTGTCCTGGCTATGTTGCCTCCTGTTTCATGTGCACTCCCAGCCTCCTCACTGGTGAGGGCAGTATGAGAAACAGAATATGCCTTGTTTCTTTGTAAGTGCTGTTCAGCACTAACAAAAATATCTTTGCATTATTAATACTGTTTTCAGCACAAATCCATAATATAGCCTCATGCTAGCTGCTGAGAAAAAATTTAAATCTACCTATCCCAGCCAAAACCAGCACAAATGGTAAAAAACAAAACTAAACTAAAGCAGATCTAGTAATTAGATATTGCAAAAAATTGGTTTGATGAGGAATTAATACAATTTTCAGGAAGATAACTTTGAGTATAAGGTTATAGAAGTCTACATGTGAAGAAGAGAGGTGACAAGAGAAAACAAACAAATAAACAAAACACACCAAGACCTAAACAAAATGAACAAATAAACACCCCTCCCCCCCAGAAATCACAGCCATAGTCTATGTAAAAGACATAAAAACTAGATTTGACTGAGAAATGAGATTATCAATAAAATGGTAAATTAAGAGAAAATTGGTTTATTGTGCCATCAGCTCTTCAAAGGTGTTTGAAGGATATTTATTTATTATTCTTCAACTAAAACATAAAACTTTTATCTAAAACCAGCTCTCTGTAAGATAACAATATTTAGAGCTTCTTTAATGAAAACCTACAATCAACAAATTCTTTGAATAACTATGGTGGGTTGACCTTAACTGGCTTCCATACTGCCACCCAGCTGCTTTCTCACCCTCTCTCCACAGCAGGACAGAGAGAAAAAAATAAATGGGAAATCCTTAGGGTCAAGATACAGGCAGTGAGATCACTTACCAATTACTGTAATAGTCAAAACAGTTGACTTGGGGAAAAGAAATTGAATTTAGCGCCAAATAAAATATATTTGGATAGTGAGAAACAAAGAAAACAATTTAAACACTTTTCCCAAACCCATTGCTTTTTCCTTCAGTTCAGTTTTAGTCCTCCACTCCTGACTTGTCTACCTACTCTTAGTCTGAGCAGTGCAGGGGTGATGAGAAATAGTGTAGTCAGTTCACAATATTTCAGCTCTACCTCTCCTTTCTCCTAATGCTTTTTCCCTGCCCAAGCAGGTGTCTTCTCCTTGATCCGCAATTCCTTTAGGAAGTATCCACCTGCTTTGGTGTGGGAACCTCCACGGTCTGTTGTGTGGACATCCATGCCAATGTGGTCCTCTCCATGGCCTACAGTAGCACCTCCTTCCCTTACCTCAGCTCTCACCTTGATGTCCGAAGAACTATTTCTTTCAGGTTGTTTCCTGGTTTCTTTTTGTTTGTTTGTGTTTAAATTTTCCACTCACTTCTCCCTCATTTTGCCTTTTCTCAAATACATTTTCACAGAGGCTCCACCATCTCAGCTAAGGGGTTCAGCTGTGTCCTAGGATGGGTCGGCTGGAATTCAGTAGAACTGTCTGTCCAGAATGGGGCTTGGAGTCTTGAAGTTGAGTGAGATAAATCCTATTCTTTACTAATTTTCTCTAGACAGTATTTCTACTCTGTGTTCTTTTGGGTTTCTCTAGGTAAAACATGAGTCATGGCCACTCCTATGCAACCCAACTGATTAAAGAAAGAAGAAAATAACCAAAAACTTAAAAAAAAAAAAACAAACTGCAGTATGTAATTAGTGGGTATGTTCTAAAATATGGGTCTGTTATTGGGATGCAAAAAACAGGCAAGGAGTGTTCAAATTTACTGGTATTGTTTTCCCTGCTCCCTTGAGAATAGAATTGAGAGTGGTACTCATAAAGAATAAGAAACCTGTAATTACATAATTTTCTAAGTCCATTATATCATACCAAAAAATTGTCTGTCTTATAAAGGAACTTGTTCCCTTTCAAAGACTGAAAATCATTATTAACCTCATCTAAAGAATCTTTTTAACTGAATCTGAAATGAACAGAAACTTTCACTTTAACCAAAAGGAAGTAAGGTGGTTTTGGTTTTATGATTTTGTTTTGTTTGTTTGTTGTTTTGGGGGATTTTAATGTGAATTCAGGATCACCACAACCTTTATTAGAAATAACATGGGATTCTGTGAGCAAGGTATAACTAAGGGGAAATATGGAAAACAGTGTTTCTTTTCTGTTTCTGTGAAAGATGCAGTGCTTTGAATGAAATTCTTCACATTTGTGAGCAGCAAAGTAGTGAAAGAATTACCTGCATGATGAATGCACTTCATTTCTCTCATCTGTCTGCAAGTGGAACTTGTAGGAGACAGAATGACAAAATGATCGAAAATAAGGTCTGGGCCAATTTTCCGTTGAATCTTGATCAAATGTAACTTTTCCTTATATCTAAATTCTCTGTGCATTTTGTGTGAGTTCTTCTGCCAAACCTAATCCATGAGTCAACATTTTCAAAATGCAAAGTATTTCAGTGATACTGAAAACTCTTTTACATATCTATGAACAAAACTTCAATGAAAAATTTTACAGACTTTCATAGAAGCTAGAGGATTTATTGGCGTTGATGACAGTTCTGAAAAAATTACTCTAGAAAAAATTCCAGTTTTAACAGAGAGCACTATATTTTTTCATACTTTGTCATTGTAGGAAAATACCATTTTATACTTTATAAAATACTAATACTCTATTATATGCATGAGATGATCAAATATGTATAGAAATTTCTCTTTTAAATTTTAGACTTTACTTCTTTTTTTTTTTTGAAAAATAAGAGATACCTCAGTTCTTAATGAATGTTGATTCTGTATCAATTTCCTAGATTAGTTCTTGACAGTGTGTGTGTGTCTTGTTTTAGTTGGGGGGAAATTTTTCCCTTCATATCTGTATATTTCCATGGATACTTCATTTCTTGAATGTTGTATTTATTGTGCTCTTTTTCTGGTTTTTTTTGGTGGTTGGTTTTTTGGTTTTTTTTTCACCTAATGCTTTAGTATTTATCTTTGCAATGGACTTTTTTCAAAACACATCTCATTGATTCATTCAGAAATAGCATGTTTTGCTGCCACTATCCCATCCTCTTCAGAGAGTGGGAACTGTTTCTGCTGCAGTGTGCCTCAATAAGTCTTCCACAATCTATGAGGCTATGGGAAATACGTATCTACTTGCCATTTCTTTAAAAAAATATTCTAAACCCAAAGGAGTTCAGATCCTGCTTACATGCATGATAAAGTCAATTAAAAAAAAAAAAAAAAAAAAAAAAGAAGATGATGTGGACATATTTCCAGTACTGGTTCTTATGGCAAGCTCAAGAAACATTTTTTTGCTGTGTTTTATTATTTAAAAGCTTTTTTTTCTTAGCAGTATGTTAAAAGCCTTAATATCATCATGGTGTAATGCAACGATAATTTGATGTGATTGAACAATACTAATAGAACACAATAGTTAATAATGTGATGTGATGGACAGTCATAGTTGTTCACGTTATGTTGATGAGCCAGTCAAAGTAGCTAGTGTTTCAAAAGACATCATATCAGAAAACATAGACTACATAGCTTCCCCCGAAACCCTAAGACGTGATTATAATAATCAGCTTACTGCTTTGCACTTGCTGGAAACTGTTTGCTATTTCTATGGGCTCAAACTAGTGCTGTTACGTCATCTCAAAGAATTTCAGATGAGATTGCATCAGAAAGAGAACTTTTATTTGTAGAGGTTTTATATATTTATGAATCAACATAATGTGCAAAACGGTATCATCTGAAAACACTTCCAAAAAATATTGCTTGAGAAATATAATGAAAGAATTTTCATAAGAAGAAGGTATTTTTGATCTTCTCAGTATATAGCCAATCATACAAATCCTTTTTCTTTTCCCCTGTAACATGTCAACATTTGAAAATAGTGACAAGGAAAAATTCCCCAAAATCAGTTAATAGAAGAATTTGGTATGAGTTTGTGTTAAACTTATTAAAGACAAAGTATAAGTGATTTTCAAAAAACCAAAAAAACCCAAAAAAACAAACAAAACAAAAACAAAACAAAAAAAACCCCAAAAAAACCACTAAAGGAAATAAACACAGCTTTGTATCTTTTTTTTTATATAAATAATGTCCTTCTTTGTATCTTGTGTTATAGTGTTAAAAGGAATATCAAATCACTATGCTACAGATTTACAACTACAGTGTCTGTATCTTCCTCCAATGCCTGAATATTGTAGGCTATGATTATGTTTACAAATTTCCAACCTCTGTAGCAATCTTCTGGTATTATTACTTTTCTAAGACCTCCCAGTTTCTTACATTTAGTATCAGGCCATATTACAGTATGCTGGAGAGCAATGCCTTGATAAGGGACCTGGGGGTCCTGGTCAGTGGAAAGTTGAATATGAGTCATTGTTCCCTGGCAGCCAGGAGGGCCAACACTGTCTTGGGGTGCATCAGGTACAGCATCACCAGCCAGGCAAGGGAGGGGAATGTCCTGCTTTGCTCTGCTCTGCTCTGCTCTGCACTGGGGCAGCCTCACCTTGAGTGCTGGGGGCAGGTTTGGGTGCCTATATATATACATATATATATATATATATATATATATATATATATATATATATAACTATCAGAGAGTGTTCAAAGGAGGAAGACAAAGACGGTGAAAGGCCCTGAAGGGAAGGTGAATGAGGAGTGGCTGAGGTCACTTGGTCTGTTCAGCCTGGAGAAGAGGAGGCTGAGGGGAGACCTCACATGAGGAAGTCTGCAACTTCCACATGAGGGGAAGAGGAGAGTCAGACTCTGATCTCCCCTCTTTGCTGACCAGTGATAGGACTGAGGGAATGGCCTGAAGCTGTGTCAGGGGAGGTTTAAGCTGGATGTTAGGAAAAGGTTTTTCACTCAGAGGGTTGTTGGGCAGTGGAACAGGCTCCCCAGGGCAGTGGTCACAGCACCAGCCTGTCTGCATTCAAGAAGCATTTGGACAATGCTCTCAGGCACATGGTGTGACTCTTGGAGACTGTGCTGTGTAGGGCTAGGAGTTGGATTTTGACAATGTTTATGGGTCCCTTCTAATTCGGAATCCTCTCTGATTTTCTAAAATTTAATGATGAAAAGAAACATAACAAACAAAATGTGCATGTCAATGCTGATAGTTGCAGACATAAATCCCATATGAATTAAATTCTATTCTTTGGAAGAAAAATTAGAAATATAACTAACAGTTTTCTAGAATTAATGTAATATCAATGGCGAAAGAGAGATACATATATTATTTTTTTTTGCCTTATCTTAGGATGAAGGAATTCATGCTGCTGGAGCATATTTTTTACCTTTTATTCACATTTTAACACATATTTATAAGACAATGTGCCAATTGTGCAGCTTTTAATCTCCTTAAAAGTTATAGATTACACTTCAAATTTTACAGTATTAGTGAAAATAGATAAACCTTCACTAGATCTAATAAGAAATCGAGGTGTTCTGGTTTTGCCTGGTTTTACTGTAGGCAAGAAACTACCTATGAAAAACATGTTTTAATTTTTAGGCTCTAAAATAGGGAAAAGTCATGGAAGTTGCTTTTAGAAATTTGGAAATACTCCTACTTTCTCTTTTAATATTTATAAAATTGTTATCAAAGGATTTAATGGTGACATCTTATACTTTACAAATAATTTTTCTCTTTTCTCCCTTCCCCTTCCCCTTCCCCTTCCCCTTCCCCTTCCCCCTTCCCCTTCCCCTTCCC
This sequence comes from Phylloscopus whistleri, assembly GCA_017589585.1. Lineage (NCBI taxonomy): Eukaryota > Metazoa > Chordata > Aves > Passeriformes > Phylloscopidae > Phylloscopus > Phylloscopus whistleri. The sequence continues at coordinate 1,299,656 of JADMLD010000510.1, forward strand.
CTTCCCCTCTTTTTTCCAGTATTCATTCCAGTAGGGTGAATGTCTACTTCAATATATCTTCTGTTTTCTCTCTTATACTTGGCAACCAAGAAATGAACGTAAAGGCTCCAGAAGCTGGTTAAAATTAGGCAACACATTTTTTTCATGTATTAATTAATTTTTACAATTGCAAAAATTCCAGAAATTTGATTGTTTTAGCTAGATATGGCTTCCATTGTTCTAGCCATGAAGATATTTCTGCGAAGTCAAAAGAGTACCTTTTACTTTGCAGAAGTTCTTTACAATATTTCTTATCAGTTTACTTAAGCCTTAATACATTCAAAAGTAGGGTTTAAAATATTATTCTTACATGTCCGATTTTTTTTAATTTATATAGAATAAATTCACTATTATGGTCTGAGGAAATTTATGCAGTTTAAAACTCACAACATAAAAGAATGCTTAGATATTGTTTATAATATCTAAAGTACTCTATTTTGGATATGGCTTTGGTGAAGTAAAGTACTGTTTACTTCTTTTCATGTTAGTAAAGAAGAAAAATAAAGCAGTAGTGAAAGGAGAAGAAATAAAATGCATGGTGTTTGAGGTTGTTTTGGAAAGTGGTAGTTTTTTGGTTTTTGTTTTTTTTTTTTTTTTTTTTTTGTTTTGTTTGTTTGTTTGTTTGTTTGTTTTAATTTGGTGAATGTCAGATTAAAGATTTATTTAAAGATTTGCCAACAGCGTGATCACTAGCTAGATCAAGCTAGACTACCTGGCCAGCTGGTGAAGTGGCCTAAGAGGTGGAGAGATGTTTCTAAGACCAGGATCACAGGAGGAGCTGACCATCTGTGGGACCAAAGCCAGCTGCCGGAGGGACTATGGAGTCTGTGCATGTTTGCATTCATTCATCCCCTCTAGGAGGAGGCAGATGGGAAGAAGAAGGATCTAGGAGCACCTGCTGCATGGACCACGAGTTCAAGGACAACTCCTGGGGAATCTGTGGTGTGTCAGCGTTGGGGGGTGTGTATATGTAGGTTCCCAGTGCACATGTGTGTTAGCAAAGGGGATCTGGAGTGGGACTGTGGTCTCAGGTATTCTCTTATGTCCAGGTGATAGCTAGAGAGACAGTGTCTGCATTCAACTTGTGGAGGAAATCCACATTAAACATAAAGATAAATCTTGTACTAATGGATGTCTGATAGAAGAGAGGAACAGGATGAGGCCATTGATACTGTGTTGGTGTGAGTGCTTTGTGTGATCTGTGTGGCTTGAAATGTTTGTATGTGCACATGTATTGTCATTTTGCGTGCCTATTGGGAATACAAGCTCAAGTTCATCATTGGTGGTTCAGGGAACATGGAGCTGTGTCAGCCTTGACTCAGGTAGCTGGATTTGACTCTCCTCCAAGAGATGCTCCAAGGTAAAATATGTCTTTTCCCAGATGTCACTTGATAGTTCAACAGAGCTCTCTGAACAACACGACAAAGGTGTCCTGAGACACTTTGTAAGTTACTTTTCCCTCTGGTCCACCCCTCGCCCATGTTGGGAGTATGGTTTCAGCTCCGCTGGTTTGATAACTAGACTAGGAAAATCTTCTGGATTTTGTACTGCCTTGCTCAAGAAACTTGGTCCTAAAGTTGAACTATTGAAACAGGCAGTGACACAGCTATGTGCATGCAGAGATAGTTTAACAGACTTAAGCAGAAAGAGGGAAGAAAACCAGCAATATATGTATGTTTTAGAATTGTGTCACAAATAAAATTATGTGTAATGAACAAAAACAACAACAACAACAACAAAACAACAACAACAAAAAAAAAACAACCAAACAAAAAAAAACCCAAAAAACAAAATCAACAAAAATTATGGCAACCAAAAGGAAAACTATATTATATAAAGGAAGTGAGAAGTGTTCATAGCAGGTGGGTTAGAAACCAGATTGAAAACTATCAAAGAAGATGGAAAAGGAAGAATATTTATAGACATGTGACAAAGCCAAATACCTATGTGAGAAAATCCAAAATCCAAAATGAAGCAATTAAAGGCTTATATGTTTTGGGCTTTTTTTTTTCTAATTGGAAACATTTAAATAAATGGAATCAGAGTTTTTACATAGGGATAAGTAGGTGATGGAAGCTGGATTGGAAAGAATGTTAAGAGAAAAGAAACCAAATCAAAAAATCTTGAAGAGCTCCATACAAAGAGTATTTGGTAAAGGCTTGCAGAACTGCTGCACTGAAAAAGAAGAATAATGATTTTGCCAGAAAGTATTTTGAAATAGAAAAAGGTGTCAACTTGTCACTGAATTCTGTCCATTGCAACCACATACACCCAAGCACTCAAAATTTTATCTGAAGTGTGTGTAAAGTATCCACTGTAAAATCTCACAAACTACGGCTCACAAAGTACTTTGCAGTTTCTGAAACTGAGGAAGTCTATATATATGTACTTGAAGAAAGACTAACACTAACAGCTGTGAAGTTCTAGGAAGAGGGAGCAAGAAACATAACTTGTGCTGCAAGTATTCTACTTTCAGCAGTATGAAATTTGATGGTCTCCATGTCAAAGGAGAAAGACTAATAATCCCTAGCAGTTTCTCAAAAATAAATGTGTTGAGAATTTCTTCCTTTATACCAAAATCACATAAACACTGAGTACTTGAGCAAGACATCGATAAGGAAAATTCCAGATTTGAACAGTAGTGAAAAAACTTATATGTTCTGCTTTGCACGCTATCTTTTTCTGTGATCACTACCTAATGTTTGATATGAAAGTGAAAACACCCTAAAAATTGTATATTAAGGCCAGAGAAAAAATCTTCCCCATCTGCTGTAAGTGATAAGCAGAGCCATGAAATACACATTTAGTATAATAAAATATTTGAAAAATAGGTGTACAGCTGAATCTAGTGCTAGGGTTATTTTAAATGGGAGTACAAATGGGACTACAGCTTTAAAAAAAGCTTTTATGGATAGATGTTGCATTTTTTGGATGTAAATCACTGCAAAAGCAGGATGCTTGACAATATTATTTTTATTTCGTTATTTAAAGTGTGCAAAGCACTGAAATGTTCTCTAGTTTTCTTGCAAAGCCATTTTATATTTCACTATAAAAATTCTTTCATATAACAACTTCTTTTAAAATTTGTCAATTTATTTATTTTTAATTTCTTTTCACATGGTTAGGATATTTTTTTCTGTCTTCAGTACCAATACTGTAACTTTTTTTTTTTTTTTAATCTCCAAGATATGCATTACATACTTAATTTATTTAAGACTTATGCCTATGTGTCAATTCTTCACACACCTTCCTAAGTCTTTCCAAGTATTGATTATCTTTCTGGTAAAGAAGTACTATAATAGAAAGAAACATACCAGATACAAGGGTCTGGTCTCCAGGCAGGTGTATATAATGCATTTATATGTCCCTGGTCAATGGCATTGGTTTCTGTTCAGATTATGAGAGGATTTTTATCTCCAAGGCAAAAAGATATGCTGCTTCATATTCCCTTTAGCTGTGTTTTATTGTCACAGCTTAGTGGTTCCCTAGTCATCGCATTCTGCTGAATGAGGGATAACATGAGGGTTTCTACAGAAAGTGTGACTGAGAAGAAAGTGTTACCTCTTGTTCTTAACAGAGGTGATATGATGGCATCTAAATATTTCAAATATACTGAGACTGCTAAGTATGAGGAATAAAAGTAAATGCCATAAAATTGTTCTTTAAAGAGCAGCTAAGCAGATTATTACAGAATAAACATATCCCTTAAGAGAAACCCAGAACAACAGTGGGTATGTTTCTGTATTCATCTTTAAAAATTTATTTTCTTTTTCATTGTCCTTGTTCTACTGGCTTCTCCTAAGTGCAGTTCTGGGTCATTTAGCACTTGTCTTTCCTCCAAAACCAAGTCTTGATCATGTAGGTTTGACATTTTACTTTCTGCTACTTTTAGCCAAGATAGACCAATTTGATGGATGGTAATATTGAATTATACAACCTGCTGAGAATACCTTACATAGTTTAGAAATATAATGTAGTTGTGCGAGGGTTTATCAGCATATCTAGAACACTTTAACAAGACATTCTCCACAATTCTAACTACTAGTTAAAGGTCTTAAAAATTATTAGTTTTTCTCTGTGGGATGCTGAGAAGAATAAATCTGTGTCATCTGTTCTTTAAAGGATGCATGCTGTCATCTTAAGCAGAAAGCACAACATTTGGAGAAGATGTTATCACTCAAGGCATAATTATTATCTGGAACTATAGACTTGCAAATTACAATTTGCCCACACATAACTTCCCAGCCTCACCATTTTTTACTGAAACCTCAACATCAGAAAACACTAAGTTTCTGCTTCCCTTGTAAAGGCTTTTTTTTTTTTTTCTTTTTTCTTTTTTCTTTTTCTTTTTTTTTTTTTACACTTGTCTTGGGTTATGGAACCTAAAATGTGTATTCTATTTTCATCTGCTGAAAGCAGTTGGGGAATTGTTCCCCTTTATCTTTTGTAACTCTGGGAGGAGGAAGGTGGGTGCCTTTTGATAATGGCCCAACTGTTAAAACCAGGTAGGGCATTGTTCCTTATCTCTTTCACTGCCCGCCCTCCCTCCAGGGGAATATTTTCTGCTAATGGACCATTAAGACACCCCTACCCTCCCCAAAATAGTACATCCACATTCCATCATCCTATTGTGAGATGCTCCACCCAGTGGGGGGAGCCAACCATTCCTACCTGGATAAAACTGGGACTCAGGAACATGAAGCTCTCTGGCTTCACCTGATTACCGGAGGAAGACTGGACCCTTCTCACCATCACTGGACCCCTTCTCACCATCACTGGACCCTTGTTCTACAGGATCATCTCTACTTCAACAGAACCACATCTGCCACTCCAGGAGGACTCACTTTTGGACTGCTCCCAACACCCTGACCAACAGGTTGTAGCTCTGACTCTGTCAGGGTTTTCCAGGATTGCTTGTTTGTTTGTTTGGTTGGTTGGGTGGTTTTGTTTTATACTACATTTGTACTGTTAATATTCCTAGTAAAGAACTGTTATTCCTATTCCCAAATCTTTGCCTGAAAGCCCTTAATTGCAAAATTATAATTTGGCGGAGGGTGAGGAGTTTACATTTTCTATTCTAAGGGAAACTTCAGCTTTCCCTGGCAGATACCTGTCTTTCCAAACCAAGACAAGACTACAGAACGATTTATGCTTCCTGGAAGCCATTTACCATGTCACACTGTGTACGTGGACGTCTTGAATAACTCAGAAGTTTTCATATTAAGGTTGAACTTGTTGATCTTAGAGGTCTTTTCCAACCTTAATGATTCTATACCACACTAGAAACTTATGCTCATCATACAAATCTTTGTTTTAAACAGACCTCAGGTGATCTAGATGATCAGTTAGTCCAACTTCCCTCTCAGAGCAGGTCTAGTTAGAGAGGGATAACTGTGCCTTGTCCAGTTGTGTTCATAAGGATTTCTAAGGATCAAGAAAACTCAACCTCAACCAACTCTTTCCTCTTTCAGGATAAATAAATTTGTTACACCACTGAACTTCCATATACAGACTACCTATAATTGTAAAAGACTGTAATTTCTTTGGTTGCATTGGGGATTTTCTTTTTCTTTTTCTTTTTTTTTTTTTTTTTTTTTTTTTTTTTTGGTGTGTGTTGTTTTAGGTTTTTTTAATATAAAGCATGGGGAATTTTCAGAAAGCACTAAACCATCAATGAGACAAGTTATACAAGGAGGCCAATATACATTTTTCTACTTCTATAGCGACCCATCTGCCTTCTAGAGGGCAGATCAAAGTTTTCCTCCCAAAATTGCCCTAAACCAGGACGCTACTAGAACATATTACTGCAAAATTTTTCTAATGAAGACCTAGTACAATATCATCAAAGAGCTTTTTGCACTGTGCATTTATCTACCGTAGTTACATAACTGTTGAAAATATTTGTCAAACCAGATACCCAGATAATAAAATGTCTTGCAAATGCAATTTCATACATTGTGATAACAGCTTTATACTGTGAAAAAGTAAAGCCATCTGCACCAGAATTAAGAAAAATACTTCTTCTTGATAACTTGAAATGTCATGGAATTTGCTGAATTATTTAAAATCACATTAAGTTCTGAGTCTCTGACAAATTTCATACTTGCAAATATAACTTTAGTTCTTATCATCACTCCATCTCTCCTTCCCTAACCCAGTTATCTGAATTCAATTTTATTGAGAGCTTTCACTAAATTGAATAGGACAAATCATTCCAGTATTGTCTGGGATAAACCATGAATTTTCTATAGGACTTACACTTGAACAGCTAGGTCTGCATTTGCTGGGTCTTTTTTTTTTTTTTTTTCAATTTCTTTAAAGATTTTACAAAAGAAAATTGTAAAATAAAACTAATTCTGTCATTTCAATAATTTTTTTCATCAACTAGAAGTACGATTTCTAAGAGGACCTTTCCTGGGAAAAAAGTTTTAATCTTTAAATGAAAATCTGGCACCAGTGTAGACCATAACATTGTAGACCTCTAATTATAGTACTTCCATTCCCAGTAACAGATCTCAGGCTTTTCATTAACTCTGCATGGACTTGGGACTAGGATTTTTGAGATTTGCTTTGTATGGACATGTCTTGATCTGTCAGGAAATTTTGGTTTAGATTAGTTACCAGCAACAGTACCACAGACAGATGACTGTTAAATTATTTGTTTTAGTTGTTGTTTAGCTTTGTTCAATTTTTTTTGAAATAAACCATTATCACCATAATTTTCATTAATATTACTAACCAATAGCCATTCAGTGCAGAACGATCTATGACCATAGAATATAATACATGAGAGCAGTCTTTAAAATGCAGGCACAGGATGAAGCCAGAAAGCCCAGGGCTTCATGCAGGTCATGGATCACCAGTTATTTGCCATCAGAGGAAAGCAACTTAAAGTGACAGGTGAAGAGGTTATGGGGATGAAAAAAAGAAAAAAAAAAAGATCATGTATGAAGAAAGAGCAAGGCATACTGTGTATTAGAAAATGTCTTTAAGTAGTCCTCAGTGAATTCCAGGGGAAGCAGGTAGAATTCCCAACCATTAGTACTATGTCCCTTGGCAAAGAATGTCATGCTGAAAATTTGCTGCAACCATTCTAACACCCAGCTTCTCAAGGACTCAGAACTGCAGAATAAGGGTAAAATAACAGAAATAGGGATGCAAACTGGAAAGCTTGCCCATATAAGTTTTAAATTATTATTATTGGGAAGTAGCACTAATGGAATACTGGAGAGGGTGTGTGTTAGTATTGTGAGAACTGTAATCTTAATGACATGCTCAGATTCTTAATGTTTTATTTGCAGTACCAACAAATTATTGTGTGTACATATTAGCTATGTTTCCTTATCCCAGGTAAGCTGCTTGGGGTCTTTGGATTGGTATCTGGCCTTTGGGACTTAGCTGTGAATTGAATTCAGTCAGGGAAGACCCAAATGGCTTTGTCATGATCCACAGAATTGTCCAATATATTTTAGTACACTTATTCAGATTCTCTGAGAGTAGTAAATTTTTAAGCAAGTGCAAGTAGGAAATACTAGCATTAAGGTCAGAAGAAGTGTTTGTTCAGGGTTCTCGTGCATATACTTTATAATATAGTCCTTAAATATATGATCACACTCTCTATTTCAGAATTGCCATAAAAAAGGGAGAAGGAAAGAAAAAAGTCACATTTCATTCACTGTCATTCATTGTCTATGTAATTTTCTGCTTAGATTCATTAGTCAGAATTTTCATTTAGCCTTCTAAGTATCCGTTAAGTAACAGAGTGGTGATGGTGTCACGCTTTATGGATGGAATCTACATTCAAAGAGATTATAATTTTATACATAAATAGCTACATATGAGTTAAGGAGTGGGATCCACTTGTCTAAACATTGGCCATCAATGCAACTAAAATTACACACCAACAAGCCTTGTCTTTGCATATGTTTTAAACTGATGTTCCAGCTCACTTAAATAGACACTTGTTTGAAGGATGTCCATGTAAATTCTATTTTTTGAGAGAACATATAGGAAATAATTGTAAGTGTATGCATTTTCCTTCTGATTTACATAGAGAATGGTAGAGACATCATCCTATGCTGAAATTCTCTTTTCCTTTTCATTATTTTTCCATTAATGTGAATTCCTTTATATCAATCTCTGTAAGAACCAAATATATAAATATGTCTATGTTTTTTTCAGAGAATTGCTTTTTTGTGCTTTTTTTTGTGGTTTGGATGAGGTTTATGGTGATTATAGTTTTGGAGGTTTTGGGGGGTTTGAGAGAGAGAGAAAAAAGGCCAAAACAATTAATTGTCATTACAAGTGTTTTAAAAGACTCAGTAGAGAAAACTGTAAATAATAGAAATAAAGTTGGATGGGCACCAAAGAGAAGACCTAATTCTGTTTGTCCCACAGGAAATCAGTATGTATATTCTGAGTAAAAGAAGTAACATGTTCTGAATTACTGGAAAGTGAGATGTTTTGAACACCATATCATGACAGACCTCACCCTGAGTGCTTACACTGAACTGGGCAGAGTATATGAGAGAAATTCTGAACACTTCAATTAGACACCCAGTTAGCCTGCATGAATAACTCCCAGTATCTTTATTGACTACCATTTAAAAAATTAAGATGTGCTTCCATGTCTCATATGTGTTGAAGCTTATCAGCTGATGTACCTTGAACAGTGAAGTGTCTCATAGACTCTCAGTTTAGACACATTCACATTGTCTGAAAAATTAGGACAGTATTTTCTGTCCTGGGGTCCAGCCTGGTTTAGTTTTTCATGGTAATAAGCTGAGCAAAGGGTATAGCATCACAAAGCATATAGGAAAAGTAGAATCAGGCAACCCTTAAGTTATTTCAACACTGAGCTATGTTAAAAACCTGTGAGACAGATGAAAATGATTTTTTTTTTGTCATGGAAATTAAGGACATATAGTCCAAGCTGTTTATTCTCACTCTTTATGTGAATTTGCAAAAGGTATCAGCTGGCATTCCATTCAGTGACCAAAAGAAACATTTAGTCCTAATCTTTTGTTAGAGCCTTCTGTCTAAATTTTCCTCTTTCATGTGAACAGAACAGATTCATAGGGCCACTCTGATCTTCCTGCATGTGTAGAAACACCAATGCCAGCAATAAGAGTTCTCTGCAAGTAAGAAGAGCAGAATAGATAATGTGCTCTGTTGTGCAGACAGGAGAGGAGAATTTAGTTTTAATGATCCCATTACTTCCTGCTAGACTGCTAAAAATTGCTGCACTGAATAAACCAGTAGTGCTGCTTTTTGTCAAATAACTGGAATGTCTTTCATGAAACTCAATTTTTTTACAGACACTTTGTAGGGCAATTAGGGCAGCTTAGCAAATTCCTTATTTCCCAGTGGACATTGTAATTCACAATAAACTAATTAATATTTTATCGGAAAATGCTATATGCTTTCATTGTTGTTTATTTTTAATTAAAATTAAGGTCCTGAAACAGTCAATGACAATTACAAATACATGCAAGGCATTAAATATGACAATTTGAATTTTTAATTATTAATTATCATATTGACATGGTAATTATTTCTGGCAAAAACACAGGATACTTTGCTTAAATGCAAATATAACTGTGCTACCCATTTTAACTACTGAGAAAAATTATGTAGTGCCTTTACAGAATTTTAAACTTTAGAGAGAACAATAGTACAGGGGATTTGTCTTTTGAAAGATCAAAATGTTCATCATGAGTAAATCTTATATTTGAGTAGTGGAAGACAGTAATGCACTTACACTGTAACAATAAAAATAATGGAAGACAAGTTTTAAAAGCTTTTCAGGAACCAATCCAACTATGTGTTTAAATATTAAAAAATGCACCCTTGCATAAAATAGAACAGACAAGATGGGCATCTAAATGTATCCCTAGTGGAAAGTAATTTTTACAACAAGATGTGTACTAGAACTCTCTTAACATCAGTTGCAACATGTAGCTGTCTCAAAACCATAATAAATTTACTGGAAGGCCCAAGGGATTTTTTATTAAGATACCAAATTGAACATCACTGCTTTTTTTCCCCATTGCTTTAGCAACAGAAGCTAAAGTCTAGCTAATATTTTGGGCTTCAGGATCATGGAAGAAGCAAATCAAAATATGAAACATTCTATAATCTGATTGTTCCTGAGTTTAGCTTCTCTCCTCATAGAATGTAAAGAAATAGCTGCTTGAAAAAAAAATAAATTAGAAGGCTTGTTCTGACACAAATAAAAAGAATGCAAGAAAATGGAGTTCTTTTCTGTTCCTCATGAATGTGAGAGACGTTGCATCCTATGTGAGATATATCCTAGATAACAAAGACAACAGAAAATATCTGCAGTTACTTAGTTGTGACTTCACAATTCTGCATGTATAGTTTAATACGTGTTGCTGTCGGATGCAGGTTTGCCTGTTTTTAATGGATGGCAGCATGTGGTCAATCTAATTTATAACCATTTCTCAGGACCCTTTACACCTTTTCAAACCAAAAAGTGCACGGTATCATTACTCGGGACTGATAGTAATGTTGTTTTAAAACATATTTTTCACACACAAATTTTGTGATCTGTTCTATCAAAGCATATTAGAATTTTTTGTAAATCCTTTCTTCGATTCAGCTTTATGTCCCAGCAAAGATGCCCAAGACTTTTCAAAGGTGTATCTATTTTGTATTATATGTTTGCGATAATTTATTTTTCTTCCCCATGTTGTTGAAAACAGGGATAGAAATTCTCACTTGTTCACGTGTACATGAATGCACCCTCAGATTTTATAATGATGGCTTTTAAACTATGAAATTACTAAAATAATTATTTTGGTTATTAAAATTATTACATTGGCAGTTTCTGTATTCTTTACAGGAAATATTTTCTCTGTGAACTCCATTGTTTTATCAGGTTGCAAAACCTTGGACATATAATCTTCTGGAGAATGTCAATAATGTAAATTTATGCTCTGTGCTTTGTGCAAATTCTGCTGTTGGAGCAATGAATGGGGAGAAAATTTTATGGTGTTTAAGCTTGCTGATAGTGGATTAAACACTGAAATACATTGCAAAAGAGTCTTGCTTGATTTATTGGGCTTTACTTTTTTCAGAGCAAATCCTATTCCTTGGCTGAGCTCAAACAGAAAAGGATATAAAAATACATCAACTGCAGATTGTCTTGATAAATGTCCTTAGCACTTGTAACATTCTGCTTTGGCTGAACTGAAAAGGAGAGGGACCATGATGTTAAGAATTTCTATAAACTACTGTTTTTAGACAGACTTATGGTTATTCCTATCAATATCAGCTGTTTGGTTCTCTAGAAAGGAAGTAAGGGTGGGATAGAGGGATGTACAGCCAAAGGGAGGGAGGATGGGTGGGAGGAAAGCAGAGAGGGAAATAGGGACAGAAGGAGGGAGAGGGAAAATGAAATTCAGACTGTCGGCTAGATAAAATTTTTGTACTTACTCAAAAGACAGATATAATAGTAAGGTTCAGTCCAACTATTATTTAGATTTTGGGTAAGTCTTTATTTCTGTTGAACTGTATTTTGCAGAAAAAAAATTCTTTCTTTCATTCTTTGAGAATTGAAACTTGTCTCAGGAACTTAGAAAGGAAAACCACTTCCCATAAGATCTTGTGTAACACATAGAATCAAACCCAATGTTCCCATGTTCAAAGAGAAATTGAATAACAATGCAGAATAACAAGAAGAATTTTCAAACCTTAAAGACAGGTAATTAATTCCAACCTTAAAAGAATTTTTGCACATAAGAGGCATTTTCCAGGAATAAAAATACACTTTTGATTGAAAGTTTTCAGAAAATGATGAATCAATCTTTGTAGATTAAAAAAAAAGTATATACTAAAACTCTAGAAGATACAAGCATGAAAACTTGAATTAGATTTAAGCAACATGGTGCTTTTGTCTGAAGTACACGGAGAAGATTAATTTTGACAGTATATGTCAATGGTTTTTCTAGAGAGCTTTCATTCAATGTGCCAATCTTCAGTCAGGAATAGGACATTTTCAGATAAAATCTTGAGTATAATAATACTTCATCTATTTTTGCCCTATATGAAGGAAGTAAATTTTAAACAATTTCTGCTTAGAGAAATCTCCTAAGCCTCTTTTGGTGTAAACCCTAAAATTTCATAGCTCTTGCTTTCATCACTGCAGTCAGACTCCTAGCCTGTTCAGCAAGTATTCTCCTCTAACACTCTGTAGAAATCTTCAGATCATAATAATGCCTGGGATATTTCCAGTTCTCGGCCTGTACATTTCTTCTTGAACATAAAAACATAAGGTCAAATGCATTGGGTTAGATCAACATCTTACCTCTGATAGCAGTCAAACATCAATCTATAATAAAGGGCATAAGGAAAGGGAAAGGACATATTTTCCTCTAATAATCTTTGTACTTCAAAAAATTGTAATTTGTCTGATTAAGTACCTATGTAACCCAAAATTGTTGTTTTTTTCATAAGCTAACACAGCATTCCTTTGATATATGTAAACTGTTGTTAAAAAGTTCCCCAGTCCAAATACATGTTGTGTGTGTGCAGGAAAAAACAGTGTTCTTTGTCCCATCTTATGCCTTCCCCTGATGTTTCCTGGCTATTGTGTTTAAACACAGAGAACAATTCCTGTGAACAAACATCTCTTGTTCACCTTGTTCTACATATTCTACTGATACGGCCATATCTGTATTGGTATCAAAATTAGGTTTTGTGCTACATCATCTTCAAAAGAGCAAGAGAGTTAATCTCTTGTGGTTGGGTAATATTCAGAATATGTTAAGGTCACAACCTCAAAAATATGTTCAGTGTTGAACTCCTGCTTGAACTGAAAAGCCTTACATATGCAACCACAGTTTTAGAGCATTGAATGTTGTCTGCAGATTCATCACAGGATGGATTGTGGGGGTAAAAAACCTTTGTGTCTAACAGACCCTCTGGCAGACAAATCCAAGGAAATCCCACCAATAATGGGAATAAAATTCCATAACTCTTTATGTGATAGCATTTTTTAAATTGCAAAGTTTATTTTATGTTTTACAGATTCTGTACCTGCATTGTGTGATGTGCATTTCCAATGAATAAATTGGAAAAGAAAGACATTCAATAATTCAAGTGCAATTTTTGTTGGGACATCTCTTTAAGAACAAGTTTAATCTAAAGACAATAGTTAAGAACTTATTTAATCCAGTGGCAATGAAATGTCAATGACATCAACTTAGTCAGGAGAATACTAACATGTTTTATTTTGATTGTAACTAGTTTTGGTTTGTGCTAATACATGAGATGGTGTCTAACTAAGGTAGTAGGGGGTAATATTACAAAATCTAGTATTTTAGAAAACAAGCTATCAAATAACTATTTCAAAGGGGTTTTTTTAACTTACAAGAATGTGCAAGAATGGGATTCAAACATTTTTTAAACTATTTATTTTTTTTTAAACAAGAATTTTCTAAGACATACTATCTCCCTTTAATTCTGTGGTACCCCTACTTTGCTAAAAGCAAGTGCTTTTGGAATGTCAAACTAAAGTAGACGTCATGTGTAGTGGGCAGACCCTGTCTGGATGCTCAGCACCCACCAAAGCCACTCACTCATCCCTACAAATGTACAGGGGAGAGAAAATATTACAAAGGGTTCATGGGTTGAGATAAGGACAGGGAGAGATCACTCACCAAATACTATCATGGGCAAAGCAGACTTAAATTGGGGATATTAATTAAATTAAGCACTAAGAAAGTTAGAGCAGGATAATGAGAAGCAAAATAAGTGTTGAAAACACCTTCCCTTTGCCACTTCCTCCTTCTCAAGCTCTACCTCCTCTCTCCCAGCAGCACAGGGAGACAGGGAATGTAGGTTATGCTCAGTTCATCACATGTTGTTCCTTCTGCTCCCCAGGGAGAAGAGTCATTCCTCTGCTCCAGCTTGGGGTCCCTTCCACAGGAGACATTCCCCCACAAACCCGTTCAACACGAGTCCGTCCCACAGCCAACAGTTCTCCATGAACTGCTCCAGCCTGCATCACTCTTTCATGAGGTGCAGTCCTTCAAGCACAGCCTGCTCCAGCATGGGTCGCCCACAGGGTTACAAGTCCTGCCAGGAACCTGCTACAGCAAGACATCCTCTCTCCACAGATCTGCAGGTCCCTGCCAGGAACCTGCTCCAGCATGGGTTTCCATGGGTTCACAGCCTTATTTCAGGAATCCAGCTGCTCCGGCATGGCAGTTTTGGGGAGACCATATTCTCAACTGGTAAGGCAGACAGTACAGGAACTTAAGGATTGTTTTGCAACTTCATCTGTCCCTATGTAGTTGAAGCACTGTACCCCAGATCTCAAGGGAGAAGCCTAAACTGCAGTGAACTCAGGGATTTGATGTTCTGTTTTTTCAAATTTCTGTGTAGTAAGTCCTCATTTCTTTACCATCTTTGCATACCTTGAGTAATAAAAAATTAAAAATGGATTGTTTTTGTGGACATAAATGGAGTAATACTTTTCTGCCCAATGAAGCCTTTAGAGAGAAAATTAATCTCAGCTATCTTGTTACCTGCATAAAGCCAAATTACAGGTGTTCTCCTTTAAACTGTAGAATCAAAATGAATACTTCAACTGAACATTCTAAAGTTCCATTATTTGCATGAATTAGGAGTTCAGATGAAATTGACCAGATGAAATGCAATAAAATAGACTGTAGATATTAAGTTTTTGTGAGAAAAACTCTCATCCTAGGAGATGCTAAATTGCTGTGAATGTATTAGGTGAGGTATCCTACCTTTAACCTTACATAAGCTCAACTTTACTGATCGAAATCCCTGCAGGCTGAATGTAACAGAGCCTCAACCAACACCCCCAAAACACCATGTCACTTTGAATATGTCACACATAAGACATATATATATATATATGTCTGACCTTTCCCTTTCTTTTCCTTTCCCTGTCTACACATGCATCTCATACAATTATTATATGCTGCTCCATGACCACCTGCTTTATTGTAGGCTATGCTAGATGCAGTAGTTTGGGATGATCTATTTCCTGCAAATAAACTGTGCCTGGAGACCCTGGAGGCTGAAAATGTCATGCTACTGGTTTCTGGCATCTCTCACTCTAAGGGATCTTACAATCAAAGAAGACGTTCTTTCCTGAGGTCTTATTTACCAATGAGGTGAGTACCCACTATCTCACCAGTCAAACCCTAGAACCCCAGAAGAATTTTAAGTTCTAAAAACCATATTTTGATTTTAATTCCCTGTTTTAAATGAGTATTCAAAGCATGCATATGCAAAGCAGCCCAAAATGTTTTCTTTATAGAATACTGTTGAGGTCTTTACATTCTCTGAATATTTATTGATTCTGTGCCAGTCTTTCATTCCTCAGTAGCAGATAATTTCAATGAGATTTTTGAAGCCCAAAATAATCAAATGCAGTACATTTCCTTGAAAAATCACCATAAAATCTTACATTTTATTTTTGTCAGTATTGTAAGGAGCTTTTCACATGCCTTACTTTTTCTGGCATTTAAATATTCTTGAACATAATGTGGAATTCTTCAGAAAATTATCCAGCTATAATGTTCTACAAATGATATGCATAATACTGTGCTGGATTAAGAGTTTCTATTCAAATGAATAAAATTTGTGCCTTATAATTAATTTTGATAGAAATAGAAACACCAATGCTAGGCATTTGAAGATCCAGAAATCAATAAACCATTATATTTGGTTGCAAGAGTATATGTTTCTGACATATTGTGAATGCTGTTCTGATCATCACATCACTGTTCTGATGTGGCACTGAAGGTTCCTACCATTGCCTTCAGTAAGGATTAGTGGATTAATTCACCATTGTATTTAAATTTAAAGTGAAATAATTGACAGTTATCATGTAATCTGTGAAATCAAATTTTATATAATCATCCAAAATGAGAGAAAATCACTTTTGCATTTTTCCTATAAAAGATTCTGACCCTGAATTACAAAAATTGCAAGAAAAAAGCTTGACCCATCCAAGTTCTGTGGGAAAAGTAGAAGATAAAAAATTGTGCCTACTGTAAGTTTATAATAATATAAAAAACTTTAATGAAATGTATATGTATAAAAACACGTATCTGGGAAACATTGCTTTTTTTTAGCTTAGGAGAGATTATGTGTAGATGGCAGAAGGAAGAGGAGAAAAGTAGAGATTTCTCAATAAGTCTTTAAGCAAAAAACAATTGTGAAGCTCTCGTTTGTCATGCACTATCACTTAGAAGCAGAAGCAAAGCAAAACTTGTCTCGCATAAATGTTAAGTAAGAATGATCACTGAACAGTAGGCACCTACTAGGAGAAGCAAACTTTTTGAGAGCCCTCGGGAGATGATATAAACACTGAAGAAGAAAATAAAAATGAAAATGAGGGTAGTTTCTTTTTGGTTTTTATATAAAAATGATTGTCCATATAAGGAATCCAAAATCCAAGAAGGTCTGTAATGCAGCTGACATGATGGCCATTAAAAAAAAAAAAAAAAAAAAAAGGGGTGGGGAGGTGGTATTATCTGTTTTGGGTTTTTTCCCCCCTAAAAAAAATGCTCTGATATGAATAGGTGTCAAATACAGTAGGTTGTGCTGCACTGGGGACTTGAATTGGTGAATGACACAAGAGGGCTCCTGCTTCATTGTTTGCAAATCTAAGTAACATTTATTTTGTGATTTTGTGTAAATGGCAATAAGAAAGTCCTTGAAAGATGATGTAAAAATAGTACTGATACTGATGAATTAATTTATAAATCACAAAAATGTGTCTAGGGTGGCTAGGGGCTGTGAACTGACAAGTAACCACTCAGAATCAAATTTAGTAGATATAAAGTCCTATTGGTTCATTTAATGATGTAATTATTCTGTCAAACCAAACCAGAAGTTTAGCAGCTCCTTTAAAGTGCTCCAATTCACTTTGTAATACAAAAAGAACATTTAGCACCATGCTGACATTTAAATGTCCAGACATGAAGGAAGAGCTGAAATCTTTTTGTTAAAAAAAAGGCAAATATAATTTGGTACATTAATCCCTGAAGACTTGAGAGTCTGAGTGATTTTCTATAGACAAAGGATTCTTAAATTTTTTTAGAGAGAGATCACAGTTATGGTCGGGCTGCAATTCTTCTCACTTCCCAGTTTCTCTGATTATACTTCTCAAATGTCAGTCTTTTTGCCTTTATCTCTTCTCAGGTTGAATCACACAATTCTCCCACTGTTAGACCGAACTCTTAACAACAGTGCCCTGTATATCAGCTGTACTAACATGCCAAATCCTGAGGGCTTTACTACCTGAGGGATTTGACTTCTTGGAACTATAGACAGTGATGAATATGCCCAAGTACTTTTACCAATGTAGAATATTTTTTACTTTTAAAAAAGGTAAAAAAGCAACTTGTATGAAAAAAAAATAAAAGTTTTTAAAGGCTGTACATTTCTCACCAAGGCCATTCTGTCCTTCTTAATGAGTCATATAAAGTTAATGTTCTGGTGGCAAACTTCATAAAAGAAAACCAAACACTGACATCAACTGAATTAGATAATTTTTCCCCATTTATCAGTAAAAACCACAGGCTCTGCACTACAGAATCCCAGAAAATGTCTGGACTTTCACAGCTGAGAACCTCAGAGAGCTGAGCAGACTGTGACCACTGAGTGCATAAATACAAGCCCACATGTACCTAAGATTAAGAGACAGGGACCTTCCCTGGCCCTACACTCTCCCCATTGAGGAAACCAAGATGCTGAGGGCTCAGTGACAATCACCAGCTTGCTGCTTACAAGAGACTGTCCCTATTAAATTTAGCACTCAAAATGACCTAGAAAGGAGAAGCGTAACACAAAAGAATTTGAGTTGATACTTAAAAGACTTTCTATATAACAATTTTGGCTCTGATACTAATGAGCCTTTTGTCCATTAATCTTTATGGTGTCAGTTACTGCTGTAACAGGTAAAATGACTGTCATAGGCTAGGAAAAGCCTGATTTTGTTCCAATCGGGGTCAGTTTTTTTGATTGACAAGCAATTTATCCAGTAGAAGACAAGCTGCGACTTTTGGCAAAATGCTTAAAAAGGCTGGGGGGGGGGAGGAGCGACCTCTTTGTCTTTAGGGTGGCAGACTAAGGACAGGGGGCCGCCGGGGCCGGCCGGCCTCGGTGCCCCCCCACCCCGGGGCGGCTGCGGCGGGCCGGGCGGGCCGGGCCGGGCCGGAGCGGAGCTTTGGGAGCCGCTGTCTCGCAGAGAGGCGGGCAGCATGGAGAGAGGGGAGAGCTCAGACGGAGTGCCCCTTCGCCCTTGCTCTTCTTTTCAAGCCGAAGAAACCAGCGCACGGCTTCTGAACGACTCAGTTTCCCGCCGCAGAGCCACGTGGGCAGCACGGCAGCCCGAAAAGTTTAACCTTGTGTTGTGAGCAGATGGACTTTCCTAAACATCATCTTTCTCCGGAAGAAGAACAGTTATAGCGAATGAACTATGGAAAGACACGGCATGAAGCTACAGTCGGTAAGGGAAGAGTGAAAAGGACTTTAAGGCAAAAGGACAAGGAGTGGCCCAATTTTGGCTGGACATTTCTGGTAAACTATAAAGACTGAACTGGTTTTGTTTCCTGTAACATATAAATGCTTTTGGGGGGATGTAAGGTTCTAGTTAAAAGTGATATGAAGCTTTTTGCTCCTAAAGAAAGAGGAGATTTGTTTTTTGGGTCTTGAGATGATTTTGGAAATAGAAAAAGAGAATCTTTGTGTCATACTAGAGGAGGCATCCTTAAACAGTACCCCAGTAAGCAAATATGGCCTATGTGCAGTGTTGAGAGAACTGCTAATGGGTAAGATTTCGCAGTCTGCAGGAGTTCCTTTGAAATCCTCGCAGATGTAGAGCATGGTATGTCTATATAGAACCCAGAGAGACTCCTTTCCTAAAAGAACTGATAAAAGGTTATTTTTAAAATGGTAAAACTGGCTGAAGTTGCAAGTCATGTCTTTTTATGTTGAGTGAAGAAAGGTAAAAAACTTAGAAAGAGAAAGAAAGATGTTTTAGAAGTTTCATTTGTTGTTGTTGTTGTCTTTTTCCCTTTTCTTGTTGTTTTTGTGTGTATTAATAAACTATCTTTGTAATTTAAAGATGGGCCTGGTTTGCTTTATATTCTTCCAGTCAAATGAAATATAGAACGTGATTAAACCATCACAATGACAAATGTAGAATTCTGACAAGACTGATTTATTTAGATTTTTACTTTACCCATTTGTGCCATTTTGTACTATTTCATAACCTATTCTCATTGCATACCTGATTTCCTAACTCCTAGCTGGACTAAGCCTCACACCTTACCACTATAGTCTAACTTGGCTTTGTAATAAATTCTGATTCTGATTATCATCTACAGGCACGACCTCTCCATTCTCAGCCTGGGCATATGCGCTACTAGAGAATTCAGTCACACAAGCCAACAGGTAGAACAAGAGATCTGAGTGGTCAGGGAGTTTGAAGGTTTAAATACCAGCTAATAGAGGAGAGTAAGGTCTAGATCCAGCTACTGGAAAAAAAATGAGGGACCGGAGCCAGCTACAGGGGAGTATGACTGTATTTCACATCTGCATGTAACCATTAGTAAACTTCAATCTAGGTTAGCTGATGGAAATAACACCTGGAAAATAACCAGGTTCCAGGCATTGATATTGGATGAAGTAGAAGTCCACACTAATATTTTTTCTTAAAGAAGAAAACATCTCTTTGTCAAAGTTAAACCAAGACCTCTAGAATCATTATGATAATGGGTTGTAGTTTTAGGAAAAATATATACTTCTGGGGTTCTTTTAAGACGTGGTCTCTGGGTACAGAAAACAATATACTAGAAAGGTACTTTGGTCAGAAAAAAGCTGCTTAAGGATTCAAAGGCCCATTACCTCAGATGTAATAGTTCAAGTTAATAAGCTCCTTTCTCCCTTTTATACACTGTGCACATGAAATACTTTCATTTTAATTAAGAGCATTTACTGAATTGGAAACCATGTGCATTAAAAAGTGTATCTTGTACTGTAAGGGACACTAATTTTACTCTTAGAATCAAGAACAAGATAAACCTGCAACCACCTATATGCCCATCACTAATTTTCACGCTATATCTACCCTGTAGTTCTGATAACTAAGTCTAATTTGAACAAAATCTTGAACACCAGATTTAGGATATAGAATTAGGTGCATCATGATAGCTCAGTGATTTTAAACCATTTCATGTAGTTTGGTCTGCCTGGGTAGCAATAAGAATTTATTTCTTTCTCCAGAGGAAAGTAATGGAGTTGTAAAACTCCTTTGCATATTTTATAAATTAGTTATGATTACCTGATGACTTGTTAACAGATAATACAGGAAATCCTAAAATAATCATTATGTTTTCTATACTCATAACATTTTCATAATTAACTCCTGTGGACGTAAAATAACCACAAAAATGATGTTCTATTTTTCATGTGCCAAGATAAGGAAGAATCTGTCTTTAATGTTGTAAAAGGACTAGTTAAGAAGCTTAAATTAATGCAATTAAAAAGTGCTAGATTAGACAACAAAATATTGACTCATTCAATTCTTAATGATATAATTAAATAGTTAATAATGTACTGACTCATCAATAATAGTGAAAATAGGAATAAGTACAATAGAAAAAGTACAGATGGAGAAAAGTAGTAAAGGAGCAGTAATACACATACAGAAAATATTAATATACTATTTTTTATGCAAATACTGCTTAATCTATTATAACATTAACAATTGGATTTAACCTATTTAAACATTACATTAAATTTATGGGTTTGGAGGTAATACAAAGTATACAGTAAAAAATTATTTGAAACAAACAGATGAGAACCATTTGTTAGAGTCCAACAGGTTAAGGATGCAATTCATCTTTATCACTTTCAGGCATAGAAATGCAGCCATTTAATTCCATCTCTTTAGTCAGTAGAGAGATTTGAACCTGCAGAAGGTATTTTACCTCTTCTTAAGGTAATTGAATAACAACCTTAGGGTGAAGCAGCCTTTTAAAGACATAATTCTTCACTGACTCTGGAAGAAGTCTAAATTCTTTTCTTTAGCATATATCACTAAATATTAAGATAGCTTTATTAATAAAGTTGAAGTGTGACTGAAACATGAATTGTGGACAATATACCTAAGTAGCTGAAGAGATAGAGCGACATATTGTAGTTCACCACAAATAAATGCTAGGGATCATTAAAATATGAGAGCACATTAGAATACTTATTCATACTTACTACCCGAAATAATTTAGTATCTTATTGGGATAATTTTTCTTTTCTTAGAAACTGTTGTATTAGAAACATTGTATAGTTCATATCTTTTAAATAATATTAACATTCTTTTGATTACATGAGGCTAAGAGCATAACTTCCTAGAAATATCTGGACTTCCTCTTTTCTTCTCTTTCTTGCATTTTTTAAACTGCTTTCTATAAGCTGATTAAATTAAGAAAAGATTAGAATTATAGACAGAAGTAAATATCACATCTAATAAGGTCTCTTCCTTATATTGAAATTATAATGAAGAAAATCTAAAACTGAAGATTCTGATGTTTTATCCCACAGACACTTCACATAAGTACTTTATTCCAAAACAGTGAATTAAAGCTATTCATCTATTTTAAAAATATTTTCTTCAATAATTTCAAATGTGCAAGTAGTCATTTAAGTAATGCACACAGCTTTAAGGAGTTTCACTTTGTTTATGAGCCTTTCCCACAACTCTGTTCCTGTCTCCTTCCTCAAGAACAAAAGATGTCAAAGTAAAGAAGAGTAATATTTTTGTGATATGTGACAGCACAGAAGAGAAAAAATTTAGGATGTTCTATATTTTGGAACTCATTTTACATATATTTCTTGCATTTACTTGAGTGCTTCAGTATTATATATTTTAAAGCAGTCTCTTGTAGAGATAATTTAATATTTCCAACCAAAATGTACTTCTATAGCATTTATAATTTCCTGCTTTATTTTATTACTTGAGCCATAATAGTGTATCAGTTTTAAATGTGTACTTATGTATATACATATTTAATAAGTATATAAGTTATATCTGTATACACAAAGACAAATTTTAAGACATTGGCTTATGCTTCTGTTGCATACCAACAGATTTCATTTTTTGTAGATGTCTCTTGAGAAATTCCTTAATATTTGAGCTTATTTTTATTTCACTGAATGCCAAATTTTTCATTTGGTGCTTATGTCTTTTAGTCTTCCAAGTTCCTTGGCAAATACTACCTTCACAATCAAGTACAATTTTAGAGGATAAATTACTTAACATCTATAACAAATAAAGTCACAGTGTAGCAAGACTTGACCAGAGCTTACTTTTTACCACAAAGAAGTCTGTTTGTATGTGTTGTCCTGTGACATTTAAACCCTTTCCAGCCAGTCTCTAGGTTCCCAGGTGATATGCAGAACTAATTTCTTCTATTCATCTTCCATGCTTGACGTGCCCAGTCAAACCTCAATATTTTTTTCTGCTTCCTTCAAACTTAAAACTGACTGAATAATTCAGAATAACACACAAGATTAAAAACAACTAACATATTGTTTATTTAAAAAACCCTACTTCTCTGCTAATTTCCTGCATGGCAACAATCTAACCAGGGGGTCAGAATGGCTAAGTAGCCATTAGGGTTATAGTTTATTGAGTATTTGTATAATCATGTCCTCCCCTGGTTCTATAAACTACATTAAAGATTACGTTCAGGTGCAAAGAAGCTTAGGAATTTCTGACTATGGAAGAAAGGGTGTTACTCCCTTTACAAAAATCTCTTACTCTTAGAGCAGGTGCCTGGGAAATCAGAGGCTTTTAACCGGTATCTGTTTCTGTCTCAGAGACGAAGATGTGAAGGTATTTAATGTGCCTAAATTTTAATACCTTTCCTATCAATCATGTAGACACACAGAAGACAGAAGTCATAGCTGGGAGGCCTATATTATCTTAATCTGTTATGTCTAGAGTTCAAATTTTATGGTGAGCTAAAGACAGCAGAGTAGTGCACCAAATGCATCCATAATACTTCCCAGAGTGATTTAAAGAATTTATTAACTGGCTCAAGTAGCCCATCGAAAGTGTGTATGAATTGGTAAAGGTCAAGCTGTATTTGATTTTCTGTCCAGCTCCCAGAAAGCGTTTCAACATAACAACAAGTTTGCATATCCTAAAGGGAGTCACAATGTAATACATTTCACTGGAAACAGGGTATCTCTTATAAATTTGATCTCCCAGATCATGGTTTTATCAAAACAGCCATTACATCTGTTTTTCACAGTAAGACAGGGAATCTTAGATTGGCACTTTTTAAAAGGAAGCAAAGGACTCGTGAAAGACTGCAAAGGAAAGCTAAATGCCATTTGATCACAGGTGTTGCCACAAGTTCTGTTAACAGACCACCAAAACACTTAACCTTGATTATTGGGGCTTATCACTGGATACCCTTCTCAATTTGTTATGGTAGCTTGTCTTTGAGTTAGCATCATACATTATACTTTTTTTTTTTCTTTTTAATCTCTCATAGAACATATAGTGTCTTCATTATAAAATATTTAATTAAGGGAATAATTTCAACATAATGATTTCCATTTATCTCAATGAATCTGAACTAGCATTTTTTGAGAACAGTGTAAAAGGAAAGATCTTCTGAATGTGGGTAACAAACTGGTTATGACAGTTAAAGCATGGCTGCACTCAGTGCAAATTCAAATAGATGACACTTCAAAGCAGGAACAATTCATCAAAATTTGCAACTTTTTATTATTACTAGTATTAATAAGGAGGTTTTCTAGACTTCATGATTTCATGGAATCTAAAATATTTGACTTTCAGTACTCTACAATGTTATCATGAAACAACATGCAAAATAAATTTTTCTTACTATTTAAAAGTTAATAATAATTACCTGACTATAAAAGTCTCTGCTGGATATTGTACACAGAAACAAACAAAATAATATGTTCCAAATAATGAGATTGTCTGTGACTTTAATATTGTATTTGCACTCTACTCCTATTTTTCATTTGTAGTACCATTCACTGATGAATTTCTGAAAAGGTATTTCAAGTAATTGTTCAGAAGTTTATTACAAATATGCTTTATTACAGCAAACACTTGATTAACACAATACATAAGAAACACTCTAGAGAAATATGAGTTTTCCTACTTATAAGAAGTGATCATTTGAGGAAAAAAGTTCCACAATGACTGACTAAGGAAATTACTTTTTTTTATAATATTTGAATGATCTTGGAACTAAACCACAAGTGTGTCTGTGAAATGTGCCGATGACAAGACAGGGAAACTTTGAAAGGGAGTCTCAGAGAAACAAACTCCATAGCTGTGAGCACAGAAACAATAGATAATTTAATTCAATTATACAAAGGTTAAAGATTCATAGAAGCATATAATATCTCAAATTGGAAGGGATCAGTGGGGATCATCAAACCCAACTCCCCGTTCCTTGCAGGAGTACCTAAAATAAACCCAAACTCCCAGATCTACTTCCAGAGGAATTCTTTCCAAGCGCTTGTCCTCCCATTTATATGTACAACAAGGATTACAGAATTTTAGGTGTAGCATATGGCACTTGCTCTTATTTAGTTTCATAGAGTTGGTGATTGAAGGTCTGTAGTCTATCCAGATCCCTCTGAAAGGCCCCTACCCTTGAGGGAGTCCATGACACCTCCTAATTTTATGTTGCTGGCAAAACTAACATGCAAATCTTGTATCCAGAATATTTATAAAAATATTAAAGAGGACTGGGCTTATAAATTAAACCTTGTGGCACTCCACTGATGACTGCCACCATCCCAATGTAAGAGCCAAATGCATTAGCCAATTGCTCCTCAAATGTATTATGGATTTGTCTACCTATATGTTGGACGTTAGTCCTGAAGAGAGTATGAGAGACAGTATCAAAAGCTTTGCTAAAATTAAAAAAAAAAAGAAAAAAAAAAAAAAAAGAAAGTCCACATCTTCTGTCTTGTCTTCAAGAAGTTGAAGGGTCTTATTGTAAAAAGGAATTAAGTTGGTTAAGCAGAACCAACTTAATGATTAACCCTTGTGAATCTGTGCTGGCTATGACCAATGACTGCAGTGTCTCTGAAGTGGTTTTCAATAACTTTTGAAGTAACTTTTTCCAGAATTTTACCAGAGACTGAAGTGAGACTGACAGGACTATTAATAATCAGGATCTTCCCTCTTATTCATCTTGAACACTGTGACAATCTGTACTGTGAAGTAGTAATCATAACAGGAATCTCTGAGGTAAGTTAGAGTGCACAATAGAAAGAAAAGAGTTTAAAAATCCAGATTATAGTGGTCAGCTGTAAGGATGCTGTAAAACAAATGATAAATATCTTTTTTAGGACAGGTCAAGATATGTATGTTCAACAGAGTCAAAACCTTTTACTTCCATTGTACAAGCACAGCACCTCATTTCAAAGAGTATTTGTATTAAGTCATGTATAACAGGATGGCATAGTCTAATTAATAATCACAGAAACCAGTAGATGTTCTTGAGGTTGGCACTGTCATGAGAGCAATAGAAAAGTTGGGGGAGTGAGCTGACAAGGACACTGTGAAATTCAACAAGGACAAAAGCAAAGACCTGCCCTTGGGATGTAAAAATGCCCTGAGCAGTGATAGAAGCTGAGGAGTGGACAAAAGCTGAACATGAGTCAGCAGTATGCCTAGACAGCAAAGCCGGCCAGCAGAATCCTGGGATGTATTTATGGAGACACAGTCAGTAGATCAAGGGAAGTGATTATCCCCCTTTACTTGGCACTCCTCATCTAGTTCCATCCACTTCAGGCTCATAAAAAAAAAAAAAAAAGAAAAAGTTCAGCAAACATTCAGCAAGATGGTATGGACATTGGATAATGAGTAATGAGTCTGAGACTAAAACCAGAGTTCAGATTGGCTATTAGGAGAAAAGCATTATCCCTTTTAGGACAGTGGACCACAGGTTGCCCTGAGAAGTTGTGCAGTCTCTTTCTAGATCTTTAGAGGTTTTGAAGACCAGGGTGGATGTTGGATATTAATGTTTCTGAATAACGGGACGGGACTGCCAGGAGATGTTCCTTGAGCTTTTACTGCAACATCAGTCTTAGTACAGAGTGAGACAAGAGAGATGGCAACAGCTCACATCTTGCTAACAGCAGCTGAAATTCTCTGTTAAAAGGCCTTTTAAAAGTTTTCTAACTAATAGCAAATTGTAAAGAGCTTACAGACATCTGCATAAACCAATCATTAAAACTACATGTATACCTTATATCTAACAATAGGTGCTTGTTTCATATTTCTTATTACTCAGGAACTTTTTATACTCTTCTTTAAACAAAGCACAGAGCCTCATTATTAAACTTTTCTATTATCTTGCTTAACATATTTTTCTACTTGCTAAGGCCTACTCTACTCAGCACAAAACCACAATCTTATTTTTCTGTGTCCTTATTCTTGTATCCTTTTAACTTTAGGCCTACACTGCACTACTATGAAAGCTTTCTGCTTTTTCTGTTTCTCACAGATGCAAAAAAGCCTTGAGCATTTTGGTCTGACCTCACAAATGGCCATGCTTGGAGCAGGTAGCTGGACTCTAAAGTCCTCATGTCCAGTCTGAATTATCCTTTGATCCTAATATGAACAAAAAAGAAAATAATTATTATCCACACACACGATCCAATTTTTACAACAGTGAGTTCTCAAAGAACTTATTCATTGGACAAGAATCAGCAAAAAGGTAGTGTTTTTGAGGGGAAGTGTTGGATTTGGAGTGCAATCACTTAATGAATGAGTTTGCACAACTTTTTTGACTGAAATACTAAGATACAGTCTTATTGCTATATTAATTTGCCTTTTTCAGTTATCAAAGATATGACTACATTTTCTGCAAGGTTTTGAAAGTATTTTCTATCAGAACAACCATTAATATTTTTATGTGTGAAACCCACCCAAAAGAACCACTCAGGTATGTAGGATCTTGACCACATCTGCCCAACTCTGTCTCAATAGATGAATATTGTATGCTCTGGGAAAACAATCTTACATAATAATTCTTATGCGGGAAACTTACTGAAAACTCAGACAAAGCAAAGAAATTACTTCTTTCTGGAAAAGAAAAAAGAAAAAGAGATGCAAACTCTTAAAAGCTTTATGTCCTTATAAGGAATTTAAGGCAGGAGGCCAAAAGGTGATAATGACCCAAGCAGTGATCACTAATTGACCTTGGATGTAGAGAAGGTCAGACAGTTTGGCTTTGGCTCAACTCATCAAAGAGGCCTGTGGCAGCTTATGCAGACCCTCTTGCTTTGAAAGCAATAAGTAGAAAATTGAAAGCAATACAAAGTTATTTGAAAGCAATTTTGTTGCTATAGTTGCTTGAAAGCAATAAATGGAAAATTGAAACAGAAAACAATAATCTTACAGAGGTTAAAAGAAACATAAAACTGTAACACTGTACCAAAGGCTGAGGATTGAGCCCAAGGTAGAATGTGTGGCTTACACATTAAGCCAGTCTGGCAGCTAGGACTTGGACACCCAGACCAGTTGGACAAGTGAGTATTCTAGTTCTCTGAGTCATGCTGCTAGTCACAGTTGGATTGGATGGTGTGGGATATTTTTTATCCAGAACAGGAATGAGCATGGGAGTGTGTCTGTGTTGAACAGAACTTGCTATCCATCCCCAACAGTCATCCTTATCACTAAAAAAATGTTTAATTTTATGTCACTGAGTGATTTGGTTATTGGATGCTTGAAGACATGGGAATGATTACTAACAGTTCCATTTAGTGGCATCTGCTACTCTGAAAGCAAACAAAAAAATCAGCCTCTCTAGTGTTGTATAGAACCATGAAAGTATTAATGCATAATAAAAAATTTGTTTATCCTAAGTGAAAAGCAACAAAAAAGTCCTTAAAGTCCATAAATTGACAGTCATTTTTTGAAAGCTTCAGTGCATATCAGAAAATATGTACTAAATTTTTTATCTTTTCAGATAAATATTTAATATAGTAGATAGTGTAGACACATCACCGAGTGTTTAACAAAAATACTGCCAAATATATAAAAAAAATTGCAAGGCATATACTTGTACCAGACATAAAGGAAGTTAATGTAAATGGAAAAAGATATACCAATATTTATTGATTGTGCTGGATAATTTTTGTTAATTGAATGCAACATGGTTTTGACTACAGAAAACATATCTGGCTTTTTATAATTAAAATATGAAACTGTTTGTATTTAGAGACAAGGTATTGTCCACCTTGTTGACTATCCCTGGTCTTAGAATGTATGAAATTTTCTTTGCCAGAGTGAATTTTATTTACCCTTTCTTCAGTAATAAGAAGTACAAATCCGATATAATCTCCTATAATCTCCTATATAATATTTTCTGAGTTCAAATTGATATGAACATCTCATTTTATCAAATAACTGCAGAAAATCATGAAACATCACAATCACTCATAGAGGCAGAATTTCTCAAGAAGTGTTTCTATTCTTTATTAAGCTGATTCTAACTCTCCAGTGGGAGCTCTGTCATTGACTTGTATAGATGTGAAACCAACCACGTGGAGGGAAATATAGGTAGCTGAAATGCTCTAGTAATGGATAATAGAATTAGAAATAACAAAAAATTTAGAACTTAATCCCTGTCTATTCTTCAGAATTCCAGTAAGTTACCCACTGGTGAGTTTTTGTTCATTATCTGAGATATAGAGTCAAAGGGTTTTTTTAAAAAAAATCCTGATTCACAGCTACCAAAAAACTGTCATTTTGTGGCTTGAGAAGATATCATAATACCATGAACACAGAAACCAATTCCACTCTCAGCAGTTTAAATTATTTCCTTCTTCCTTCTCTTTTATATGTAAACTAACCATTTCTATGCATAGAATTAAACACTGGATTATTAATATTAAACTTAAAACGATGTGGAGAAAAAATGCTATAATTTCTGAATAGGCATTATTAGCACTATATCATGTATTCCTCTATTTTCTCATTGTAAAAACATTCTGCCAGCATTTGGTACATTTCTCAAATTGAAGCTATGAAAGTCAAGTAAAAAGCAGGCATGTTAATTCCCTCATGGTCTCTTCAGCACATTTTTGAAGTTACTTTAAAGAGAAATTCCACTTTTTGTGCCTGATGGGTCCTGAATTAACCACTTATCTCAAACCATAGTTTGGTTGTCATCAATTGCATTCACATTAGCATGTCAGCTCATTTCAGAAATACATTTTTAAAATCAATCTCTTATTTGTGCCCTCCCACTGTGCTGTGATCCACAGAGCAAAGCTGACAAAATGTCTCTCATATAAAACTGACGTGGAAGATGTGTTACAGGAGTATAAATAGAATCTCGTCAACCAATACAGCCCACTGTCTTACTGGAGGTAGTCCTAAGGAGTTCTTCACCTCTTCTCCAGAAGGCAGAAGTTGTGGGTGTTAGATGCCCAACTCTAACCTACTTCTACTGAGCAATACTGTTTGATAATGTAAAAATAGCTTTTCCTTTGACTGCCAGAGGAGACGGTAAAAACATCAGAGTGGAATATGGTTAATTTATACTTTCTATATATGAATGTTGGGAAGGTTAATTCCTTAAAATAGATATTTTAGTACTGAAGGTTGATCATGACAGTCGATCCAGAGAAAAAAAACTCTTTACTATACAACCCAGAAGCTGCCGTTGTATTTGAAGGATGCACTTGCTCATAACTTAGTGTGTAAGAGAGCTGAAGAGCAGACACACTTTCATTTCAGTAGACTAGAAGGCAAAACATTTCTGAAAATATACAAACACCAGAATTGCAGTGACAACAAGCAACACCATTCCTTAAAGAAGTTCATCCAGATTTTTCCTGCCTTTTGGTAACGTCTCACCCATACCTTGAAGTTTGTCGCTACTGGCTTTGACCTGCTCTGCAAGGCAAGTTCATGAGCTTTGCAATGATGGCAACATCAACAGCAGAAAGGCTCAGATTAAAACACTTGCCTGTTCTTCCAGTTCTTTCTTTTTCTAGAGAATTTCTAATAAATGTCCTTTAATATTTGTGTGTGAGAGTTTGGCATATACCACAACCCAACTAGTCTAAAGAAACATTATACCTTTTAGGCAAAACAGAAAGTAAAATAACAAGTTAGGAAAACTTTGGGAATTTCAATCGTATAAAGGAGAAGAGAAATAGCGGTTCCCTTCAAGATTTAGTAATCAATGTCTTCAATACTTAAAGTTACAAACACTGTTTCATTTTTTTTATACATATGCATCTGCAGCTAGAAAATCAACTTTCCGTTAACAGATTTTCCTCCAATTATATATAATGGAAAATATCATGTCAAAAAATGTATTTTCTCTTCTCAAGGGAACTGTGAAGTGGAGGGAAACCAGGCAGGTTTATTTTCTGTCTTCTTCCACTTAACAAATAAATATATTGGCAGAGCCTCCTTCTGCATTCTGGCAGTTGAGATTCATATCTCAAGTTACTGAGTTGTGCTGCTTTGAAAGTGAACCAGAGGGAGGAATTAACCCCATGCAAATATTTTGTGAGAGATTTCAAGTCGGAGCCACAATTTAATAGGAAAATTACAAGAAAGGCAATGGTACAGAAACACTGGCTTAAATCGACAAAATCAAGGTACAACCCGACACCTGGTGGTTGCAGTCCCATTGAAGTGCTGGTTGTGATCATGTTGGAAGTTGTGGTCCTGTGGAAAAGCCTGGTTCTTCTCTGGATAGCCAGTGGTAGTGGTCAGATTCAGGTGGTACCTCCACCAGGGCAGGGAATTTCACAACTGAATGATATAATCCTATGAGTTATAGGATATTTTCAGTGTCTGATGGTGATAGCTGCCTATTTATTTAGTCTATGAATAAATTCAGTCCATTTGCTCCTCAGGATGGGCATAACTGTGTTGGTGCTCCCCTGGAGGGAGTTAACATGGCTGGGTCTTTGTGAAAGTGAGGAAACGTTGCTTTGCAGGGTCTGAGTGTACGAGTGGCTGTTTCAATGACCCACTATTAACAGTTTGCCAGGAATAATGTAGATGGGTGCAGAATGCATAGTTTGATTACACATATATTGGCACTCTTTCTCATACAATCATGACGAGTATAGAATTTGGCTTCTGGAAACAAACAGTTCTTCTTAAACTGTTCTATTATATATATTTTTGCCTTTGAAACAATATTGAAATTATTAGAGTGCAGAAAATAATATTCATAAAATGTATGATGAAGATAGGTTTTCTGATGTTTGTACCATCAATTTACTGAAAATTCCACTAAAAAATTAAACCATATACTAGTTCATTGAATATTGTGGTAGAAATATAGTTAGATTCCTGTAAAAAAGAAAAACAAACCAGACCTCATGAATACATTTTTGTCTGTGTGTTTCATTTACTGCAGTTCCTAAAAGCTGAGAATTTTCTTTTTCTCTGGTATTTAAAATGCAGAGATTTTGGCATCAGTATTGTTTTGAAGAAACGCACTGTGAGAACAGGAAAAATATTTAAATGCATTTTATAAGTCACTTCTATTATTTCCATGCAAGAAAATAAAATTATGAAAGAAAATTATGTCCGTGTTTCATTAAAAACCCTGGATAGCATATAATCATAGGTTGGAAATGACTGGATTTGAATTAGATTGGAAAAGACCTGTAAGATTATTGAGTCCAGTTGTAAACATCCCACTGACACAAACCATGTTTCTAAGTGCCACATCTACACTTCTTTTAAATACTTCCTGGCATGGTGACTCAACCACTTCCCTGGGCAGCCTGTTCCAGTCCTTTGCAACCTTTGCAGTGAAGAATTTTTGCCTGATATTGAATCTAAACCTCCCCTGGTGTAACATGAGGCCATTTCCTCCTGTTCTGAAATGTTTGTTACTTGGCAGAAGACACCAACCCACACCTTGCTACAACCTCTTTTCAGGTGGTTGTAGAGAGTGATAAGGTCCCCCTGAGCCTCCTTTTCTTCGTGTTAAACAACCCCAGTTACCTCAGTAGCTCCTCATAAGGTTTGCTCTCTAGTATCTTCATCAATTTCATTGCCTTTCTCTGGACACACTCCAGCACCTCAATGTCTCCCGTAGTGAAGAGCCCAGAACTGTACTCAGCTCTCACCAGTGCTGAGTACAGGGGACAATCACTGCCTTGGTCCTATTGGGCCCTCTGCTCCTGCATGAGAAGCTGTATTTTGTCTATGCTAAACAAGTGACCTCTTTTAAGTTAAATTTTAAATTTTTTATAATTCACCAATAAAACTACCTGATGTCTCAGTGAAAAGTTATCAGCAGAAATACTCTTTGACCTACAGATAATTATTCCCATTTATTATGGTAATTTTCTGCAGGAAGAGTCATAGGATGGGGACAGAAAGACATTAAATTGTCCTTAGGGGAACTGGTAAAGAAAAGAAGAAACAAACAAACAAAAACCCCAGAACAATTCCTTTTCTAGGGGCATTCTTCTGCATGTTATTTTTCCAGGAGAGAAAGGAAAGAGGTTCTCTGCATATGAAAAGTTTTATTCAGATAACAACCTGATATTGGATTTGGGGCTTTTTCCAACTAGATATTGTTGTGAGTTTGTTTGGCTTTTCCCCCAAATACGTACAAAATCTAATAACACACTTGTGATTTGAAGATGGAAATAGAAAGAAAAACTATCCAGCTTAATAGCAAAAATGTAACAAAAGTGCCAAACAGCAGTACCAGAACAACTGCTCTGTTGTAGTGACCTACAAATTAGTTCCTCCTGGTTTGAATGTATAAGTCTAAAATAGTGTGTATATATCTGTCTCATATATAGAGAGCATGTAAATATATATAAATAAAAATACATAACTATAAGTAACAATTAGTAACATCTAAGAAATGCAAATATGTTGAAGGGTTACTCTCATTCAGAATAGAGCCTCATTCAGAATAGAAGCTATTTCTACACAATATTTACTATCTGTAAATAAAAACTGATGTAAACTATCTAAGGAACAACCTTAGAACAGAAAAAGAATGTGTGTTTCCATTAACAGAAGCAAAGTAAAGTGAGAAATGCTTTGGTCAACCTTGATTCGCTTCCTGAGTACAGAAGATAATACCTTGCCCTATGAATGGGCAGGAGGAAAAGGCCAACACTCACATTTCTTCTTGTTGCAACTGACTGAAAGTTAGGAAAGGAGAAAGGAGTTCTCTGATGGAGTTCTCAAACTGATTGTTTGCCTTTTTTTCTTCATAGTCTTTGAAGTGTTTTTTGAAAGCAAGTACCTTACCTAGTGAGCAAATTGAATGGTGACTGAATTATAATCCTAAAATGTGATGGTTTTGAATGATTGCTAGTTTGAAAATCAGAGTAGAACGCTTTCTTGTCAAAAAGCAATATGGTGCCTACTTGTTTGTTTTTCCTTCTCATCTTCACATCCACTTCAGACATATTTATATTTTTCATCATATATAGCTCTGGGATTTGCAAGGGTTTGCTGGCTGTGAGATGATGAAACAGTTAAACAAATACATAGTTCCTAAAGAGGTGATCTGAGGTGCATTTCATCTAACTTAATGTGCCTCACAGAAACTAGGAATTGGATTAATATTGCTTGTTCATGCTTGAAGCACAGAAAATTGCTCAAAGGCAGATGGAGGGAAAGCAAAAAAATTCTAAAAATAAAAATCCCAGTGGAAATAAAGATTTTCACAGTCCAATTTGGTTTCTTCTATGATACAAGTCTCAAGACACTGAAGCGAATAACTCATATGAAGGAAATTCAAAAGTTCTATAGTATTAAATTTTCTAGGCAAAAAAACCTCAAGCAAACACAGAAATATGGAATCAAGAATTGTATAATTATAAAATTTGTCTTCATTTGCAACTAATGGAATACTTGAAAACTTAAAATAGAATGGAGACATAGAAAATGGGCATATAATACCAATTACCTACATTCCAGTTGGTTACTTTTCATAATTTTATGAACTAACGTGTCTATGAGAAAATAATATCTATAATTTTCAGAGCCATGGAACACAGTCATGTTTGTGGCATTTTTTTAGTTTAATAAGCAATATTCTGTGGACACCTGAAGTGAATAAAATTCTGTAATCTGTAATTTTTTGTCTTCCAACTAGCAAAAAAAATCCTTAGCTACTGGAATCACATTATCAGTAGTGCTTATTCTCCTGTCCCCATTAAATCAGGAGATCACAGTAACTATGAGTACACTGAGCAATACATAAATGTGCTTGCTATACATTTTGCTGAAGTCAAATAGCATAAAGTAGTGTTTAAATAGCATATAATAATGCATAAATAGCATAAATAGTGTATACGAAGATTATTTATCACTGAATTTTTAAATGCTATCCTGCATTAATTTTCTGGCATATTTTTATTCTCTCCTTGTAGTCTAAGGAAGCAAATAGTCTAGTTTAACATTAGGTGTCCAAAGACTGAGTATTTAAATCTGAAACAGTCACCTCAGATGGCATTAACAGGAAAGCAGTTCCAAAGGATAACTTATCTAACCTTGGTTTCCTATTTTAGAGTGAACAAAAATTATCCTATGAAAACATCTTCTAATTAATTGTTAAGCAACTAGAACACAAATTTTAAAGTAATAATTTATTTCTAAATATCTTAAGATTGATTAACCTATGCCTTTTGATACCAGCAGTAAGATGCCAGCAGTTTTTCTGAAAGGTGTAGGAACTGTGAAGTAAAGTATCTGTTCAAATTTCTGCACCTGTGCTCAGAGCTTTGCCTTATTTTGCTTCTTTTATTCCCATTTATGGTTGGTAAACAGTGAGAAAGACATACATATATGTAGTGAGAACAACATACCTAGCCTCACTCATTGTTAGAAACCACAATCTGCAGATTCTGAAATTTCACCAGGTACTTTCAAGGGGGAGTAAACACAGGACATACTGAGCACAACCAATTTGAGGTGCAGTAGTACTGTCAGTACAATACTGTCAGTCTAAACAGGTAAACAGCAGATGAGTGAGTGACATAGCTTTTTCTTTTTTTAACATTTTCTCTGTTCCTATCAAATAGTTACCATTGTGTTCAGGCATGAGGTAATAGAAGAATTTCTCCCTTTCACCTACTCATGAAACAAAGTCAAGGTATTTTGCAAGACAAAAAGATCACACAGGATGAGAATGAATCATTAATAAAGAAAAAATATTTAAGAAAAATGGAAAAGGCATTAAATCTAATCTTTGAGAAATTGATAAGACATAACAGTCTTGTTGCATTTTAATTGGGGCAAAATGAGGCAAAGGAAAACAACATAAATCATAGCATTCTAAACTTTGATTACCTAGAGAGAAGAATGACTTAGGAATAACCTTATTTTAGCAACTAAATATCACTATGGAGATCAGTTTGTGCGTTTCCTATAATTTATCACCAAGGGGCAATTATTTGGGTCAGATATAGCTTATAAGAAAGATCTGGATGTTTAAATCAGAAAGACTAAAACAAATTTGCCTTCTTCAACATCTTAAAACTAGACTTACAAATTAATAATATCCAGGGGCAGCTCTTCCCTTGGGAATAGTGAGATCTGTTCCCAGCAGAATTTAGCATCCTTTGATTTAAGCAATATAACCCCCACCATCTTTCTGTGACTTGTTTTCCTCTCACACTAAGTACAAGCAGCATGTGAGGTATAATCAAGCCCAGCTCCAAAACAAACTAGAATGGGAAATGTTTAACTCTTTTATAGAATCAGGTAAAATAAGTAGCTGTCTTTGAAGACTTCAGGAGGAACAGCAAGTACAATTTGGGTGTGTAAATTTCTTAACCATAACCGTCTGTTTGACAACTCTACAAAGTTTTAAATTCCAACTCAGATTGTAGGTATTTAAAAGATGACAAGTTTGTAAAGTCAGAAGAACTTGCTCTGTAAATGTGATCATTACCTTGCCAGCATGAGGGTGAATTAAGAAAATACTGACTCTCACGTATTTTTTTTTTTTTCTGGTGAGTATGAATATAGAAGGCATAAAAAAAGGGTAATTCAATATTTGACCAGTAATTTCAGAACAACTTCATCATCAATCACATTCTAAAATCAGGGTTAAAAAAATAAAAACATATTAAATTTTACACTCTGTTTTTGTAATTCCAGATTTTGGAAGATTGAAAATAATTTGAAGATAATTTTCTGTAAAGGAGTGCTAAAATTATAAATATTTTAAATATTTTAAAATAAGTAATTATTTGTATCAATGATAAAATCTTTTCTGAGGGTATCATGGACTTATTTCCTCACCACTCTAGTAAGAACTTAACACTGACTTTCAAAATTTGTCTTCTTAAGCTTTCAACCCAATGAAGTCTAATTCTGGCTCTGTCATTGGCTAGTTTTGTTCTTCAGTACTGTGCACAGCTCTACTGAACTTGTACCCGATTTGTAAAGTCTTTTTCCTCTTTGGATTCTCTGATTTCTAAGAAGACATGACCTCATTCTGAAGCTTTTCACTTGATCAGTCATTTTATGTGCACTCATGTGCACTCTTTCTTCTCATTTTTAACTTCTTTCTCATTTCTACAAAAACTGTAACTACAGAGCCTTGCTTTAGTCAAGCTTGCTTTAGTCAAGGGTACTACAGGTAAAGGCAGGCAGATTGTATGCAGGATGATGTATCAGCTTTATCTCTTTAGGAAAATGGGATGAAAGTAGCTATTTTCATCCTCTATCTCCCAGTAGGTAGAAGACTGTTTAAACTCCAGCTTAGATGCACATTTGCATGCACTCCAATTTGCCCTATTTTGGTTTTGTAATAATCCATGTTTAAAACAAAAAAAAAGAAAAAGAAAAACACACCAAACCAAATAAGTAGAAACTTCAGTTGGCTCTCATTTTGGGTGCTGGTATATATTCTAGTTATTTCTGTTACTGTCCCTTAAAGTTAGCTCATGTGCATATGTATATATATATATATATATAATTTATATCTTCATGTCCTTCAGTCAGATTTCAGAAACCTGGCAAATTAAAATGCAGAATCGATCTGAGCAGCCATCTTAAGAGATTTCAGGTGAAATTCTCTGAGACCTGAATTCCTTTTATTTTCCTGCCTTTTTAAGCCTTGAAATGTTACTTAGGACAGCATGGATAACAGAGATTTCATTTTAGGAATTGTCTTCCAGACTTTAAATTCTATAAGCAATGAATTTGCAAGCCATACCAGGTCAATCAGTTTTCTGAAAATTGGTGAGAAAACCTTTCATAATTTCACATGAAATTATAAGAGATTTCACATGAAAAGTGCATGTAGAAAATACTGTAAGAAAAAGAAACAGAAATATCATGAAAAAAATGAATAAGACTTTTTTTTTTACTTTTAAATCTTTCTAATATGTTGATAACACAGGATACTGGAAACTATATGTAGCATGAGAGAAGGCATTTTTTTTCCAATTAAATTTGCATATCCTTATGAACAGCATGACAGATGTCTGTTCAACAATTTTTCTTTTAAATTTTGTGTGGAAGAAAGCAAAAAATTGCCAAGCTTTAAGAGGTTTTAAGCTGGCCTTTTGTTGTCTTAAAGCAAGATAGGGCTTTGTGACACTGAGGGCAGCACAGCCCACAGGGTAGATCTACCAGAGAGAGGTTTTTAAATCTTGTTTAAGAGATGTTTTTAAAATGTCAGCAAAGAGAAGAAAAACACCTACTATTTTCTAAGCCTATGTCTACTGGTCTTCCAACATACAGTACTGCAAAAACCCATGCAATTTCCTTACTTGAGTGAAGAGGCTGTTGAACAGTGCTTATCTTGGTTTAAATGGTCAGTTTAACATTTGCTTTTCTTCAGTTTGGAAGCACAACATAGAGATGGAAAGAAACCCTTTCATTTCCACAGCAGGGAAGCATTTATTTTCAGGCATGCTGTAGTCCTGTGTAAGTTCATGTGAGGGATGGGTACTGCTTTTAGAACACTGCATTCTGTAATGACGAAGGAAGGTGCGGGATCAAATATCAAGTGAAGAACCTTAATAATTCTCACAGTCCAAAATGAGAACTGAGGCTTATATCTGTCTCGTCGAAATGTAAGACATCAGACACTTTGCTTTGGCAAAGCACCATAGCCTGTTTTATCTCTAAGATCTTGTTCACAAAATGCAGCTGATTCCACAATCAAAGATTAAGTTAGCCATGCTCTCATTGATATGTGACTATGCTTTAAATGAATAAAACACGAGCAGAAGTAATCTGCATGAGCTTTAAAGTGTTTGCTTTTTTCAGCCACACTTCTATTTTTATTTGATAAATATATGCATGTTTATGGACCTTCTTGAATCATGTTTTTAAAAAGATTTGCACATTTTATATTCAAAAATCAGTGACATTTGTACAATTCTGAATGTACCTGAATTATGCTGAATGGATGATGATGGGATGCTTCCACTCTGCAGAGGTACCAA
Source organism: Phylloscopus whistleri (assembly GCA_017589585.1). Taxonomy (NCBI): domain Eukaryota; kingdom Metazoa; phylum Chordata; class Aves; order Passeriformes; family Phylloscopidae; genus Phylloscopus; species Phylloscopus whistleri. Next base: position 1,338,197 of record JADMLD010000510.1, read on the forward strand.
GTACCAATGCTTATAACTGTTGGATATTTGCAGGTTAGACTGTCTCATTGCAAAATGCATGGCTAACTTCCAGAACTCTAAACTCCTCCAGCAGTATAAAATCTATCATTGCATAATGTTTTCCTGAAATGATCCCAAGGCTACTTCATTTGTGTTGTCAATATCTTAAACCAGGGATCTTCTCTGAAGTCACGCATCCCATGACTTCTTTTCTATTGCCTTTGTCTTTTAAAGCTATGCAATAAATAAAAATTTCCTCTTCTCCAGACACCCTATATATATATATATATATATATATATATATATACACACATATATATGTATATATACACACACCTTTGGCTCCTGTGCTGTCTGCATGAAATTCACCTACCTTTTAAATACATGTTGGATAAAATCCACAATAAACAAATAAACAAACACCCCAGTAGATTCTACATGAAATAACTTATATCTACCCCAATGGATTAACTATTAAACTATTATTAACCACTTAACCCCAATCTACCCCAGTAGATTTTACCTTGAAATAACTTATTATAATACAGTATATTTTTTGATTTCTCTCAGAAGTATTGGAAATATTGGCAAGACTTGCAATTACTGCCATAAGAAACACAACAGAACAGCATATGAGTAACTGAAACTGGGATTATTAAGCAACATTATAAGTATCTGTTTCTGTCTCTTTAATTTGATTTTGTTGTTGTGGGGTTTTTTCTTGCCCCCTATAACAATATCTCTCTTCACAATATATTGAGTGTTAAGATTCTGTAACTCCTAATTATTATATGAACTACAAAAACAACATTTAAAAAATCAACTGTCTTTTTTTGAATTTGGAGAAAGTGTTAATTAATGAAATAGGACTGTAAAATACAAGTTAAGGTGCTTACTTAAGGGAATTACTGACACAGTATCACATTCTCTCCCAGTTGCCTCTGAGCAAAGTTGCACACCCAATTTTATTATTTTATTTTGTTCCTGGAATGTGTTCTGGCAGTGCCATTCAATATGAAAACAGAAGTCCCCTCTTTACTAATTTTTTCTTCCATTCCTGGACTATTTAAAATACAAATTATGCAAAATAACATCATGACAATTAATAAAAAATTGTCTGCTTGGAGGAAACAAAAACATCTACGTGCACATTGTTTTGCTTGCAGTTTTCCTATTTACATAAGGAAATTATAACAGCTAAATCACAGCACATAAGGATAAATTAATCTGTGAAGTATGTTCACAGTGTTGCTTTTCACATGGTTTTAAGTGATGTGAAAAGTGGTACAAGCAGCCATTTGAAGGTAACATGGGAACAATTTTGCATATATGGTATGTGTTCCTTAAAATATTTGTGTCACACAGTCCTGTCTTTACAAGATGTTATTCATTCTCCATGTTTATGCAACAGTCCCTACAGAAGGAAACAATAAGGTTTACTTTTTCGGGGCTTCCCCTTTTGATGATTGATTTTTCTTATTTTCAAACAAACAAACAAACAAAACAACAACAACAACAAAAAAAAAACCAAAACCCAAAACCAAATACTATTATATACAAAGCCTGAAGGCTGAGATTACTGTTGTGCTTGCTTGTCTAAGAGATGCAGAAAACCCAAAAGCGCTAAAAATGTTTTGCATTTACCTAGTTAATTTTTTCTGGAACTGCATAGAGGCAATAAATTTATCTTTTAAAATACCTGTCTTTTAAAACAGTATTTATACAGCAACACCACTTTCAGTGGTTTTTTAGGGTTGTGGTTTTTTACCCACAGAATGCATTAACTTATGCAGATATGATATATTTAGTCATTGTCATTTAACACACAAAGGAGTGGTTTATAAAAACAGTTCTCAGGAGTGTTCAAATTTTTTACTTCAGCAGGACTGCTTATTCCACAGAGCATGAACATTATATATCCCCTTGTATTATTTCTAGCTTTAGGAGTCTATATGGTAAACATCTATGTTGAGTTAAATTTCTTAGAAACTATCTTCTTACAGAGAAGGACAATTTTTTTCTGAGTCATGATATTCATCAAGTGTGAAATGGAGACAAATAATGTAATACCAGAGGAAAAGGATACTACTGCAACATTTCTTCATGTTCTCTGGAAACTGCAGCGGTAAATTATGTCCATAATCAAAAGCTTTTAATAACACTTTAAAAATTAATTCAGAGAAAGGAGGGTATATTATATGCTGGATCTATATTACTGATTGTTGGAACATTCTGCATAAAACTGAAGTTCACTGACAAATTCTAACCTCGCTCAATCATGCCTTCCAGAGACTCTGGAATGGACTCCAAAATTTTTATTTTGTGTGAACACACTCCTTAGTATAAACTCCATGAGTAGCTCTGGGAGCAAACACTAGAGCTCAGGACCACTTTACTTTTAACCTTAAGGCTAAATGGTCAAGCCATGGAGCCAGTGACTTTCTGCATTTCTTTAAATAACTTATTTTTGTTCTTCCTGTACTTCATTTTTAACTATTACCTGGTTTAGGTCACCATCATGCTGGACCTGTGAATGGTGTTCAAGAGGAACTAAATTCTTCTTATCAATTGTGTAGGGAATGAAACTTGACTGGTATTGCAAATTCTAGTCAGTTTAATGTTGACCATAGTCAAAAATGTGCAAAAGCTTTTTTTCTGACTGAAGAAACATTACTTGTGGTGCTTCTCCTTCTTATGTGGAAAATAAAGAGAATGGTGTCTTTTACTGGTGCTGGTAAGAAAAAAAATATTAAGAAATGTAATAGGCTGAATAAGAGGTTTTATCTCCTATCTAGTGAGGTTTGGAGGCTTTGGCATGGGATTTTTGTTGACTGTTGATTGACAAACCATCTGGTTATCCAGACTCTGATTACTGTATACAAAGATAGACTTCTAGAATTTTAAACTGCATACTTTTAACTGTGTATGCTGTGAGCTCAAATAAACATTAAGTCTTGAATAAACACTTAAAAGAAAAATAATGCTTCATTGTCTTGATATTTTTCAGTCGACTTTTTGAATGTGTTATCAAGGTGCCTTTTTCAACTGAATGTAAAAATTTTACTTTTCCTATGAATCAGTTGCAAAATATGTGTAGTTCTTAGCCTCAGAAAATCTAGAGAGAAATTTAAGATTTTATGATCTGTTTTCAAGGTTTCAGTTTCAATTAAGCCATTTGGAGAAGCTAGCTCCTTATTGTTTCATTGCAACAGCACATCTGGGATCACACATCCTCATTTTAGGTGTTCATGTGACCACCTGTACAGGCTCATTATGAACTAGCCTATTAATTATCAGTATTTTTCCCTATTAGACCATTGCCTTAGCTAATACAAAAGATATTGGATTTCCTTCATAAGCAGTATTTTTGTTCTGTTTTGTTTTGTTTCCTTTCCTTAGCCCATATTGCTCTACCTCTGTCAATATGTGCCAAATACTCATGTTCTCACAGGACTTGAGTGGTGCCCATCTATGCTTTTTGAAAGGTTAAATATATTGGTAACCTCATATGCCTAACAGACCCTGTAAGAAGAGACATTCTGAGTAGTTTTATAGAGATATTGAGAAAGTGAAATGAGTAGTTTCACACAAGAATATATAGGCAGATAGTCATAATAATTTTGTTTCATGAAGGATTTTGACACTGGACTTCCCCCTAAACTTTCCTCTCTTTAATTTCATTGCTTTCCTAAATCAAAACCATAAATAGTTGAATGCTCTGAGGAAAAATATATATCTACCTCCACATTTACGCCAAGAAATCAATGTCTCTACAGCTCTTCAGACCGCACACTAATGAGAAGCTATGAACATTGCAGGCAAGATTTCAGTGATTCAATAAGGTGGCCTACCAAGTCACCTTCAATATTCTCTGTTCTGTTCTTCCCATGAGTGCAAAATATTTCTTTCTCAAAAGACTTTCCTGGGAACTATGTGTAATCTTTAATGTAAAATTAATATTGGAATCAGGTTACTATAAAAATAAGGATGTAAAATTATTTAAGTATATATTACACATTTTGAATATAAGCAGACTCTACAAATGCATCATTCTGGGACATAATGACATATAAAGAGTGTACTCTTTCAGTTGCACATCATCTATGAAAAATTCTTTTATATCTACATCTATCTGTAAGTTTAACTCAAAACCAACAACGGCAGCATGTCTGGAAGAATGAACAACTTATATGGTGTCCAACGGTCTTCTTTACCTTGCTGAAATGATCAGATGGTGTGCAGAGGGACACTAATCAGTATTTTTCCAAATGTAGGTATACAGATCTTTCTGAAAAAAAATCCTCAAAACATTCTCAGAAACTTTTTACTTTCTCTGAAGACATAACGTCTTTCTTTCAAAGTCAATTTGCAAGCAGTCAGGACATATGTATGACTCACTTGCCAAATTTCACTTTTAAAAATCAAAACCACTTATTGCTAAGCAGCAAAAGTGTTAAAAATCAGCATATTTCTTACAGATTTAAAATAGAACTAACTTACTCCAGCAATTTCAGGAAAGAAAAATGCCTTATGAAATTCCTGCATTGGGCATTGACTGAAAAAGAAATTAGATATTGAAACCTAGTCTTGGTTTACTGGAGTTTGGTTCAAATATTGCTATTTTAATTCTTCTTCATCTGTAAAAATGCAGAATTGTTTTGTCATGCTATCTTTAACACTGACTAAAATAATATTTTATCAGTTAAAAAAACCCAAAAGTATGACAATGCAGGAAAAAAAATGTTACCTGTCATTTTTTTTAGGAACAAACGATTCCATTATTTCAAGAGGAAAACCACAGAACCTGAAGATATCTTGTAATAGTTGTATACAGATAGCTTCATCTTCTGACTAGGCAATAAATCCTGATTAGTGAGCATAAGGTACCTGATGAATAACAAATGATAGTTAAAATATGTTTTGCTGGCCATTGGGTCCAAAATGCTTAACTGTGTCCATTCCTTGGATATATGTGGTACAGATGTATTTAATGATCCAGAATCTATCTTAATTCTTAGTTAGAAATGGAAGAATGCTGTGTTACAGTCCCATAAAAATTCTTTAAAAAAAAAAAAAAAAAAAAGAAAGTAATATCACTTCCTTAATGTTATTCTACACAGTTCATATTTTTGGTTGATAATGTGATTTATGTTCACCTATTCGTATCCTTCTAGAAAGAGAAAGACTGCTTAAAAACACTGATTAGAGAATAGCAGCTGAGAATAGAGGTAGAGATCAAAAGTACTTGAGATAAAATTTCTAATAATGGAGGGAACTGGGATGAAAATTATACTAGGATTTATGCTTTATATTTTGTTTAAAGCTGCATAGGTAAAATGAAGGGTTGCTGAATGTGTCTCACATATGTACTGACAGCTCCTATTACATACGTAATGAGGTCGCTAATGCCTTTTTTTATGACAACTGCAAACAAAATGTGAAGTAACTCTAAAAAAAAATGTGAGTAATAATACAATATGCAAGGGCCTATAACTTGCATAACAAATCGTGTATCTGCTTCAAAATGATTTACTTTGAATGGCATTACCTTCAAAGGTAATGAAGTACATTACCTTTGAAGGTAATGCCATTCAAAGCAAATGAATGACATTAGTACATGACTACCACCTAGTCCTGATGACTTACTACTTACTCAATGATATGTCCATTCCAACAGATTTACCATGCAAACTACTTTCCTAGTAGGAATTTGTTTGTCTCATAATACAGATTCTTTTCAAAACTCATTTGAAAGTCTTCACAGTTCCACTGACATTTTTCTGGAAATTTGGCAATTTCTGGCAATCTGACTTTTTTGTAATGTTTTAAAGGAAGTACAGGAAACTTCTACAGGAACACTGAGTTCCTAGAATATTTTTGTTTTCCAGAATATAATAAGGATACAATATATTATATATATATAAATATGTATTATATATAATATGATAAAGATAAAATATATATTAAAAAAAGATTGATTCTCAGAATACATCAAGAATCAATTTAGTATTATTCTGGTTCTATTTAATTGTTAGGTAGTCATTCAGCATATTAATATAGGTGGTTTATCCTGGGAACAGAACAGCTCCCCACTCATTTAATTTACATAAGTACAGGGAACACACATATAAAGGATATACTGCATGCATTGAAATTACATTTTTGTTTAAAAAGAATTCATATAGTGATATGATCTTAATTTACTATAGCTGTACTGAGGGGAGAACTAAAAACACTTTGTACTTAAAAAACCTCTTGAATTTTCCTTAAAATTTTCAGGGCTACTACAGTGAAGCTACACATTTTCTATATGTACCAAGTGTTTATTTAGAGCATAGCTGAATTGACTCGATTCAATGCTATGAGATGCCTAAGTCTCCCATCTGTTGTTCAGCTGCCTCCCCAAGACCTCACCAGACTCTTATTAGTTTTGCTTCATATCTGTTAGAACTTCACTGAATATCTCAGACACTACAGGGTACCTCAGATATCACTGGGCCTTTCACTACTATACTGGGTGCTCCATATGTTTTTCACTTTTGAAAACAGTCAGATAAGGGATTCCAAATTTTGTTAGAATAACAGTGATCCAAAAAAAGGTATTAATAATTGAAGGTTTTGATATGAACATCTGTGAACTAATATAGAGATTTTGTCCGAGATGATTAGATATGAGGTGAAGAGTTGAAATACAAGAAAAGGTATTAGAATACAAGTAATGTTTGACAGTATATATTTGTGAGTATTTAAAAAATATTACATGAAAGTACATTAAAAATATGTCACATTCACACATAAAAGCATGCTTCTTTTTTAAACATAGAAGATGAAAGACTATGCTATTTTTACTGTTGCTAACAGCCTTACAAGGCTCACATGTAAGCGTGGCTCCAAATAGCACCTTTTTTTCACACAACCTTCATCTAAAAAACATTTGAAAAATATAATAGTAAGTAATGTGCCAAAGTAGTTCCAAAAGTGAATTAAAATTACATTCTATTCCATGATCAGATTTACTCATACTTTGTAGCTGCCTCAGCTCCATACTCTTAAGATAACATTCAAGATGACTGGCAGAAATATTTTTACATAATTGCCTGTGCTAATGGCAAAATTTCTGCTCATTAGGAAGTAAATTACACATTGGAATGATGCTTCCCTTATCTGTGTAGTTTGATATATGGGTAGCTAGGAAATTCAGAAGTCTGGTGTAACATTCATCAATGATGGAAAAAAGTGAAAAAAAGCCATACTATGTTTTGCTTTATACCATTGAACTGGAAAATGTGTCAGTAATCATGCTTACTGAAAGAGAATAGGCCAGTATTTGTAAAATAAGGCTAAAAGTCTGGGTTCATTTAAATTAATTTTGAAAACTTAACTGTACTTTGCAGCTTTCCTTCAACTATTAATAAAGTCAAAGGAGGGAAACATACATCATTATTTGATGACTCTGGGAATGTTTATCTCTTTCCATTGAGTTCAATGTGAATTTTGATCAATCATTGTCTAATTGATAAAGCATTTAAATTCCTGAATTCATGTGAAGGAATCTGGGTTTTTTTATCTGTAACTTAATGCTACTGTTAATTTTTGTGTAGTTTTTGAAGACTATTTTTTTCTGAGCTGAAAGGTACAATGAGTGACAAGGCAAATAATGCCCAGCTCTTAAAACTTCTTTGCTCCAAAGCCTCTCTGGGATTAATTTTCCCCATTTCTCTTTATCTGCATAAAGCAGATTATTAGCGGCATTAAGGTCCTTTGAAAAAAAATAAAAGAACTATGTAAATGCAGTGTATATGATACAAGTATGATTATTTCAGATTATTTTCTTGAGATTAGAGAGGCATTCTGTTTATATTTAGCGTACAGAGGATGAGAAATGCACAATACATACCACTGTTTAATTTATGAGACAGAAATGACAATGTAAGAAAATAATGAGCAAAAATTTGCTATTTTTTTCCTTGAGCTTGCCATCATCAATTTCATTCACTGCCCCTTGCTCTAGGCCTAAAGATACAATAAAATAGTTGTTTGTAATTTCCCACTCTCGAACGTGAATAACATAGGTTTCTACATGTTTCTTCTTAATCTAGAGATTACTTCCATGTTTATCAGCTCAGTTTATTGCTGACATGAGGTTGAAGACACTGGTTTGTAAAATGAAACATTATCTGATATCCCTGACAAACGTGTTTGCTTTTCCATTTCTCAGCAGTACTGAAAAAGTACTGATTCTTTTCCTAGTAGTTGAAAGATATCCCCCAAGATGTTTGTCAACTTTTCTCTGTCTTCCTGGATTTCTCCAGAACAGGTTTCTGATCTGCTTATGCATGTCCATTCTGGGTAGTATCTTGTTTCTTTTATAAATAATTACAAAATAATTACAAAAGATTACTGAAACTACATTATGTTTGTTAGTGAAACTGAAGTGTCATGCATTATAGAGTTCAACACTACTCATTTTCATTTGATTTTCCACATAAAGTAGAATATACATAACATCAAACTGAATCTATTAAAGCTTAGTATACATAATAATTAAGTTAATGCATATTTCACTTCTAGTGCCTTATAGTCAACAACATTAGCCATCTATTTTGCTTGAACTGTCATTAAATGTGTTTCAGCACATCATTATATGTCTTTCAGTAATAACTGCGCACAGCCATACCCCATCTGGAAATGGGAGACAGCAGTAAAGCTTCTATGTTATAACACTTTCAAATGATGTGATGGGATGTTAATTTTATGGTTTAACACTAGTGAAGCAAGTTCCCATGGGAATGTTTTTTCAAAAAGAGGCATTATTTTCAGCAAGCCTTCCAACTGTAAACATCTCTAATTCTTTACTGAGTTATTCTCCTGTTTCCTAAAATGTCCTTCTGGTAAAGAACCCTATAGTATTCCTCTTTAGTAGTGAATTCAGGATTTGGGACCAATAGTGTATATCACTATACTCTGCTACCTAATAACTAGCTGAATTCTGAGAGAAATTTTGTTCTGATCTCCTCTAGTATTCTTTTTGTTGTTTTTTTTTTTTTTCAGAAGAATGTTAGGAGACATGGAAAAATATACTTGATTATAAGATAGACATTCTTTTCCTAGCACTGATGATTTCTTGTTTTAGATTTTAGGTTTAAAAAAAAAAAGAAGAAAAAAACCCCCAACACCTAATATGAATTTAAATGGACCAGAGCATAAAATGGGTCTACTTAATAAAAAATCTCAGTGGATATTCTTGTTACTAAAGACTTTAGAAATTCATTATATTAACGATTGTGAAGTCAGACAGTTAAAAGCCTCAGGAGACTCATCTACAGGACCCCATTATTACTGAGAGGACCGTGGTAGATAGATTCAAGCAATAGTATTTTATATAGCAACTACTATTAGCAGCAGTCACGTATCTTATGTTGCCAGTCAAATATTTCAACAGAAATTGAACTGTCTCACCTTTTCTGGGTACTTTTGAGTGGTAGAGTCATAGAACCAAATGATGAGAATTCTCTCCATATGTTCTATAAAAGAAAAGAGAAATAAAATCTTATATACCATGTTACTTGGTTTAATGGGAGATGAGACCAAATAACTAATTTCCTGCAGTCCCCATAGTTATATTAGTGACATGAAAATGTCACTCTCTTTAAAGACCTTAACAGCTTTATCGTCTACAGATGTTATTTATGGCAGTTGTATATACAACTTATGAACTGTGTGAGAGTATCCATATGTCATCTATATATGCATATGTAAGAAAACATCTCAATTTCCTGAAATACTAAAATATCAAGAAGCCTAAAAATTTTATAGGAGATACAGCACCTATAATGTTATCTCAACTTTAAAAATCACTCAATTGAAACAAGCCCTTACATTTCTGTGGTGACACTACATATATATGTCTTATACTTTTTTCTCTTTTTAATTTACTCTAAAATAAACTACATATTTGTTTTGTACCTAAAACAGTGAATTCCATAAATTATTTTTTTTATTGTGAAGCATATACATTTGTTGAAAAAGGTTTTTTTGTACTTACATAAAATGAAAAAGTTCATTTTCATAACTGGCTGCAGTATCCTGATGAGGCAGCAATACTAAAGTATACCATAAAAGGAACATTCAAGATATCTTAAAATTTTTGAGACAATTTCTTATATTAGATTTAATCAATAACAAAGCTTTTTTTTAAAAAAATCAGTCAAAGATTTTGAGACTAAATGTAATATTAAAAATCAAGGCATTACTGTAAGTTTTTTGAGGAAAAAATACATATTCAGAACTTTTAAAGTTCCACATAAATTTTCCAAAAATAGGAAAATACACTAACTAAACAAGTCATAACAAGTCCTGTAGAGGAAACAAAGTAAATTCCCCTGTACCATCAGGAGCTCTGTGTTTGGCCTTCTAGAATTACGAGAATTCATACAGAATATATGCCAACTATCAATTTCTTGCAAAACATGAACTCAAATTCCCTTTCCTTGCTGTATGTTTTTAAAGACAACCCACTGGTGAGAGGATGAAAATTGACACCTGCTCAATACTCTTCATTGTCTTACAGAGTTTATGTGCTGAAGAGTGTCGTAAACATACAATGAATTGTTAACAAACATTAATTGTAACAATATTGGAATATTAAGTATTAAGTATCCAAGTAATATTGGAATGGCATAATTTAATCTTTTTAAATTCATTACACTAAGGAAAAATTTTCCAAGATTGCCTGAAGAGCAGGAGGAAATAAGGTTTTCCAGAGCTTCTTCAGTTGAGCAAGAATATTTATATCCCATCTCCTGATCCCATATATAAGTACACGTACACTCAGACATGCAAACTTATACAAGCTCTGACCTATACAAGCACTGACTATTTAACTGGTATCCTGAAACTGAAATGGCACCTCATTTGGCCAAATAATTTTAAAACAAAAATGCCGACAGTTGTGTTAAGAGAAACTTCATCTCAGTTCACATACAATTCTTCAAAAGTAACAATACTTTGGCTGTAAGTGCAGATGGAAAGGCATAAGGCTAAAAGTGAGCAAACAAAAGGAAATCACTGGAAGAGATATAGAAGCCTAAGTAAAGCTTTTAGCAAAGGAATGTCTTGCTAGAGAGGAACTCTCTTATAAACCTCTCTGGATAACATCTGTGCAACTTTTAGAACTAGCAAAAGAAAGATTTGGTTGTTCATTTAGTTGTCCTAAGATAATAAAGAGAAATATGCATGAAAAAATTCAGTTCATTGTGCTCAGGCAAAGTCATATATGTGGGGGGGTGTATGTATGTTGACATATGTTTGGATTTAAGTGTTTTAAATTCTGAAAAAAAAATAGATATGAAAATATAATTAAATTTTCCTTGTTCAGTTATGTATAGCAGATACAACATTTACTTTAAGGTCTATGCTATGCACTTTTTATACATTAATCATTCAGTCATATTTCACTCAAAGAATCATTGATATATTTTGCTATATATTTTACACTCCATTTGATAGTTCTCACATTTAAAAAAATATTTAGAGCAATATTTTTATTGGGAAGCAGGTTTGTAATTACTGGGTAAATTAAACCAACTATAAGACAACTTATAATTATGCTAAAATAACTATTATGAATATTAATGTACTATAATGAGCATTTTTACATGAAAAAAAAATCCAAATCAATTTTGTTTAGCTGAGGTAAAGATTATTTTTCTCAGCAGGAGCAAAACTACCATACTAATATATCCCTTTTCTTGATTTCATAAGGAAATTCATATTTCAAGGACATAGCAGAAGTCTACTTTATTCAAACACAAGACTGAGTTTTAAAATCACAACAGTCAAGAAACGTGTAAATTGTTTTCTCATTGTAACTGCTTTATTGTATCAATTTAAAACATATTTTTTGTAATGCATTTCCACACATGTTATTCAAGGGACTTCACCTCAAGAATATTACTGAGGCAAAGGTCAAATTTATGAGCTTCCTGTGGAGATTTTTTGCTGTCACCTTATTCCTCAGAAACTGCACCTTTCTCCATAAACAAGTTGACAATTTTTATATTGTCACTTGTAAACCAAGATTATGATATATTTTAGCATAATCTGGGGAACATAAGGATTAAAGCAGAAACATTTCTTACCTGAGAGTAAACTTCTCTTACAAGTTTGTAACAAAAGCTTCTGTTTCATAACTCTGGTAAATTCTACAGTTAAAATTTGAAAATATATATATGCTACTTCCTTAATTTGGTAATGTTCTTTTACATAATCTAATATATATATAGGTACACAATAGGTGGCTACTGCAGCTGAGACTGACTGAATCAGAATGTTCAAAGCATCCAACAAAATAATTTTGAGAGCAACTAAAAAAAAATTGAGCTGACATCAGAATAGGATCACTGTGTATTAAATCCTCTGTTAAACATTTCAAAGAGCAGTCAACTTACTTTCATCTGAGCTCTACGAAATGCAGAAACCAAGAAAGAAGGTGTACCGCATACTAAGTGATGCTGTGTCAGTTGTAGAATGCAGCAAACCTGAGACCTCTCTGCAAAAAATAAGTTTGTTTACAAGGTTGGATGCTGAACACAATTTGTGTCCTTCAATCAAAGAAAATGAATCAAAAGGAAAAGAATGTTACAGCCATCTTAACCTGAAGTTGCCTTAAGTTCACTCCTGTGCAGTAATGCACACCTAAATTCCTGTATTTATATTACCCTGTCTATACCCAGACTACACCTGCTATTTCCCATGAGTTGTTCCCAAGAGATTCTTTACATAGGATACTTCAGCAGATTTTACCCTGGGTAAGAAACACTGATACAACATTAAATCCAGGGAAATCGTGTTCTGATATTTGATTGATCCAAAGAATTTCTCCTTGAGGGCTATCAAAGCAGTTGTCTGGGTTTTGTGTCAGAAAAGTTGCTATTGCCTTCTTTCAACAGGATAAGGTAAAAACAGCTCATGTGCCTGACTGTCATGAATCATATTTAATTCTTTCCCCAGCAGGATCAACACCTGCTCACAGCATGAGTCTTTCAGAAAAACACAGTTGTCTTGTTTTAGTAGCAAACAAAGATTATGAGCTTGGAAGTGAGTCAATAAAGGAGACTGTAAACACTTGCAGTTTTGGAAGAGAGGAGAAAAGCTGACCTTGTTTTAGGGTGCCACGATGTGGGGTGGTAGAAAATAAAGTTTTATGTTAAAATTATTTTTAGAAAGAAAAATTAACAGAAAAAAACCCCCATAATCATAGTTTTTAATAATTTTGCAGTTTTACTTACCTAGAACTTGTAGAGCAAAGCGGACAAAAAGTACCTCTATGACAAAAATAGTCCAAGTGGGAAAGACACTGGAGGGGTTTTTTTAATACAAATCCTTCTGTTTACTTTTGTACTCTGTATTTTATGCTACTGTAAGTATTCTGTTTGCAAAGAAATTTTACTTGTATTTATGTTAACACGTGTCTTCTATAATATTGCTACAAAAACCAGCAGATATTGTTTCTTTGACAACAATTTTATGTAGCTTAGTTAAAATTGCAATATATTCTGCTTTTTTTCCTCTCTACAGTAATTTTTTTTTTTTTTTTGGTGGAAATATAAGAACACCTCATATCCACTGATTCACTAATAAATGATGTTTAAAATAGTCTGGACTAAGTCAATATGGTTTTATTTACTGGTGTAATATTTTACTATAGGGGACATAGCTCAGACTCCCACCATAAAATTTGGGTGCTTAAGTTTGAAAGGTTTGGGGTTCCTTAGCTCAAAAGGAATTAATTCTGCCTTGAAATTCTCTGTTCATTGGCAGGTCAAAACTTAAAGGCCTCTAGACTCCGTCTACATTTACAATAGCAAAGTTCATGAACTTTCAAATTTCCATTATGAAAGCACTTAAGTCATAATATTTCCAGGCCAGCATGAAAGCTGGGACCAAGGCACAGTCATTACCTACTCACTACGAATTCTCTTATTTCTCTCCTAATGCATCTGAACCCTTAAAATGTAGCTAAGCTATTCAAAATGCTTCAGAAGCAGCACAATGTCTGTTTGTCTTTCAGGATATAATTGAGATTATACCAGGTTGTAAGCAGGGTTAACTTACAACGCACAGGAAAACAAAACAAAAAACCTATCCACATTTTAGGTTTTAAAAACCAGCTCTAAATCAGCTGCTAATTACAGATTCGTCCTCTAATGAAAAGCAAAAAAAGAAACCAAACATGAAACCTCAATGTTATGGAGCAAAACACAGGAAAAAATTGTTTGAAATCAGCAAGCTTTCTTTGAACTCGTTCACATAGAAAAGAAAATTGTTTTCTTATAATTTGACTATGAAAACATGGGTTTTTTAAAAATATTTTCCAGCCAGTTTAACACTTGAATTTGAAGCTTTTAGAGTGTCTACAGTGTAGGTCATATTTGACACTCATGATGTGAGTTATCTGAGCTGGATTTCTTTTTCTACTGTGAAACTGTACAGAATGAGTGCCTGAATCTCTGTCACTGATTATAAATGACCATTGGATGCTGAAGAAATGTGTGTATTTACAAGATGCCCATAGATCATCACCACTCAGTGTATAAAAAAATAGTTTCTTTGCAAAAACATGTCTTTTGTAACCTCATCTATTCCCACCTGCTGCTTCTAACAGACCTATAGTCTTTTTTTATGCCATTATCATCCAGTTGAAGGGTTTAGTTTTTCTCTGAAGAATACAGTTGATTGGTTTCCTACTTTTTTCCTCTCCTTAACCAATCTCCTCAGAGGGTTAAAAACATCTTCCTTAAAGCACAGTTACCACTATGATCAAATGGTTCTATAAAGCCATGGTGACTAAACACGGGTGCTCATGATTTTTTGTGCAAACGTCATTATAAGTACAATAAACTCTTCTTCTAAAACACTGGTTTTCAAAGGTTTAGCTAAAATACCTGCAATTATTGCTGCTAGAATATAGCTCCTTAACAAGACTGAATGATCAGAAAGATATGTTAAAAAAAGAATAGAAGAGACATCCTTGATTTATGTTGGTAAATCCAACGTTAACCACTGACAAATGACAAATGCATTTTAACAATAGGCTACAACTCTTGTCACCTCTCAGAGAGGAGCCTCACAGTTACAATTTATATAGGAAATGTTGGTGGCACCATGAATGAAAACATATCCATGAGAAAAACATTACATTAAAGCAAAAAAGGACCTCTTTCCTGGTAATAGGTTAAGGAATCAAAATACTACAGGTTAAAGCCATAGCTGACATGGGTACTTAGCAAACAAAGGTCATTGACAGTTATAGTTCTGGATTGCAGACTGCTGCAAAGGATCTTTAAAGTGTTTATTCACTATGTCCTGAGAGTCAGCTTAGTTGTAAAATCAAATTTGGGATCAAGATGGATTTTTCATATCTACAAAGACTCCTGGACAGTTCTGTCTACACTTCTGTGAGTCACAGCTCACTCCCAAGGATAGTCATGTCAGATCACAAACTTTCTGCTTTGGCAAACTTCAGGCCTCATTTTTGAGTCATCTGTTCTGTGGAGCATACTGGCTTGTGGTTTGACTCATTTGTACTTCAGACATTTAGGTTGTTACAGGCCACTGGAAGCATTCTGCACCTAGTGTTAAGTAGGGTCAGGTACAACAACAATTCTGCACGCTTCTGATATAAGACCTTTTTGCATTGGTCTGTTCCTGAGACAGGTTGGTTACAGTGCCTATGTCTGTACTGGAACACAGAGAAAAAAACGTTAAAACTGAAACATGTTGTAATCTTATAAGTAAAAAAAAAAAAAAGAAAAAATTGAAACTTTTTGGAGAATTTTGATTTTAGCTCAAGGGAGAAGTTTTAAAAAAATTATGTAGGGACATTAGAAAGAGCCTTTCCTTTATAGGAATGGAGATAGTCCATGGAAGAAGTAGTTCATCAGGAAAGAAAGATGAGAATTAAATACTTTACCTGCAGGCAATTCTCTCATGGATGAAGCAACAAATGGACAACACAGATAGAACTGACGTTAACTTTGGGATTAAGTATTTGGTCCACCAAAACAAAATTAATTATGACTAGGAGAAGTCTTCAGTATGATACCAGTGGCAAAGTGTAGACAGAGAATTGATCAGAATAATTGCTATTACTGTTTGTTACTATAATTATATACTTTATAATTACTATAATTCTGTTCATAATTTTTTTAATGAGATGAAATATGATACTGTGGTGGAAAGAGTAAAACATATAGCTAAGGGCAAACACGGATGAGGGAGATTATGGAGTAGACATATATTTTGGGAGATATTATGTTATTGTAAGAATCAAGAAAACAAGGGCTATGCGCATGATACAGGAAAAGAAAGAAAATTAACTGGATGAACAACAGCCTTGCTGCAGAAGACCTGGGGGTAGATTGCAGGCTGAATAGGAGTTGAAAATACACCCTCAACACCAATAAAGCAAACTGCATATGGGGAGGACACAGTGGTGCAGACGATAGGATGTAATCTCCTTTTTCAGTCCTCAAGATAAGTAGAAAGCAATATACTTAAACAGGTAATTTTCATTCAGGGATATCTTTCTGCTCCTGTTTTTTTAACTAACATCAGTTATCTTCTCTCACCACCTGTCTCAATTTGGAATTGACAAATACTTCTTGGACTGTTCCAACATCATAGCTATAAGATCGTGTCAATCCTGTTACAGCCACTGCTCTTATGCTAATATGCTCATGCTATATTAGCATATATTATGCTAATATAACTAATATGTCATTACTCTGATGATAATATGGAGTTTCACCTTTCTTTCTGATTTGAAGAGAGAAAAAAGAGCCAACAAACAAACCAAACAAGTGGTCGGTAACAGGTAGTTGTTGTTTTACATCAGTTCAGCAAACTAGAAGCCTGAGCCAGCAAGTCTCATTGTATGTTTACACCAAGGAAATAAGACTTTATCCAGCAACATAATGAAAAGGTGTGGGGCTGAAATGTTTTTTAGTTATAAATTCTTTACCAGTAACTTTCCAGAGTCAGAAAGCTTGGTAAACAACTGTTATGATGAGTCAGTGACTTGTGGGACTGAGAGCTTTGATGTCATGTCACTGAATTACAGATCATGAGGTTCTTAAAAGTCCTTTTCCAACAGAACTGCACAAGAAACTCCAAGCAAGGCTCTCTCCCCTTTTTGTTCAGCATCTTCCTGTTCAGTTCCTCTGATAATTGCCCATAACTTACAAGTGAGCCCAACTTGTTTGTAGCCTTTAATGCATCCTTTTAAGCATACCGTAACAAATGAGTGAGCAGGAAAAAAGAAGGTAGCATGACAACTCCTGTTCACACCAGGTAATTTCAAAGGCTTTATTTTTTTTTTTTTTAAGAAAGATGTAAGCCATGGCAGGACTATTAATTACTGGGTCTCTTGCCTAATTTGTTTGACTGAAGCCAAGTAACAACATTTTTGTCTTGCCAGGAATTTTGATGGATGAGTATCGTGTAAACAAATGACTCATTTGTCTCATTTTGTAGAGAGAGAATGAAACTGTCAGACTCCTTTATAGGTAATGGGAAGACAGAGACCCTTATGGAGCAAATTAACCCCTTTTCCCTCCAGGGTATACATTTAAATGAATCAGACATTTCTAAAAAATCTGTCTTTGAAACAATATAAAAGTTAATTGTGATTACTTCAGATATAGCTGAGATATGAGTGTCAGGGCTTTAAATGTTATGTAATATTGATTTGGTTGTCCTTTTAGAGATTTAAGAGAATGGAGAGAATGTAATAAATGAAATTTTATACATTTTGGAAGGTTGTCCGTTGTCCTTATGTCATTAAGCCCATGATGGGATTGAAAAAGGAACCTCTTAAACAGGCATAAATGTCTGTAAATTACTGTGACATTTGAAGGTAGAATGTTAGCTGAGCTCATTACATTTTTGACACTGATGTCTTATAAGGGTTTCAGTCTGTACAGAGAGATACAGCAGTTTCTGTGAGCAAAAAGCAATTAGGTAAAAAACCTCAGTCCTGATTTTCACAATACTAACATATTTCTGAGGTGTGTAGCACCAGTCAGGTAAATGACACAGATTTGTAGAAAAAAAAATATGAGAAAATAACTTAGCAGTTTCCAAAATGACACAATAAATTAAGGCTACTTAAAACAATATTGCAGGGAGAAAAGAAGAGTGGAATTAGGGAGTTACTTTACATTATTTGAATTGTAAAAAAAGAATTTAGTCCATGGAAGAGACATAGAATTAAATAACTTGTGGCAAAATAGTCTTTTAAATACTTATATACCAGAGTAGCAGTTTTGTATCCATGAAACTCTGAGGTAAGACCTTTATCTCTTGGCACCCATTTGGTAGGTCTCAAGCATTTAATGAAAATGCCAAGCGAAGGAAGTACAAATGCAGAACTAGTCACTTTTGAATAGGATATTCATGTTGAACAACCTATTTATTTCACATGAAAATGAGCCAGCATTTACTTATGAAGAGAGAAATCACCTGTAGTTTTGAGATGACAGTCCTCTGCAGAGATCTGGGATTAAAAGAGAATAGTTTTCCAGTTTTGAGTGAGATGATAATTTTATTTACATAGATGTAAATCCATAAAAGTGCCACTAAAATAAATTAGGTAATATTAATACTGGAAGCAGAATATTTTACTGTTTTTCTCTGGAAATAAACATAATAGATGAAAATTACTCATGTAAAGCATGATACTTTTATAGATCAAAAATGAGTAATCACAAAAGCAGCACTGTAAGAAAATTAATAGACTGATAAAACCCAAAGCTTCTAAATCACATAGAATTAAAATTCCTTCTAAAATAAGTGTTCTCCCCTTACTTTTTGATTTGCCAGGGCTTCTGTTCCAACTGTACAAGAATTTATCCCTCACTTCCTCATTAATTCTTCATGCCATTTTTTCTAGTATGCATGTTTTGCTCTTTTTTTGGTCTATTCACTTAATGAGAAAAGGAGCATTTTTCCCTAAAAAAATAAAGTGGCTGATATTCCAATTCTTGCAGGGTAGGCAAAGACCTAAAAAGAGAAATCATTAAGCAGAGTACAATAAGAACTATACATGTAGCATTTGTTTGCTTTATCTTAGGGATAGTTAGTAGGAGGTGTTAATGCCTGTTCAGGAACTCGGTGTAGACTATGGGTCAAATTCAGACAAAATAGAGAAGAACC
The DNA here is from genome assembly GCA_017589585.1 of Phylloscopus whistleri. Classification (NCBI taxonomy): domain Eukaryota; kingdom Metazoa; phylum Chordata; class Aves; order Passeriformes; family Phylloscopidae; genus Phylloscopus; species Phylloscopus whistleri. The sequence continues at coordinate 1,357,412 of JADMLD010000510.1, forward strand.
TTCAGTGATGCAATGTATCTATATCACACAAATTACAAGATTTTTTTTTAAGTCACTTTTTCAGGGATTCAAATCTTAAAACCTTATGATTACACTAGGCCATCATCTCTTTTTAAGTAAACTTCCAGCTTTGTATGAGAATGCAGGCATAAAAACATGACATACTGATTAAAATATAGCGGTATGAAACCACAACATTCATCAATATTTTAAATCTCATGACTATTCTGTTAACTTAATGACAGAATTAAAATTTAGATGAAAATATTTATGCTTTAAAGCTTGCTTTTAGCAATACTGAAAATAAAACATAATTTTTATCATACTTCAGAGCAATTTTTTCAGAGGTTTGTAATGCATGAAGATCAAAATAGAAACAGAGATGCTCTATATTGAATATTGCCACTGTATTTATTTAGCAGAACTCGCAGTACTATCACTTGAGATGAAGCACCTCACAATCAGCAGTACAATACTGCCATGCCTAAAAGCAGTAATGGACATCCCACCACAAAACAGTGTAATCCTCTTCCTTATGTCATTTATGAATGATTATCATTAACTATAATAAAAGCATAATTAGTAATAAAGAATAGTGATTCCATTTGTTTGCTTTCTAGTCTCTAAAACTCTTTGGATATGTGGCTATATGGCCCAATGATATAGAAAGCTTAGGAACTGTAGGATATGTCTTTAAACCCATCCTCTGGATAAATGTCTCTCTCTCTTTGCTGGAGTAACATAAAGCATTTACATTCAGTGGAAATTATTGAGTATGGTATTTTATTTCTCATTCAATTGTATTTCAGTTTTTCATCAGATCTTAGCTGTGCTTTTCCTGGTTTGATAAATCTTCAAAATAATAGTTTTACAAGTTGTTAAAATACATTAAAATGACAGATTTTAATGTATTTTAACATTAAAAATACATACAGGTTTGAGAAATAGCTTTTGGAGTATGTTTTATAAAGTCTTATTTCCTGTGGTTCTATTCGAAATTAGAACTTACTCTGCAAGCCCAATCCTAGCATAAACTATTGTTTTTACAAGTATAGTCTTGAAAATTTGGTTTAGGTTCTTTCGGTAAGCACAATACGTATAGGGTATCTTTGGAATGAAAGGGAAAAAGAAAACATTCTTCAAAGATAATATAATGCAAAATTACTCTAGTCTAGCCTATTCTCCTTAGTACCCATATGGAAATAATTGGTATTTGGTCAAATTTCATATACTTCCATCAGGGAATGTAATCACACCTCTTTTTATTCAAGCAGCTTTGATGGAATAAAACCCCATTGATTTCAATTTGTCACAACCTAAAGGCTTACCCATGCTTTCGGTGAATGGGGTGCCTGACATGAGTCCACAGAATTATGCAAACAAAAAGATGTGGAGTGTTTATCCTGCTGCTTTCTCCACTTCGTTACAGATAACCTCCCTGCCTCCCATGTTTAGACACATCTAGGAGGAGGAGCTGTTCAATGATCTTATGAGGCACAAGAGGTGAGGTTGATTTACTTCGCCATCTTAAATACGTAAAACCTGTAATTTTGACATCATATAGTATTATTTATGTCATGTGGGTGACATCTATTAAGACTCAGAGAACTTTTTTTTTTTTCACTGCCTTGAATATTTAAATACTACATTTTCTTCTGTTTTTCAAAGTAAAAGTGACTTTCTCTTTCATTCATTACCTCTTCCTGACTTCTATTTCTCCTTTCTGCAGACTGGTTATTTTCCAGTTCTCCTTCATGTCTTGAGAGAAACATTAAGTTTATGAAAATTCATTCTTATCTCCCTTGGTTAATCTATCTTATATAAAAGTTACCGTCTGTCCCAGCTTCCCATATAATTTCTGTCAGCGGGGCATTGGAGTGTAGTGTCTATTATTCCACTCTCCCCACTATTTATAGAAACACATTATGGCACCTTCCCCCCTCTACCCCCCCTACACATCTGACATGCATAGTGATATAAATGTCTTTGCTTCATGACCACGTTCCAGCTTCTCCTTCTGATACCAGAGGCTGCTTCCATCAGCACTTCCTCTTGCAGACTGAGTGATCAGCCAGAAAACGAAAGGATTTTGTATTAAACCAGTGATGTGATAAATGGGTTTGGCCTCAAAAAGACCTATTCATCTCATACACTTACTGGAATTGGGAGATTGGTTCATAAGCTGCAATTCCAGACCAATTATTTTAAAGAACATTAGAACAAATGCAAGTATTCTCTTCATGAAAAGTGATATGAAAGTGGTCACGGGGAAAAGATTTTCATTTTGACATGAAAGAATAAAAAATATATGTCAAATACAACTGTGATCTCTGCTGGCAGTAATTTCCATTCCTGAGAAACATGGCAGCACCAGGTGATTTGTAACATACAGAGGAAATGCAGTCTGAGCCAGTCAACAAAAAACTCATCATGACACTAGAGCACTTACAAAAATTAAATAGCATTATATGTAAACATCATTTTTACATCTCAGTCATACTAACCAGTCTCTAAAGTAAATACAGGATGCATTGAGACTTGGTCTTTCCTTAGGCAGGTACTCTTCCCCTGTGGCAGTATTACAGAAGTTTTATGTTTGGGTGGGGCCACATTTCGCAAAAAAAAAAAAAAAAGTTTTAACTACATCTGTAGCTATCACTTATGAGAACTGGGTGTAAAAAGAAAGTGAAAACTTTCTCTTTAGTCCATTGAGTATTTTGCTCTTCTATTGTTTAACTCCTGCAGTGCATTTTCTAATCATCCAAATCCAGTTGGTTACATCAGGCTTTACAAGGAAATTATCTTGTTTTGGCAGATCAGTAAGGAATTCAGTAACAGACAATAAGAAGTTGTAATTTTTTTTTTTAGCATAATCTAATTTAAAAAAATAGCCCTCTTACTTTGCAGAGCTGAAAAATACAGGCAATGTGCTGAAAAATGAGAGCTGGCAGGACATTTACTATTAAACCTGCCAACTAGCAGAAACCTTTAGCCTAGCAATTAAGTTGAAGTATGACAAAAGTATAGATCAGATTGTTTGCACTTAACTCATAGAGGACAAGCTATTATCCACCATTTCAATTCCAATATAATAAAAATTATTCATCTAATAAGAAATTGTCAATGAAACTTAAACTTAAAAAGTAATGAAAAAAATGTAAGAAAGAACCCAATAGCTTGAGCTGATAAATTGAAAGAAGCATCCAGTATCTTCAATAGAAATCAACCATTATTAGCTGCAGCTGACTCAATGTTATTCACTTAATAGTTGTTGATTTTGGAAAGCAATATAATGAAAGAATTATTTTATGACTTGTTCATTAACTGCTTTTAAGTTACACATTGTGAATGTGATTATTTAATGTAGTTATAATAAACCACATGCAAAATAACAATAATAACAATAATCTCACAGGAAACTGTTAGGGTACTCGGTTCATTTGTACCCATATGCCTGGAAGGCAAAGATAAATTCTTTTACTACATTATTTCATCCTTCCCACTGCAGAGAATCATTCCCAACCAAATATAACCAAACTTAGTGGTTTAGTAGAAGCAAGACCTGTCTGTTCTGTAAGGAAAGGAGCAGGGGTTGCCATCCCCTCTGGCAGGGCTGGGGAATCCCCAAGGCAGTCCACCACCCTTAGAAAGCTGTCAGTATTTTTCAGCAGTATTTTTCTTTTCCTCAGTAACTTCTCCCTTCTAACTAGAACAACTTTATGGCTGCTTACCTCCAAAGTCTAGATAGAAAGTGGGGACCAGGGCTGAGATCAGCAGAGATGTGGCTGGGCAAGGGCAGGGCTGTGACGTAGCTCTAGGATGAGGGACACAGATGAAGTGAAATGAAACAGGACCTCCCCAGTGAGTTTTCCTCCATTACATTCTCACAAAGTAGTCTGAGCCAAGATTGCACCACTGAGCTGCATCCCTCCACTGGCATGGAGTGCAAGCAGCTCCAAGGAGGCAGAGAATGTGCACCAGATCTGACACTAAACAAGGATTTGTTTTTCAGCTTGCAAAACATACAGTTCTAATTTCTACTGAAATAATAATTAAAAAACAACAACAACACAAACAAAAACCCCAGAAACAAACAAACAAACAAACAACCCCCCCACAAACAAATAATTAAAAATCAAATAATGCAGCCAAACTGGGTTTTATAGATTTTCCTCTCTGAAATATTACTGGCCACTCAAAGAACTCAAAAGCAAATAATCTTCAGGCTCCATATTAAACTGCATTTCAGGTCCAAGCTGTGACAAAATGAAAAAATAAGCAGTTTGAAATGACAACTCCTATAACTTCATGTACAAACAATAGAGGACAGATTTTATTATATCCTGCCTTTTATAAACATATATTACTTACAATCAAATCTTACTCATTTCTGAATACAAACAATAAAAAGTAAAAAATATCAAAATTACACATTTCAGCACAGATTGAGAATCACTGATTTTTTACCTCCACGTGGTGCTAGTCACATTACAGAGTAAAATAATCTGTGAAGATGCAGACTAAGAAGAAAATTTAAAGGGATGCCCGAGAAAGGAAAATAGGAATTTTGCTACAGAAGAAATTGCTCTGCACGGTAAATTCTAATGGGTCAAATCTGACATATTAACTGAATTCTGAAGATTTTCACACCATAAAGAAAATAGGAAAAGACACAGATTGCAATGCCTTGGGTAAAGAAGAATCTTCCAATGTCACAATGGAAGGTGTTATTTAGAGACAGTGTAATGTGACATATTTGTACATATAAATGTGCTAAAATAGACATTTATCTATATTTAGAATATGAAATATTTTATCCCATCAATTGTCTACAAAATTATAAGATTTTGTTACTGTCTATAATGAAGAAAATAAAAAATGCTTGCTATAATAAGAAAAATAGGAACAGCTATAGAGAAAAAGGAATCAGAGTTCAAAGACTAGAAGAATAGAAATAGGTGGTGGTTCTGAACAGCTCGCTTTCTATGGTATTTCAATTAACAATGATAATGAAGTATTTTCTGTATTTCTATATAATTACTATTCACTTAAGCAAAGAAAAAATTGAATTTGCATGGGAATTGTAGTTATGTTAAATGAGGGACTTTTCAACCATAAGAGGCAGAAAAAGTCTCTAAAGGGAAAGAAGGTTTCTTTAAAGGTCATCTGAAAAAAAATGATTGTTACAAGAAAAAATTATGTAAAATGCACCAATACTTTGAAAAGCAATTGTGTTATATTCAGTCATTAAACTGAAAAAAAAATCAAGTGCTCTTAGTACTAAATGACTGTAAATAAGGTCTTAGATATAATATAGATACTGTAACTTCCACAAAGCCTCAGAACATAATAATTTCCCATAAATTCTTCTTAATCAAAGATTTCCATTGATTTACATTTTATATGCAAATAATAAAAGCTATTGCACATTATGTACCTACATGGATCTTGGTAAATCTCAATACTTTGTGAAGGGAACTTAATTTTTACCAATTTTCTTGACACATAAGTACTCAGGAATATGTAAGAATACAGCAATTTTTCTATTCATTTGTGACAGGGTTGGCTAGATGGCTAAACCTCAGCTCAGTGTAGATTTCTTACCTTATACATTCCAAGGATGTCTTTGCTGTTTTCCCAGCCTTATCATGCCATTACCTATAGGCATCCCCTGGATGATTTACAAACATAGCTACATCCTTCAATTCTTCTTCTTTTTCCTAAATGAAGAGGTTCCATATTGTATCAGAAAGACTTCTTTTGATGCCAAAGTGTGTGACCTACATTTCTGGATAAGAAATGCAATCCCACTTAATAAATTAGGTTTTCAACATCATCTAATAATATTCCACTCATCCAAAGTATTACTGCTTCCTTATTGTCTGTCAGCAATTTTATTAACTTTTAAACCCTTATTTTACTAAAAATCATTCGTGAAAATATTAAATAAGGCTGTTGAAGAACTCTCAACCTTCTGCTGAGAAACAAACTTGTGGTCCCCTTTCATCGTTATCAACTGTATCTTTCCCCTTGAGCAATTCCTTTGTTTATTTTACAAATCTCTACTTTCCCCAGTTTTCCTAGTAAGGTGGCTGTGTACCAAGATCTTTACTGATGTCTAGGAAGATTAGATCAAGAATATTTTACTACAGTGAAAAAAATCAATTATCCTGTCTAAGAATATAGTAGTTAAACTGGACGTGATCTCTCTTAGTTAAATGCGTGTTGTATTTAATCCAGTCTCGTCTGACTTAATTTTTGACTGAGTATATAGTTCTAACTAGTTATAGGTTTTTTTGATGATGATTTCATAGTTTTATTAATTGGAGTAAAACTATATCTTATGTGAAGTCATACAAAACTAAAATAAAACAAAAAGAAGACCAAATAAACCTGCACTGATAATTAGGTGGTAAAGAAATATTTCATTACAAAGATGTTTTCTGCAATATGAAGAAGAATAAGAAAAAATACATAAGAAACTATGAAGGAAAAGTTGTCAATGCATCACAAAACTTGTCTACCATTTCATTTTATCATCAACAGTTTCATTTTTCTAGGACAAGAATATAACATAAATCATTAGATTATCCTTTTTTCCAGATACTAGAATGGTAGTCTGAGCTGAAGTGGTAAGGAAGAGACGATATTAAAATGAAAAATTATATTAAAATTTAAATTTAAGTCAAATGTGCAATTCATCACTGTGTACTTTCCTTTGGTGTCTATGTATAAAGGGAAACAATAGCCTGAATTTAAGAGAATGGATTTGTCCTAAACTTCAATAATAATATTTGGTATTAACTACAAATAGCCAAAATAGTAATGCAGTCCAGACCAAAAGTTGCTGTTATTCAGGATATTTGGGAGCTCCCAAAACTGTGAAAGTTTACTGGGAAACATTTGGACTTTTTACTGAAAACCTTATTTTAAAATAATATTTGTAAAATAATATTTGTTTGTTTTATAAAAATTGGTAACATTATAATAGAATTGATGGACCTAACAATGCATTTCTTCTTCAGAATTTCATATCTGAATATCATGCAGAACTATTGATAGCTATATTCTTATACACCTGTAAATTCACCAAATATTTTCAGCTTAAATAAATTCTTTCTTTCCTTAAAACTGTACTATGTATAAGCACAACAAAACTCAGAGCTACTATGACATCAGTTTTATTGTAATGGTTGAGATTTCAAAGCACACTAGTTTTCCTTTTCTTGTATTTCCCAATCTCCAGTTTATTAGTCTTTTTAATGTGTTGCAAGAATGGTGCAACCTGAATGATGTTGTCCTGGTTTAGGGCAGGACATGCTTAGACAAAAAGGAAAGGTGGCCATTCCACCAGTCCTTTGGGAGTTTCTCCTTCTCTAAAAAGGTCATGTCATTCACTTACTTTAAATTCACACTTGAGAATCTAACAGCATATTCCAAGTACAGTTTTTAAAATAATTATTGTTTTCTTTATTCCGTATATGATTTATGAAAGTTAGAATGAGAATAATTTGCAGTTGCATTGCTCTTAATTAACTGCTACAGAGGGAGATTTAATTGGGGATTATAAATCAAGTTAGTTTCTCTGCAGCCATTAGCATCCCACATTAAGTCTCATCTGTGAAACAGAGCAAAATTCTCCTCAACAGCTGGGGCAGTTCTGTAATTGGTTCAATGCGCTGTAGGCACTTTCCACAGCTTTCCAAACAGCATCCAGGGTAAAGCAATACCCAGGGCAAAAATAAGACAGATATTAATCTTATACAAAAAAATTAAAATACCATGTCTAGGCCAAAGTATTATATGTGTAAGCATATCCTAAGTCATTCCAGGAAATAATTTTTTTCTGTAAGTAATTTTTTAAGTTTCAATTTACCAATTATTCCAGCGATTCCTCTTTGTTTCTCTTTTAATCTTATTTAACTATGCTTTTGCTAAATTGGAAATTTCCAGTTCCTTCTAGCTGATCTACTGTCACCTAAGAATTGTCACCAGCAATTGAATTATTGTCATGAATTTCATTATGACTGCACAATGAAGCACAATAAAAGAATAAGGAATACCACAGAGCACATTCAATTTTCTAATACATTTAACGTAATTTTTCATTGGTGAAGCATGTAGCTCAGTTTCTGACTAAGGAAGGAAGCTGATTTGTTACTTTTGCTCCAGATGATGATAGCAATATCACACTTCCATATACAATAAATTATGTATATTTTTATTTATTGCTAGCAGTTTGGTTTTCAAATACTACAAAAGCCATTATTTTCATATACACTATATTGTGCATTTTTTTTGAGAACTTTTTTTTGTTTTTCAAATATGACTGAAACCATTATTAATATCTTTGAAATAAGGAAACAGAAAAAATAAAATTAATTCTCTAGGAACTTTAGCTGTTAGTCTTGTGATCCCAGTTTACTGCATTTCATTCCTAATCTAATCATTTTGAAGAGAATTATTTTGAAGGAATATGTTACCCATGTCATTACACAGCTTTTATTAAGTAGGTTAAACATAATTCCAAAAGTAAGCTATTGAAAAGTAGGTAAGGTATATATGCTTCTAGAGGTGAAGAAAAAAATTTCCTTTGAGACTACTAGGTGTAAGGGATTTTTAAACCTCTGTGTTACTAGGATAGACTTGTTTGATAATATTTAGAAAATATTTATCACATGAAATTTATTTTACAAGATCTCATTACTTCATCAGAATAGAAAGATTTTTATATTATTTGTTCCGTATTATAGTTTAGTCCTTTTTGAAATATGTTAACAACTGTACTCAGTTGATTGTTAATGTTAAGAGTGACAATTGGAATGGATATTCTTGATTTCTCTCTTAAGCTGACTGCAGATGAATAACTGAGGAACACGTAATTTCTTCCTCAATAGCTGAAAATGATAAATCTAGTTTAAATGAAAGAAAGTCTTGAATGGTTATGTTACAATATTTTTACATAAAAATCAATATAATATAGAAAATATTATTTAAATATTTATTATTGAAATATAGTAACAATCTGACTGTTCATCAGATACAATTATATTCAGAGAGGGGTTTTTAATAATATATTTATCATTTTGTTTTCATTTTGTTTCCTCCTAGTTTCTGTTCTTTTAATTCTGGCATCGATTACCTTGGTTTATTTCCCAGTTCTAGTTCTATCTTTACATATATTAACAATTTTGATTAACTGATACATACTGCAAGATCTGGCATCTGAAAAGCTGGATAATATTTGAGCAGAAGGAATTTGCAAGATTGAACAATACAATTTTCACCATGATTTTTAAAATGTTGTAATTCAGTTAGTATCACTAATCAGGTGATAACTCTCACAGCTGTAGCAAAAAAATTTGGCATAAAGAAAGGAGATTTTTTTTCCTAGTTTGAGTCAAAAGCTGCAGTCAGCCAGAGGGTTATAAGGGAAGCACTTTCAAATTCAGCAAATAAGAATCCAAATTATACTCAGGGGAAAGCAATGTGTTGTAGCTCTCTAGTTATAGATGGTGCATTTAATAAGTAACCCCAATTCTTTTGAACTAAAAACTGTTTGAGATTTAAATCTCATGTGAAACAGTTACCCACTAGGATACAAAAATAAAGTGTAGGAAAACCATTTCCACTTTTACCTAATAAAAGTAATGATAGTGAGAACATGGACCTGAAAGGTGATCAGCAACATTGTAGAGTAGGCAATCCTAGTACCTCAGAGAAATGTGCAGAAAATCTCACAGCCCAGAAACCAGCGCTGTATGGATGGGACTACCAGTGCTGACTCACCCAATCTTATTCCCAGCCTGTGTCATTTCTCTCTTGGTCAAGAGAGTTCTTTTAAATCAGTAGTGAATTTTACCATCAACAATGGAATGCCATTTTGTCAGACCAAAGTTAACAGTACTATGAGTTCTGTGGGTGTTCGGGACAGAGATTTGTGACTGCAACAGGACATTGCCCTCAACTAAGGCTTGGTGCAGCAAGGGATGCCCTTGTGGCAGGGATTGCTCACGTTTGTTGTTAAACCCCAAATCCTAAAATAGGAGTGTGTGGGGATGAGACTTGGAAAAATATTTAGGCAATAAAATAAGAATAGGATAAGAAATAAAAATTCCCTGGTCCCCTAATAGGAGGCATTGTTGTGGACTTGTTCCTTTTTATGCTGTTTTGTCATGGAAAAAAAGTGCAGAAACTGGAGGAAGAGAAGGGTAATCTGGAAAAACCTGCATATAATTCAAGTGTTCCCACTGAGAACCAGAGGTCTTGGGTGGGGATAGATAGTCCTCTTCCTCCTCCAATAGTGATGAGGGGGGTTTTATTGCATCCCCAGGTACAAGCAGCTTAATCACAGTTACTGAAGAAGAGCAAGGAGAGGAGAAGGCAAATAGGTCTGTGTCTGAGGTTGTCCAAGGCGTGTGGCTGGGGAAGTCTAGCTCCTGCCATGGAGCCTGAGTGCCTTCAATGACACCTCAGCTCCTGCTCCTGTACCCTGCTGGCATTACACAATCTGGGAAGGAGCCCAGGCCCCAAAAAATCACTTGATAAGACTTCTTCTAACAGGGCTTATAGTTGTTTACATACTCTAAGTAAGAGGCACAGGAGAAATATCAACAAGATATTCTCAAGGGGTCTAAACAACAAAAAAGGCTTTATTGGCAACTTTAGAAAATCAGAGAGCTTTGGCAAATTCACTCAACATAAAACACTTCTCAAAGCATTAACCTGGCAAACTTCCAGCCCAATTGATTTTAAGTTATTCAAAAAATTCCAAGAAGTAATTTGAAGAAGAAAGAGAAAGACAGAAATGATGTAGCAAAGAGTACATATAGCTACCAAATCCTGGGTTCCAGCAGTGTTCAGCTGGAACACTGAATTCAGATGAACCCAGAGTAGAGAGGGTCAAAATACATGCTTACCTCATGCCCAGCTCTAAATACCCCTTGGCCTTCTGGACCCTGCCCCAGGTGGGATTTCCAGTCCTTTGGCTATTCAGGAGCTGGGTTAGGGGCTCTCAGGCAAGTGTGGAGCATTGCCTCTGGTGTGACAGGAATTGGCAGCCACTCCCTGGTTGGGACACAAGTTCTAGGAATGGGGGTGTGGAGCAGGGCACTCCCTCACCAGGGAAGGCCCAAGCTGACCTTTCACCTACACACACACTCCAAAATGTCTCAAGACATCAATCTTTCCAGTCTCTCACTGAGCACAAACTGCAAAGAGAGGAAGGAGTGATTATCTGGTCGCTGAAATGGTGAGGGTGAGATCTGTAGGGATAGAACGAGCACTGAGGCGTGGTCTCAAGGGGTTAACAGCTGTAACGCAAACTAATCTCAGTGTGGTGTGGCCTGTGGAAAAACAAATGGGCAGTGATGGTTGATGACAAATTAGTAAGCCCTGAATAAAATTGCCAGCTGCTGTCCTGGATGTACTTCAGCTGAATGGACGGGAAGCAAAACATGGCACCATGGACAAAGGAAACACCACCTCCATTCCCACAATGTAGGAATGCAGACAAAACTTGCTTTCACCTGGTAAGGAATCCAGCACAGTGGAAGCAATTAACCCACTTTCTGCAATGAGAAGGACAGGACATATCAGCAAATGTTCATTAGAACTTTCATCTATATCCAAATACTACTCCTCTAATGTCAGAGAAAGACAATTTTTCATTGTTACAGTGATCAAGGAAAAGGTGAAGCAAAGTTCACAGAATAAAATAAATGCCTAAGAATAGATAATATGAAAGAGAAGAAATTATGTGGTACAATTTGAGAACCTGACTATTTTAGGAGTGTAGTATTCACTCACTTCAGTTTCATACATTTCACTTACATATAGCTTTTGAAAATGAGACTAATGGAAGTACTACCACAAGCCATCTACATTGCAGCTAGACAAATTAGGTTCTGAGGATTAAGTTATTCAGTATAAGCCCATTTTTAATTGATGAGAACTGTAAACATTGATTTTTCTAAATCTATGTTTGGGTTTGCATTATAGTTGGTCATCATAGCCATATTGTACCATTTTTTTCTCTTTACGTTTAAAAACATAATAAATGAACAAAAAATATACTGCACACAAGAAATGTCAACTAAAAGGCTGCTATTTGCACCAACATACCCAAGAAAGAAAAAGCTTTTTCATGAAATTTTCACATCTTTTCTGGTCTGTACACATAAGTTATGGTAGATCTTGTGGACAAGACAGACGCCTTTGGAAAGTTCAAATGGTATATAGGAAAAATAAGAAAAACAGAAGCTCAGAGGATTCCATACTGTCCCACTTGACCATTGATTATTTTGGAAAGAGACTGTGTGTTTTAGGAAACATAATGTTTTTAAATGGAGAAGAGAATAATTTTCTTATGAAGTTATTTACAGGACCCTAAATATATCATGTCAGATATGCTGACATGAACATTAGGAGACTATCAAGATTCTTTACCTGTGGAACTAGACACATGGGAGCAAACCTGACTCCAAGAACTGTAAAACCACCTTAGGTTTATTTTAATATGGTCCTAAGCAAGGCTCTACAGTAGGGTAGTAGCTTATCTGACTTCCCTTCCATATCTTTGTCTGAAGATGCCATATACTGGAATCTGTATGCATATAAAGCTTAATACTTTTCACAGTTTGATTTTTCCCCCTCTTGGAATTCCTGTATGTTACGTTTCACCTTCATAGAGACCTTAAAAAAATATAATGCATATCTAGATGCACATATTTATATAAAAGATACCTTTAATATAAGAGATAATTCTAAAATTTAGCTGTGGTGGCTCAGTGAAAAGACAACATAAAACCCTGTTTTAGGAAGAAAGTCCATCTGGATTACTGATTTTCTCTTTACAACATAACTGAGAAACTTTGTTCACTCTTTAGACCACTGAGGTATACTGAATATTCATTAGACTATGATATATGCAAGGACATTTATAATATTTCCTCCCCTGGAGACAGTATCTAGATTAGAAAACTCTACCATGTTTTAGCAATTCCCCTCAAATTTACATTTTGTACCTATTGAGAGACTCATCTATTAATTCAAGCCAAAACTGTTTACTGTTGTCACTAGCTTTTCATGTTTCTGCTCCAACGTGAAACAAAAGAGGTGAAATTAATATAATTAACAACATTGTACCCTTTAAACAAATAACTATATTTTTTTTCACTCTGACTGCACACTGCTAATAAAGAACAATGTTGCTCAACAGAAAAACAAAATTTTATGCATAGTATATTAATCAACACATGACATTCCTATTACTTACTAAATTCCAAGTGTTCAACAAGTCTGTTCTGATGAATTCTGTAATATTTTAGAAAAAATTATTGACTAAGTGGCAGGCCTATAGATAGTGGATAAAAATGTGGAGTTTACTTGGGATTTTTTTGATGGGTTAAGTGTAACATATTTGCTGTCATTGCAAAAGAATATTAACTTCAAAGAGAAACAAATTGTTTTTCCATGTCTGAAATCACATAATTTGTTTTGTAAATATTTAATTTCAACTAAATGTATTAAAAATAAGAGGTGTTAAATTGAAGAAATAGTATGAAACTGAGGAAAAGTAGCAAAATTAAATCTGTCATCTCTTTGCCACAATGTTAATGAATTTGATAAACTCAGAGATAATCTGTTAGTAAGGGAGAAGATAAAAATAAATTATGTATATATAAAATATATTTTTCCTGCTTTTAAATGAATATATCCAAGAAAAGTAACAATGGTGTTTTGTATTTATTTGTTGATGATGAGTTGGCCTTGATGAAAATCTGAGCTTCTACTCAGCCACCTGCTAATTCTCATCCTTCAGCAGGATTGGGGTAGAAAACAGTAAGAGTAGGAATGGCAAAGCAAAGGTGAATATAAAGACAAGGATATTACTACTAATTATTATCTTGGGCAAAAAAAAAAATCAATTTGGGCAAAACAAACAATTTATTGCCAGTTAAATATTTAATCACTGTTTCAAGTTGAAGTAGGCAAAAAAAAAAAAAAAAAGAACACCAAATCAACACCTCTCTTCTCCACTTTTTCATGGTCAACTTCACTCCCTCACTCCCAAATGTAATAATTTTGAAAAGACTCAGCTACACTGCAACATCCACACATCTTTTGGGAGAAATTTTAAGGGTGGAATGGTGGACATGCCCAGTGAGTCACCTTCAGTTAGACCACATATTTCTGAGAACTGAAAGTTCAGACTTAACTGTGTCTCTGGGATGTTCTATTACTGCTTCCTGACTATTCTTCAAATGCTTGACAGTTGGGAGTTTTGGTTTGTTTGGTTTTGGTTTGGGGTTTGTTTTTTTTTTTTTTTGTTGTTTTGTTTGCTTGTTTGGGGGTTGTTTTATCTTGTTTTGTTGGAGGTTTTTTTTGTTGGTTGGTTGATTTTTTTTTTTTTTTTTTAATAATGAAAACATTGTAGAAGAAACCTAGGCAACATTTCTGGTAACTACCCTGACAATCATCTACTGATCTCAGATGTCTGAAGCAGGGAAGATGTTGCCTCTAAGTTGCTAAAGGCAGCTCAGACAGGAAAGGAACGCGGTTACATTTAATATTAGTATGATGCTTAAATTCTGGCAGTTAGCAAATGAAATGTCTTAGTATATCTAAAAGCCTGTCTCTGATTTTAATTCTACCCTCACTGAAGTGAATTATAAACTTCACAGGGTTCCCTAGTGTGTGTTCAAACAAACTTATGAATGTTTCATTCCATGTGTTTGTGTTTCTCATTTTTCCTACGTCAGTTTTGATTTGTTTCCAAGGCTTGTCTTGCTTTGTTGTGATGGTTGATTGTTGGAACAATGCTATTTCCTCTTGCCAGATTTATTTTATTTTCTATCTGATTTTATTTATTTATGTATGCTCTTTTAGTGTCACTAATGTTCAAGGGCTCCACACAATGCTTCATGATGCTTCATAACTCGTGTGATCTCATCAGTGGCTTTCTAACAGGTCAATAAAACATTCTTTCTGGCTAGCACACCACAAAACCTAGCATTTGTTTAAGCCTCAAGGAGAGACTATATCTAATGGGTCTTACAAAAGACATTTGAGGTGTTGCAGGCTTGTACAATTTAAACTTTTGTAAACTACTGCTTCATCTTTTATGCTGTATCAAAAGCATCCCATGCAATCACACAATAAATAATTTAAAATTATCACACATAAAAATGTCAATATCTTATGCCTGTTATATTCTTACATGTAATGATATTCAGTACTGACAGGTGAAAAACAGAATTTCTATGATAGACCTTAGTGTAACATTATATTCTTTTCACATGTAAAAATGAGAAAATACTTCTTTTTACATTTTCAAGATGCAATTCCTGATTTTTCTCTGGGGTTTCTTTTTCTTTTTTCTTTTTTTTTTTTCTTCTCTATCTCTATACACTCTTAAAAGGTTTTTGTTCCTCTACCAAGATTTCATTGATAACAATAGAATACTGTTTTCAATATGTAATATTTGCTATTTATAAATGTCTTAAGGCGGGAAACCAAAATGAAATGTTTGGAAAATTCCCTGTTAACATCAGGATGCTTGTTTTAGAAGACTGCCATTTAACCAAACAGAAACTAAAAAGGCTCTCCCCAAAAGCCCCATTGATTAACTCGTTAAATATGGATTTTGAAAGTGAGACCTGTATGACTGCTTCTTTTCACCAAGATTTTAAAATAGCTAATATGTCTAAAAGTACTGATGTGTTCAAGAATTCAAATAGTCAAATCAATATTTTAAAAAAATATATATTTAGATAACTCTAGAAATTCATGTAAAATTAATTGGACCCTAATTTAAAAAATATATAAAAATAATATTAAAAGCAGAAAATAAACAAAATATAGTTCACTCACTGACCTATGAGGGAAATCTGAAAAACATAGGTATGTAAAGAAATTACATTCCTGACCTTTAAATGATCAACTTATTAGTAGCTCAATGCCCTAAACATAACAATGCAAATTTTTTATTGAGTTTCTCAGTGTGTGAAATGGTTACTTAATGGCCATGCTGAAAGTCGAGAAGCATTTTTAAGATAATCTTATTTATAGTCACAAATTAACAAACCACATAGATTAAAAATGTGATAAGAAAAAATATCAGCCAAGCTGATAAGTTAATCAAAAGGGAAATGAGGTCAGCTGAACTCTTGTTCTATTGAAGTAGATTAATGCATAACAAATATAGAAGCTGTCCATCCCATCCTTTTTATGAGCTGGAGGTGAAAGAAGACAGATGCACAGTCCTTCTGCTCAGAGCAAGCAAGAAAAAGTCGATAGTACTGTCTCTCTCATTGAGAAAATGTATGAAAGTAAGTAATTTCCTTCCAAATAGACCAGACTAGATCCTGTGATCACTAAATTTGGGGATGTTTTCAGATGGAGGACTTTTCTCCCCATGCAACTTGCCTACATTTCTTTCTCAATATAGTTTATTCATAGTCATTTTATATTTTGTCAGCAGAGCAATAAATCTTGATACCAAAGTTACTGAGAGTTCTTGGCACAATTTCAAGATTTGACCTTGGAATGAACTTTTAATAAAACTAAGAGCTTTTATCAAGTTGAAGGCTCTCTTCTCCATCCCTTGTTCTTTGTCCTTCTTTCCATGATTGCAAACTCAGTATATTTCCTGGTGACCAACATGGACTAGCTGAGGATCCAATCCCTCCAGATTACTGCAGAATGTCCAGAAGGTAAATGTAAATGTAGCCTGGGGGACTACACAGTTACTTTACATCCCAGTGGCAGAGAAATGAAAGAGAGATGCATGAAAACTTTGGTCTATATGACAGATATTTATGAATGTGGAATCTCATTCTACTAGTTCAGAATCCAATTAAGCACTTGAAGTCTTCCTACCATATAATCCCACACAGATGGTATAGGAGATAAAGAAAATGCTGGATCTTTTATAGAACATTCTTCTATGAATGTCTGAGTAAAAAAATATCAAATACTATTTTCTAATGCTGATTAAGAAAATCTTCGCTCATTAATTAAGGTGTGTCCCAGTATAGAATATGTGAACACTACAGTTTGGGAGTTTGAGGTAAACTTAGTCTAAAACCTATTACGCTGTGCAAGGAACAGACCTGGACTTTCCTATGAGATGTCATGAAACTGAGTCCTTCTTATCAGTAAGGCTGAAAATATATTTAGTAGAGCTTGCTCTTATATTGTGGATTGTAAATAATCCATTCAACTCTAGACTAGACTGCTAGTGACTGATCTGTTACCCTCCAAGTTTTTATTGTGGATGATATATATTCATAAAATACATTCAGGCTTTTATTTAGCTTCCACCAGTGTAGGATAATTTATCTTTTAATAAAATTACTGTTATGAGCAATCTGCAGGATATTGTTGAGGAGAGACTTTGTCACTGGTCCTGACATTAGGCCAGAGTATCAATATAGAGGTAATACATGCATAAATTCATAGTGTGTAAGTCCTTATGTCCTTACCTCAAAGGCTCATGAGGTACTGGATAGAGGAGTTGGGTTTGGGGCATTTTGGTGGTTTGGATTTTCATGTTTGCTAGGTGTTTTTTTGTGTGTGTGTGGGGGCGGGTTTTTTGTGTTTTTTTTTTTTGGTGGGGTGGTTTGTGTGGTGTGTTTTTTTTTTTTTTTTTTGTGTGGGAGGATGTATATTTGATTGACAAGTGAAATAAGATTACCTAATACCAGGAACTTGAAAATTTATTAAAATTAAATATAGATTTAATGAACATGTATTTTACCAGTTTAGTGTGATCCTGTTAATACTTTAACTGAAAGGACCTTGACCTGGAGATTAAGTGAGGAATTTGACATGGAAATAAAACCTAACACCATCATGTCCTAACTGTATCTGTGTAAAATTCTGCATGATTGTAATTCATCTTCAGTAAATGCAACCCTGGTCATGTTATACTTTCTCCTTATTAAATGAAATGTGGAATTTATACTGATATACTAAGAATTTACTTAAATTATACCTGAAGTCTAATTTTTTTTCATTTGGGGAAACAAGACAGATCAGCATCATATGAACAAAGAGAAACTGTGAGTATTTATGTAATGAAAAATTAATATTTCTTGTAAGATGTTTTACTTTAAGATTTGAAGCAGGAAGATAGCCATGAGAAGATTAAGAAATAAGGAAATTATTCTTCATTGAATGGTAAACTAATGGTTATGTACATTTCAAATGTTTAATTTGAGTAAAATAAATAAGAATGCAGGTATTTTACAACTTTTTTGTTCCTGTCTTTTTGCATTGCTTGCTGACATTTTTCAATGAAGATGAGGAAGGCTTATTCAGGCGTGAGCACTGTGCTTGCATACATAAATCTCCTCCTAAAAATTCTACTTTTATTTACAATAAAAAATGTTTATGCAGTGGTCAATGAATGGAGCAAGAGGAGAGCAAGTAGAGGAACATGAGCATTTATGTACATTAGAAGGCTAAGTGAGTGACTCCCAAATTCCCTGGTGCCATGTTTACTCCATGTTGGGAAAAAAAAAGTGAGCACTGAGGAGCTGGCTGCAAATCAGGTTATTGTATTTCCTGAACTTCAAGTGGATCTGCTGCCTTGGTCTTGAAATCTCATTGGCTCTTACATGCTCCTGTTCATATAGTCTCAAATACAGCATGCTGTGCTATTCAGTGTAAAGATTTTACCTCTAATTGTAATGGTATAGGTGGTCAGTAGAATTTTTATTCCCATCTAGGAAAATGCCTAAAGACTGTTCTTATATCTGTTTATGTGTATAAATGTGCCTATATGTATATATGTTTTATACCTAATTTTTTCAAGGTACCTGTCACAGTATGGGAGCAGTAACTATCATCAACTTGCTCTAGAAATAATGGCTGCCTGAATACACCAAGAAAAATCTAATATGAACATACTGTTTCTTTAAAAGTGTGTATTACTAATAAAAGCTTTACAATGCTAAAATGCAAGGTCAGTTGAAAGCTCCAAAAGTGGGTTATACTCACCATTTTGATCAATGTAAGTTTGCAATTCAGAATTAAGCTAGTGTGGTTTGTACAGGTTTAATTAACTACAATGCAAGGGCACTGGAAAGGTTAATTAAGATTTACCTCATATAACTGTGAGGAAACACTTTATGGTGAGTATTTCAAGAGGTTTAGTTTTCAATAAGAGAAAACAAGCTCTTTATATTTACTAGTTTGATATTAAAAAAAAAAAGCTTTTTTTCGATTTACTTGAAAGCCTCATAATCATAAATATTACAGCAGCACTAGGAAGATAAAGCCATATTATTTGTAGTGTTTCAGCTGGAATTCTCTATAGAAGTTTCAAGGCATTTGCCCTATGTCAGCTAGTCATTGGTTGATCCTCTGAGTGATTTTTATAGTGATTAAAGTAGGCTAGTGAAACAAGACCAGAATAGATTCCTTGGCACTCCACCAGCCGGGAACAAAAGTGTATGTCAAATATACAGCTTCTCATGTTTGAGCAAATTCATCTCAAAGGTGACTTCTTTCACAAAGAAAACAATAATTAATCAGCTAATTATGTTGCTGGCTAGCCTTCTGATTTGGCAGGAAAAATTCCATTTTATCTAAAAATTATTTCCCTAAAGTTTACAAAAATAGTAAAAGAGAATCAGTGAGAAAAGAATATTTATATCATTTATTGGCATACTACTGACTGTATGTAACATCTATGCTCTGAGTCACTTGCAAGAATTCGTTTGGGGGTAATCAACACAGTATTAAATTTATTTTAAAGTTTTTTATTTTATGAATAATATCCATTTTGTGGAAAGATGCTGAGGATATATTACTCAAAAGTTTGATTTCTCTTTTGAAAACACTTCAAAATACTGCATCAGAGTGTGAATCCATTTTGTATCATTTAACACTTCTACAGTATATGGATTTATAGCTAAGATGTATAGATGTTCTCAAAAATCAGTACTCCCAAGTTAAAATTTGGACAGTGGGATTCATTTGCTTTATTTGAACACTCTAACTAACAGGATCAGATGGCTGTGTCCCAATATTGCTTAATTATTGAGAATAAAAATAAACGGACTTCCGTATTTGGTCTAACAAGTGGTACCACATGTTTCCCTTTATCTTGTGCTTTTATTATTTGTGAATCTTGACATGTTGGGTTCAAGCTGAGAAGCCAATATTTTTTCTAAAAACCGGTCTGAAAACATTTAGGAACTCTCCTTCCACATTTCTACACCAGGAAATTATCATGAAATGATGAGAGTGGTAAAACCCTGGAACAGGTTGCCCAAAGAGGTGCTAGACACTTCATGTCTAAAAAGATTCAAGGTCTGATTGAACAGTGTTCTGATCAACCTGATCTAGTTGAAGAGGTCCCTGTTGTTGCAGGGAGTTTGGACTAGATTACTTTTAAATGTTCCTTCCAGCTCAAAACCCTTCTATGATTTGCTGATCATATAGGAAAATGGCAGCTCCATATGGTTCAATTTATAAAGGTCTATCAGAAGGACTCCTTATCAAGGGTATAACAGTAGATAGAACAATGCAGAAATAAAACAGGTTTGCAAGTAAGTCAAATGTTGGTACCATTAAAACAGATTTTGTCCCTGTATTACTTCCAATTTACCTTTGTTAATATGTTACCTATCATTCTCTGAGTGAGTCTGCTGCCACACTATGATTCTTCCTTCCTTTTGTATTTTTACTGTGTTTGTTTGTACAGAACCCCTTCCACGTTGTCAGGCTGATGAGATTTTTGAGCATGGTCTTTTCTGCTTCAGGATAAGAATGTAAGAAATCAGTGTAAAAGACTGTGTGGGACTGAGGTAAAAAAATCACACTATCATAAAGCTGCCTGTTTTTTCCTAATTATTCACAGAGCCTGGATTTTCTTACCTTCTGCCAGTGAAAGCAAGTGCAGAGAGCCTTCAACATAATACGTACCCTTTCTTTCAAAGCCAAGATAAATCTGTGATTGAGAATTACTTGTCTCAGGCTATTCATGAAGTTATGCAGGCTGAACTTAGCCTTATAATTGGATCTAAACCAATGCTATTCATTAAATTTTAATTTAATCTAGACATTTTCCTATTCCCATATTTTATTTCCTCTACGCATAGAAATAAAAATATCTATAAAAAATTTGAATATATATTGCTAAATATTGTCAGTTATTGCTAGAGTACAAACTACTGTTATGATTCAAAATATACACTGGGTGAAAGCTTTGGGTTTCTTCTCTATACAATGAAAAGCAGAGTAGATCAGCATTTTAAGGCAAGTTGAAGAGTTAATGATAGAAATTCTAGAAATGCCAGACTGAGAGTAATAAAGCAGAGAAAAAAATGTTTTCCAGGATTTTAAATTCATTAATTTCCCCATAAAACAGAGGGAAAAGCGACATTTGAAAAAGAAATTCAAAAACTCAAAAAAATCATTTTCTGAATCCTTACAGAGAATTGGTGTCTACTTTTAACAAATCACAACATAATTTCTGTAGGTGAAATGTATTCCTGAAAAAGTTTTATCTCCTTTTTAATTTCATTTCATATTTGCAACCCTAAATTTCAAACATAGTTCTAAATACCTGAATATATAGTTCTAATTTGCGATTCATCATATTTCTCAAAAAACTTCTGCTTAGATTTGCAAATTAAGCCTTCTCTGTAAGTCGGTGAATAATATAAATTTGCTTTGATGAGTGAAAGGAGCTGCTGTTGACCCCCATTATCAAAAAAACACTAGTCAAATAAAAAAATCAAATAAGTAGAAATGGGAAAGAACAAGACAAAGAAAAAGAAAGTGAAGTGATAATCTCTGGGTGTAGGGATCAAGACAATGTTCTCCTCAGTCCTTCCAGTGAGGGAGAAGACTCAGCTAAGTAAGACTGAGCGCACCTTGCAGCTCAACACCTTGCTGTGCAGGTGATGTCATGGTGCTTTGGTTTTTTTCAAGAATGAGAACTGCTACATAGCCCATCTAAAAAATTGGGAAAAGAGCACCTTTTCTAGCAGGCTTGCTAATTCTAGTGAGAAGGGCTTTAAAATGACGTAAAGAGAAGACAGAGATAGCTGTGAGGAAGCAGGCTAAGGAACAAGGTGTTGGGAAAGACTCTCAAAATTTCAGCGATTAAGCTGAAACTATAGAAAAGACATTTGAAAGAACTTTGGTATGGACATTGGCAGAAAAAAGAAATCTACATTGAGATTGAGGCCTACAGTTCAACAGGGCAGGAAACCAAGTGTCAAAGAACACAACACACTTGATGGCTTCTTTGCCTTTCTTTTTTTTTCCATAAAACTTGCTCTCAGGCTTTTCTGACACAATTGTGTTTATTAGGAGTGAAATATTGCCCACAGTGAAGGAAGATAGGGTTAGGGAGCACTTATAACTGAATGTGCTTAAGTCCAGAGAGACTACAACAAAGGGTGCTACAGAAGGTGGCTGATGACGCTATGAGGCCTCTTTCATCTCTGAAAGTTCTTGGTGATTAGTTACCTGATGACAGAAGGATCTCAAATACCATCTTTAATTTCAGAAAAAGAAAGAAGATGTTGAGAACTGCAGGCTTATCATGAGTTGAAGCCGAGAGGCCTGTATTTGTTGAGCCTTAAGAGGAAAAATTAAAGAGATGCTTCATCATTTTCTTCAATTCGCTAGTGTGAGTATATAAAGAAATGGAGCTAAACTCTTCTTTGTGAGAGTACGTTGTGATAGGATGAAAGACAATGGACACAAGTCAGAACTTGGGAACTCATGATTAGAAGGGAAAAGAAAATCACTGTGAGGGTGGTAGAACACTACAGCAAGTCATTTAAGAGATTGTGCAATCTCAGAGGTGTTAAAGGCTTGACAGAAAAGTCCTCAAACGACCCAATCTAGTTCAACCTGCTATGAGCTGGAGTTTGGACTTGATGACCTCTGCAAGTCCCTTCCAACCTAAATTATTCTATGATTCTATAACTGAATACTTTATTTTGTTCTGTTTTCTCCCCCATTTGCATGCTCTAACTCTAACAAACCTTTTAACACCAAAAACCTGATGTTATGAAAGTGAGAATTTAACAGTAACTCTGCAAATTCATGGTGCAAATTCATGGTACAAGTTCTTTTCATCTTAATACAAATAAAGAATCTCACTTTAGTCACAGAAAAGTCTTAAACAGACTAACAGACTTTGTCTGCTGAACTCACCGTGGGACACCAAAGTGAGTGCTTTAAATCTCTATGTTCAAGTTTTCTTTCATTTCAAATATGAAGATTCTTTTACCCATAAGGTTTCATGGCAAGAAATTTTGCTAAATGAGAGCATGAAGATCTATAAGTTTACTGAGTTACAGGATTTGTATTTGTTAAAATTCACATGAGATTTTGATATGAGCAAATAAAAACTCTGTTTTCATGACAATGGAATTTAAATTACTGAACACAGAATGTTGTGATAATCATATAAAAAGAATATATAATTTGCCAAACACATTTCTTGAAAAACTGATATGATATTATAAAATACAAGTTACCTGATGGTAACTTGTATTAGGTACTTACAACACATTTTATATATCCAAATGATTCTGTTATGGTTTATTAGAATTCATAGTATCCTTACAGGTCTTTTCTCCCTGTGTTTGTTCTGCTTTGATTTTCTAGTTACTTACTGTCTTTACTTCAAAACACTTGTTAAAAAGGAACTGAAGTGACAACAGTTGCCAGTTTTAGGGCAAGTCACTTAGCATAAATATTCAGCATAAACTGTGCACTTCAATTTGATACTTCTACAAGGAATCTTTGGTCAGAGGAAGTCCACTCAACCAGAGTGCTGAACTTCTACGGAATATTTCTTTGACACAGTTTTTGTAACATGAGGGAGTCTGTGAGTGTAGTAAACACAGATTATGAAATATTTCAGAGAAAGTTAATGCTAAAGCTGCTTTTATTTTTTAAAGGCCTGAAAATAAAATTTTAACAAAATAAAGTATCTACCTTTTGGTGATGTAATTATAATTATAATTTTTATGTTCATGATGGCTACACCTTGATCAATATAACATGAATTCAGGGTGCAAACTACACCCTGACAGATAGCTATTGTGAGAGTTATGATTTTTTTTCATTTTAAATTTCATCTTTATATGACAAATATATGAATATATGGGATGATTCTATCTATAATTCTCTTAGAATTCAGATCTCTTTCTTGCTATTTTCTTTCTTTCTGAAGAGATTTTTGATGAGATTTTAAAAGAATTTCAGCATCTTCCAGTATTAAATGTTCTAAAGAAATTCATACTACCTTTCTTGAGATCAGAGCACATTGTTTGTCCCAGCTTTCATCAAAGACAGTTAACATTCTGTTTTGAAGAAATGCCATTAGACACATTGAACAATGTGTGTAATAATGTTATTCGCTCAGTAATTTCCAGATTTTTACTTTCATCTCATGCTCTTCATCCATCAAAAAGTTATCTTAGTAAAGGTTCTGAAAGTAACACCAGCATAGTGGTTCTTTTTTGCAGGAGCCTTCCTCTTTAGTTCTCTTTTGAAAGTCATGGTGGCCTGTGCCTAAGCTCAAAAGAACAGGCTTGTCTTCTGTTCCACACACCTAAAGCTCACATTCATCTCCTCAGTAGCTTATAACACACCACAAGCAGCTAACCTCTGTGAGAACTGAGTCCTCCTCTATTTATAAGTTAGTGAGACTGGAACGTACTTTCCTGAGAGCCAGCTTACGAAGGCTTACAGCCTTCATCAAAGAATTCTTGGCCATGACAAATGAACCTATAGTTGATGAAAAACAAAGATGAATTCTGCCTTCAGTACTCACTTCCAGGAAAGAAGTACCTTTCCATTGTAATTTTCTGGATTTTTTTCTCTCATTCTCTTTCACTGTTTTAAGGTTGCAAGTAGGAAATACAATAGTTTAGACTAATGTCATCTTTTAACTGGCAAAATATTTAACTTGAATGCTTTTTCTTAAAGATATGGTATTAGGCTTTGTCCAAGAAAGAAAGAAACAAACAAAAAAGCATTCCCCCTGTATTTCTTATTAAGAAAACCTTCTTTTTCTTTGAATACTATAAAAAAAGAGCTATATTTAATCATCAGTTACAACCTTAGTGCTTCCATGTGAAGGTTTGATTGATTGAAGTTTTTCCTTACTGTGACAAATGAATTAAATAAGAATTTTGTCCTTTAAACACAAGATGTACAATCACTCTAAGAGACAGATCTTTTACAAAAAGATGCATGGTTATCTTATCTTGTTTTACAACTGTGTCCTCACTGTAACATTTTACACATTTGCTATGTGTAAATATTAGAACAAATTACAGAAAAATTGGTAAAATAACTGGGAAATAAAGTATTAAGATTGGATATAGAGAATAAAAGAAAGAAGGTGAATGATGCTGTTATACAAAAAATTAACCTCAGACTTCCACTGACTTGATTTCTGAGAGGAAAAAAGAATTATGATTAAAATTTGGTACTTTTCCTTGCTAAAAATAATAAAAAAAAACAAGAAAAAATCAAATAAAGAGGAGACAGTTATCAGGGAATTTGAAATATAAAACAGGAAGAGCAGAAAGACAAGTGAAAATGGAGAGCTATATCACTTTTGAGTAATTGAGCAGAGAATTATTTTTTTTACCCTGAAGAAATGCTGGCCTTAATTGGTTCTCACTTACTACTTGACAAATGAAAAAAGGAAATACATGAAGATCTGGGATGTCAAGTATTGTATGCCCTGTTTTTATTATGTTGTAGAAATAACGGCTTTTGCCTCATGTTGAAATGTGCATGCTGTTGTCTCAGCTCTTGCAAAGGATATTTGTATTTAAATGCTGTCTGTATTCCAAGATAAATGGTGTTACGTCTTCCACGGAGGATTTGAACTATTGGTCCCACCAAACCAGAGACTGAACTGTTCAAGTTGTAACCGTAAGACAGTACTCAAAAGGAAAACAACACAAAAGGTTATTTCAATGAAGGAAGAGACGGAAGACAACTAATATGGTAGAAATATGCACATAATTAAAAAAAAAATTCTCTACGATGTACCCAAAATTATTTTTTCATGAAAAATAACAAGTCATTTTCTATGGTGCTCTTCCATAATTATAAAAATGTGACTACTGTCATATGGGACACTGATGACTATAATAACAAAATTACTATTCTTATACTGTCACTACAAAAAAGTTGAGGTATCTAAAGAGAGTCTACAGGAACAGATCAGATTAAAAAACCTCAACAAAATCTTTTGCACTACCACTGCTAGTGGCAAATTAGATTTATGAACTTCTCTTAATATTTTATATTTATTTGCCTAAATTTCCAGTGAATGAGGAGAGGTAAAGGTTTGTAACTATAATCTGGCATTATCTTAAAGACACCAAAATAAAAAAAAACTCAAGTGTGTACACCTCTTGAATGTTTTTCCCCACCACTCTTCTTATTCTTCCGTTTCTAAAGAGAAAGGTCAAGGAGCACAATTTCCTAAACTGTAGGAAATAGCATACTACAGAAAACAGTGACATACAATTTAATGACATCAAATTTTTGGCCATAATTTTATCCCTGTCTTGCTTCTTATTCCATAATAACTTCAACTTTTTAATCCAGGCATGAAACAGTTACAAGTATCCTGCAACTTTCTTGGTTTACTTCATGTTTGCCAAGGACTTCTTAAACTCTTTCTGATCTCAGACATCCTGGGCTTATTAAAACCATACAATTACGAATATCAGCTTGTAGCTAAATTGTCTGAACTTGGTTTCAATATGTAATAGTAATTAAGTTTGTTTCATAAATGTAACAATCTTCATGTGGCTTGTTTCACAGCATGCCTCATTCTGGGATATACCTTCTTGAAAGTAATTAAAATCTTGCACATGCACATGTTTCTTTTTCAGCCTTTCCACAGGCACAGGAAAAGTGTACCCTCACAGCTGTTTTTTTTATGTATCCCCTAAGTCAATGATTTCCCACTAAACCCTAAATCAAGTGAATAAACAACTGAAGACTGAACACAAAGTATCCAATACTTTTGTCTATGGGTGAATGCTCACCTGGAGTGGTATTGATTATATTATTCATTCTGATGTTTCTGCATCAGGTATCACTAAAAGCATTGATTCATTGACACATCAGACATAATACCACTAGTGGACACAGAAGAATTAAGTCACATTTCTGACACTGATAAATTAAAGACATCTAAAGGATTATCCATCAGGAAACAATATGATAGCAATGTCAGGAGAAAGTTGTAATCCCCAATCATTTTGCCCATTTGACATTGCAGAATATATGTCAAGTTTGTATTCAGAATGCAGAAAACATGCTGTTGATGTCATTTTTCCTGTGCAACATCTTACAGGTTTCTAGTCCCTCTTTTCCTTGAAATCTCCTGATCTAAGTTTTGACATTTAAAGTAATAAATCCTATGGGTTTGCCTGTCAGGTGGGCTTATATAGTTAGTATCTGTTTTTCCAGACAGAAAGTAGGGTTTATATGTTTTCTTTTTTTCATTTACTAATCTAAAACAACAAAATGGAAGAGAAGATTGGAGAAGCACACAGTTCTTGCCTAAAGCAATAGTTACCTTTTTTACTGTCTTCTGTCCATATTAAGTTTCTCTTCTAAAAAACATGGATGGTCTATATTTTTTATTGGCTGCTAATCTGAACACTCCCCAAAGGACTTCCAGTTCCTTGGTAAATTAACCACCATGTCTCGGGCTAACTGTCAGCACAGTACAACCATCTCTGAACAGAAAAAATGTTGTATTTTGCAACTACAAATACGCAAATTAGAGAGTTTCTTCCTGTCACTATTACACATTTTGGGGAGGGCAAGCCACCCTCTCATAAAAACCCACAAATAGACTAATTTTCTTTTCTTTTTGTAAACCCTGTTCAAACTCCATTTTTATGTTCATTCTATCAATTATGATGTCCCCAAGGAGAAAAAAACCAAAATCTGAAGGTCTCTGGAGATGGATGCTAGACAGGCCAGACTTGACATTGCTGAAGTTTGGTAGTTTGATTTAGTTTAGCCTTATTTATGTGCCTGCAATGGAAAGCAGTGGGGTTTTATGACTCAAAATATTTACTTCACAAGTTCAAACTATTCCACTGAAACAGAAAATTCTTTAACAATTTAATCTCATTTAAGTCAAAATAAAGCCTAGGACCAACTTAATGCCATACATTTTACAGCATTTGGGGACAGTTAGTTGGAATTTTGAATTGAAGGAAAAATTATGAACATACTTCTAGGAAAAAGCATTGGTACCTCCATAATTTCTGTGCAATTCATGACACCAGGATAATGCATTTCACTGGAAATTAAACAGGAGTTTTTCATTTCAAATATCCCTATGACCAGGAAGAAACTTCATAAATTTTTCATTCATTTTTCAATGTAAAGATACATATTACCAAAGAAACAGAAACATTGGCTGCGGCTGAGAGTAACAAAACAGTATAAAAAGCATACCATTTCTGTTGATCTGTACAGTTCAAGAATGATATGTCAGTGCCAAGAAAAGATAAGTGTGAGGCACTGGGATAATTAAAACTGATAAGATGATAGTTACACCCCACTGCACTCATTGTTTTGTTTGAGAAGATAACAATTCTTATTTTTTAATTAAAAGCTGACTAAATGTGTAGAGATAGTCAATTCCTCCAAAAGATAGATTATTTTCTCTTTCACATGCTGAAATTGTGTGTTACTCTTCTTCACAATTTTGACAATTGTTTTTGAAATCTTTCCTCAGCATGTAACTTACTGGAAGAGGGCTGCAGGCTGTGAGGATCTGAGAGTGATATATTCATCAAATGGATAAAGATGATGACATTAAAAGGAAGAATTGTTTGATTTGATTAATTTTGATTGCTACATATTTAACCAAATGCAAGAAAAGGAACATGATAACCAGCAATATGGTCTCTGAAATCATTTTGCTTGAATAACAAATAGAGACCATTAATGCCCAACATTGGACATACTTGATGCCTTCCCCAGAAAAATCATGGACCTGTTTTGACCTTATTACTTTTTCAAAATTGATACCTATAGCCAGCATCACTTGCATAATATTTCTGGGTGTTTGAAGTAGTTAGTAACAAAAATAGTTATTTTAAATGTTATTGTATAAAGAACAGATTAAAATTAAGATTTATCCTAGAAAATGTATTCTGATGACTCAAAATTCACAATGTAGTCCCTTATTTTGATCATATATTTTATTTGACTATTTTTACAAAATTAAGTGAGCAAAAGGTGTAGCTGAAATGAGATATATATACAATGAATATCCCTTGAGTTTATTTGAGAGAAACATGTTGAGAACTTTTCATGTGCAAGTTATTACGCTTAAGAATGTTTGATTTCTCTTATATCTGGACTGTCTATAGTCAAAAAAGAAAAAAAAATCACTGTACATATAACAACAGATAACATCTGTTTTTGTTTTGGGTTTTTTTGCATATTTTAATGTGTGGTATAAAACAGCCATTGCAGAGAAGAAAGAGAATTTCAAAATGCCTTGAAGAGAAATATAGTGCATCAGATACCAAAAAGGTAAATACTAATGCTGCTTCCCAGCATAAAACCTAGACCTTTACACAGCAATAGAAAAACAACTTCCTCATTGAAAGATCTAATTTTTTTTCCCCAAAGAGAGAAGGAAAAAGAAGGGAGATGTCAGCATGGGACAGATAATTATGCTAAGCTTTGGAAGAGAATATTGACTATAAAAATTGAGAATTACAGCCTAAAAGAAGCAGAAAAATGTATGCAGTTACATAAGTAAAATGAAGCGCTTTTTTATTAGCTTTTGCTTATATCCATATTGCTTGTGTCTGGGATCAGTGGAGTAACAGTCCAGACAGGTCAGCAGAGACAGACACTTTCTCTCATGACTATCAATAAGACTGCAGATTCCCAAACAAGCAGTGAAGTACCAGAATATAGAATCAAACTTCAAGGGCCACGCAGAGGTTTTGCTTCCAATCAGATCACAGTGGGCTTGACCTCTCATAAGGAATAAAGAAACCCTTAAGAAATAATAAATGGTTATCCCTCATGCTGTGTACCCCAGAGGTGACGTAGTTAAGGATCTGGTTTCCATCCTTACTTTGCTCTACTGAAAGGAAACATGCAAGGGTGTCCAAGTGTTTGAGTTTAAAAAGATTCTGGGAAAATTTTGTTTGGGGGCATTTGTTCAGTCTGGGACTAGAGAATTAGAAAGAAGACTCTTGTGTTCTGGGCAGCTTTTAATAAAATAATAAATAACAATAAAAATAAAAATAATTACAGGGGGTTTATTATTATATAATATTTATATAACTATAAATTCAGTGTAATTTTAAAATTATCTGCCCTTTTCTCAATGAAAAACTAGTTTCATATTAATTCCAATATTGAAGATAATTGAGTGGGTTTTATGGGTAATTTTTTCAGTAAGATGCTAGAATTAAAATGAAAAAAATGACTCAAAAATCTTAATTTGTCAAGTCACTAAACTAGTTTATTACTTTGGATGGGAAAGTAAGTAGGGATTACTTTCAAATGACAATATCAAAAATGGTAATTTGTAATTTTTCAGTAAAGTTTACAAGGTTTACTTTGCAAAGTTGCATTAAAATTTGAGCATGGGTTGGACCTGATGATCTTGAAGGTCTCCTCCAACCTAGAAATTCTGTGATTCTGTGAAAATAATATATAAAAAAACAGGCACAGAATACATTGTGGTTTTTTTTCTTAATTATAGCTTCTAATACTCCTTCATCAACTGAGAATAGAACTGTGCTGGCACACTACCAGTCACACGTCTTCTTAATGGAACAAACCATGAAAACCTTTCCAACTATCTTATTTGAGTCTGAAAAACAAAGGAGAATAGTAGATGCTCCATATAACACTGAGCTGATGTATGATTTTTTAAAAGCTTCCATCACATGAGCACAATGTTTACAAGATGAATTGTTGTGACAGTGCATTTCAAACTAATTCTGTTCTATGGAAAATGTAATTATACTTTTTTTTCTCTTTTTCCAAATAATAATAGATTTCATAAGAAAGAAAAGAGGAAAAAAAGTCAGTGTTAGAAACCATTGCATTAAGACCGTATTGAAAAACCTAATAGCTCTAGAGCCTATAGTATTTCATGCTTCCCAGGCAGTGAGTGGCTAACAGAGGGAAATCCTGATCCACAGTTCATTCAAGACAATGGAAATGTTCCCACAGATTATTTCTGTTTGATGTAAAACCTTTTAAATAAGATATTTATCAGATTTCTGTCTGTATAAATACTGAAATTTAAAATAAATTTGCATTTATACTCATTGCAAGTCTCGTAAAATAGAACTCTCATTTGCTGGCTTTCAAAATTAACT
This sequence comes from Phylloscopus whistleri, assembly GCA_017589585.1. NCBI lineage: Eukaryota > Metazoa > Chordata > Aves > Passeriformes > Phylloscopidae > Phylloscopus > Phylloscopus whistleri. The sequence continues at coordinate 1,388,812 of JADMLD010000510.1, forward strand.
TTGTATTTGGTACCATCCATATTTGGGACCCCAGTGTTCTGTACACTGCTAGATAATTTCTGTGTTGTGCTGTCATTGCTGAATTTGGTAACAAGGCATACAGCCCACAAAGTGTGAATAAAAAACTGTATAAAGCTAAACTTTAAGCAGTTGTAGAGTGGATCTTTTTCTTTTAAGAAAGAAAATAAATGCTCTGTACAGAGTAATTTTCGTTAAATAAGTACCCATTACTTATTCCATAAGCTATATCTCATCTGTTGCTATTTTGGGAGTCTTCTAGTAGATTTCTAATTCTGGCACAGACTACTGCTGAATACACACTTTCCAAACTTTATATGGGAACAGAACATCAAAAGAATCGTAACTATTGGATGCATTGCAATAACATTTAAAACTGTACAGAAAACATTTAATTATAAGGTAAAAATTGTAGTGCTGAATAATTCAACGCTATTAACCAAATAGCTGTGAACTACACAAATTTGCTTTTGGTTTTCATTACTGCAGCATATCTAACAAAATATATATCTTGTGAAGTGAAAGGAAAGGGTTAAAATTATTTTACCAACATCTTACACTTTATCTCTTTCTTTGCAATTCTTAATATATTCTTGAAAACTATTTCTAGGGAAGAGTTCAGATAACAGAAGGCTGAGCAGATGGTCTTTTCCAACTTTATAGTTCCAGAAAAAACAAGGGCCCTCATTGCTGCTGACATCTGAAGTTGATGCAGGAAGATGCCTACCATGTCAGACAAAAAATGTAACAGTTAGTCAGACCCATGATCAGGCAGCTTGGCTCTTGCTGACAGCAGTTTGTCCATGTGTTGGAATCAGAAGAAAAAATAAACCTAAACCATACGATTGCTTAAAAATCTTTTACTTTCCTTTTTCTGTTATTACTTTTTTTCTTTCATAAATGAACAAACCCACCAAAAGTATGATGCGGTTTAACAGAAAAAGAGGGAAACATATTAAAACCTAAAATCTGACATCAAGCAATTCATATTCATAGGTCTGAGTTTGCAATAGAAATGCTGTACAGAAGGTATTTCCTTAATACTCTAAGTTCTGTCAATTGCATACCTTAAAACACAACTGAGTAAAACCATACCATATTATCAAGAATTTTTAAAAATAATGCCTTAATATCTTAATATCTAGTACCTAACAGGCAGTACTGCATTTCTGCCTTTTAAAGATGAGGATTTTCTTTTGTGTTGAAATAAGGAATCCCACCATCCTAAAATTGACACAACATCAAATTAGCGCAGGTGAGACAATATTATTTCCTCTCTTTCTCAACAAAAAAATAAAGGTTTTACTAGTACCACATGGAAAGTGGAATGTCACCTTATCTACAGTTCTACTAACTACTTTTTACTATATTCTCAGAAAATGTTATGAAAGTGATAGCTTCTCTCACTCAAGGCACTAACATAAATTAGATTATCATGAATTAGATTATCATGGACAAATAGACAAATGCAGAGGTGCTACCAGAGAGATGGCAGCAGCTATTCACATTTACATAGATTTTTAACCAAAGTGTTCTGCATTCTTATCCAGGTAGATTCTTATTAACAAAAATTTGACTCATATCTCCTAAATCTAGGAAAGTGGCTTAATCAATTGACCACTGGTAATGAGAAGAGAATACTTCTTTTGCTATTCTTCAAGCAAGCAGACCTAGAAAGGTCCTAATGGGAATGCATGGCAACTGTTCTAGTATTTCATTCAATTGATTGTAGCATGCTGACAAAAAAATATTTTCTTTCTTCTTTCTTTCTTTCTTTCTTTCTTTCTTTCTTTCTTTCTTTCTTTCTTTCTTTCTTTCTTTCTTTCTTTCTTTCTTTCTTTCTTTCTTTTCTTTCTTTCTTTTCTTTTCTTTTCTTTCTCTTTCTTTTCTTTCTTTCTTTCTTTCTTTTCTTCTTTCTCTCTTTCTCTCTTTCTCTCTTTCTCTCTTTCTCTCTTTCTCTCTTTCTCTCTTTCTCTCTTTCTCTCTTTCTCTCTTTCTCTCTTTCTCTCTTTCTCTCTTTCTCTCTTTCTCTCTTTCTTTCTCTCCTTCTTTCTCTCTTTCTCTCTCTCTCTCTCTCTCTCTCTTTCTCTCTTTCTCTCTCCCTCCCTCCCTCCTTCCCTTCCTTCCTCCCTCCCTTCCTCCCTTGCTCCCTCCTTCCTCCCTTCCTTCCTCCCTCCCTCCCTCCTTCCCTTCCTCCCTTCCTTCCTCCCTTCCTTCCTTCCTTCCTTCCTCATTTCCTTCCTCCCTTCCTCCCTTCCCCCTTTCTTTCTCCCTTTCTCCCTTTCTCCCTTTCTCCCTTTCTCCCTTTCTCCCTTTCCCTTTCCCTTTCCCTTTCCCTTTCCCTTTCCCTTTCCCTTTCCTTTCTGTCCCCACCCTCCCAAAATGCATGCTTAGTCAAAGGAACTGTACCTGAAACATCAACTTTTTTCCCTTGGAAAACTTCATGTGTGTTTGGAAGAACAAACCTCATCGAAGAGTTTGTCCTTCTTTTGTCAGTTTGCTAGACTTACGTTGAGGAGGGAAGTCAGAAGCTAATCTTATTCCTTAACAAACTTTCAACTATTTCTTTTTAATTGTAGTTCAAACTCTAAGAAGTTCGAACATTACATTGATTTGTCTTCTCATCTTTGCACTAGGTCTAAAAAATAATGTATATAAACACATGTTAATTTCTACATGGGAATATAATTGTCCTTTTTTATTACTGAAAACCTTAGATGATTCTCAAAAGTTCTTCAGGAAATATGTTTGAAATAGGAGCATCATCCATATAAGCACAGAACTCAAAGTCCGTCTCCTCTATGCTATCATATTAACAATCCCTGCCACAGGTTTACTGAAGGCCAGTGCTTGTCACTATCAAATTTAAAGATTATTCTTGAATATCACTGCAGAAATTTCTAGAAACTTGTTTGCTTAAATTTTAAATTTATTCACCCCGTTTATGTATCTGTCTGAAGACAAACTAGAGGTCTTTTACTGTGACAGTGTGATTACTCTTCCTCTGGAAAATGAACTGTATTATTAAGTAAAGCAATTCATTAATTGTTCTTCTCCTTTATCTTGTCTGAACCGTAGATAAGTAAATATTTATTAATTTTCCTTGTGTAAATATTTTATATTGTTAAATTCATGTAAAACATGGGTATATTATTTTTAAAGTCTTAGCATGCTAATACAGAAACACTGATGAAGACTAAACCTTTTCATTTCCAGTTTGGTTGCTTTCCTAATTCTTATATTCTATACAAGTTACCTTGGTACTTACTAATTAAAACGCACAAATTATTATCATTTCAAGTGAGGTTTTACCTTGAGTTTAAACGGAAATAATTGACTATTTTATAATTGGCTAGGAGAAGATCAGAATAATAATCACTTTTAAGAAATAAAAGTACTCTATGAACTATAATTAATTAGCTTTCATAACATTCATGACATGCTAGTGTTATGATAATTTGGTATTTTTTTGTAGTTCATTAAGCCAGGATGAACATTTCTAGAAGAAACATTTTCACTTTTGTGTGTAATGTTACTAGACACATGGATAAAATTTTAGCAAGGATGGATAAATCAGCATACCCAGAAACTATGTGACATGCTTGTAGACTGAAGAAATCAGTGGCATATGGGAGTAAATCTGATGAAAATATTTCTAGTCATATGCTTCAGTAACCCAACTCAGTGAGCCAGATTAAAAATATCTGCTAATGGCACAACTAACTGACGGTGATTTACAGGTACATATTTATGGCATACTGAAGGGTAGCTCACTGCTGTGGTACAGAGGGTGAGTAGATTGGGTTCATTTTTTTTTTCTATTTTTGCCTACTATGTTGCTTACTACTAAGAAAGTTATTTTGAGGACTTTTCATGATGATTTTGAAGTTCTAGTGTCAAAAATAGTTTTGAGTATCCCCTCCTGAGTTCTGATCATCTTAGTATTCTAAAACCTTTACTTAATTATCTTTTGCTATTAGATGCATGTTGGAAGCATGGATGACATAAAGAAAAAAGAAAAAAAAAACCTACTTTTTTTGTTTGACTCTTTGCTTTTGGGGAATTATAGTTAGCTTTTTCATTAGAAAATTAACTTCGTTCATTTGAATTCTTTTTTCAAAAATATTTAATGAAGTTATACTACTCCATAATTCATTAATCAAATTATGCTACTCCAGAAAAGGCTGACAAATTGATTCCCTCAGAAATCAGGGATGTTTCTTACAAGACAGAGATGTGTGTTCATCATCTTTTCACCTTGGCAAGAAATAGATTTTACACCCGATTTTTTCCAAAATTATCCTGAAATGTGCCGTTTAATACTCCTCAAAAAACAGGACTTGACTTTGATCATAGCCGTGAGTCAATGTTTTTCTATATTAGCTTCATCCAGATGCATCTTGTTGTCTAGACAGCTAGACAGTCTTAATGAAACAAAGGGTAATTAAACCAGAGGGAAGGTCAGCAATTAGCTAACAGGGAGAAACAAAATATTACAAGTTAAATAATTATAAATGCATCCTAGCATATGCTCAGCTGTAGGTATCATTCCTGGTACTTTAATAATTTTTACTTTCAAATTTTTAATGTTCTGTTAGAAACTCGTGGCTAGGATTGAACAAATATCGTTTGGAGAATTTCCTATGTTATGAGTGTCTCACATCGTAACTCATATCTCTCTCTTACCTTGATTATAGGCGTTTATTAAACATAAAATTACAGTTTATAGCTCTATCAGGAGTTATATTTCTTTGAAAGTGATATCACATTCCAGCTTTGCAAACAATCAGTCGTTAATATATGAACTGTTATGCTATTAATTATTCTTATTTTCTAATCTGAACTGTTTATTTTCTATTTCTGAGATACTTTTCGATTTCGTCTTGACATACACATGTTGTTTAAGCTGATTAGTGTTGGCACAATACCAGCTTTGCAATAAAGATTAGTCTTTAACAGATAAACAAATCCTTCACCAAAAGCATTGTCTGAACAATGGGAACTTATTCTCAGTGAACAGTAGCCTTTGCTGGGATTCCTGTACCACATATGGTCCCTGTGACTATCAAGGTATGAATCTTGCCAGCAAAGTTCCTGAAGATATATGAAAGTGAATATACCATAAATTTCTGATTCATCTGACTTATTCAGGAATCATTTTCAGCCATTCATCACAGTTCAGTGTCATCTGCAAACTTGCTGAGTCCTTGTCCAGACCCTTAACAAAGATAATTCATATACATTGATGAGATCTCCTTCCTCCAAGCTTTCTCTTCTCTATGTTAAACAGTACCAACACCCTCAGCCTTCGCTTAATCATCTCTGTGAATCTGGATGTGACCTCACCAGTGCAAAGCAGAAGGCCTCAGAGACCAGGTTAGTGTGCTAGTATCTTGGATTTGAAAATGAAGTGCTAACAATTAGCCAAGTCTTGTCTGCTGAAATGGTTGCTAATCAACCCAAAACTCACCTTGGTCTCAACCAGAAGTTCAATCACTGTCTACAGTAAAAATCAGTTACATTTTCTAGTTACCTCCAATTTGACTTTTAAGTCAAAAAAAAGAGCTACAAAGCACCAAACTCTGGGTGTCCAGGCTTTCCCAGATGTGCCTTTGGGAGACAAAAAGCACTTATCTTCCTTCGAGAGACTGACCTCAATTCTACTTAAGACACAAAGATTGTTCTGAGCACTGATGCCAATGGATTCAGCACTATGGGAGCAGCAGCCAATTTTTCTGTAATAAGGTAGTGATTTGAACTGAATCCAGACCTTTGTCTGTTCATTTGAGTTTATGAATCTTCCATTTCTGGTTCCATGGAAACCCATGTTCAGTAACTGACATAAAGGGTGCTGCAAGTCAACTCTTTAAATCAGGAGTTCGGAATATTTTAAGACTGGTAACATGAGTAAAATATCAGTAAAAGCCCTTTGAAGTGAATGAAAAAGAGTAAAAAGCAACTGAAAATTTGGTTTTTGGCAATTGCCAAAGCAATTGGCTTTTTGGGCCAGCTATTTAATTTGCATATAGGAAAACAAAAATGAAAAATACGTGTCTTTGTATTTGCTGATACATGATCTATTATTGATTCATTTAAATATAACTGGAGTGAGACTACATTTGGTGTAACCACTAAGTGAAATTCGACATATAATCTTTGATGCCATTTTCCCTGTCATACTTTAGATTGAGAGTGTTTTAAAGTATCATCCAAAAAACCTAACTACAGGGATACTGCTATTCTTGTAAAATCACATACACAAAAAAAATGGGATGAAACCTGAAAATGAAATGGGATTGTCTGAGGCAGTTAGAGACCTTGGATACCATGTATCTTTTGACCTGTAATTATGCATTATTTCACTTGTTCAATTTTCTGCAAAGTTTCTGACAGTAATGGAAAATTATGTCAATTATCTAGGTATTATTTTGTCTCCTTTGGAGTATAGGGGAGGACAGTTTCTTTTAAAATATTCTATAGGTCCCTGAAGAATTAAAAAGGGGTGGTATTTATTAAATTCTAGAGCACCTCATCTCTTTGATGACACTCATCATTCTCTGAAAAAATGAAGAATTTACTGAGTTTCTGTTTTGTAATAACTGTTTAACAGCTATGACAATAAAATGTGTTAGCTATTAACAATTAAAAATTTGACAAATACTTGACAAATGAAAACATAATTGATTAATGTATATCTATATGGGAAGAATATAAGTTAAGTTCTCATTTTTAGTGATTGGATCTCAAATTTTTTATATACCTATGACAAACTAATACCATATTACCATCAGAGAAAAATAATGAATTATAATTTTTAACAGCTAAGAACTAGACATTCATTTTAGCTGCCCAGATATTTGAAAAGTAACTGAAAACTTAAATGTGTTTTAAAAATGCAGGAAGTTACCATGAAGAGTTTTTCAAGGATTTGTGGGAACCAAACCCTCTCTTCTTCAACATGAGTATAGCTATGACAATTTCTTAGAGTAAGAAGTAGCAAAAAGATATTTTTCTCTTTTAATTTTTTCCAGTTTCATAAACAGTTAGGATTCCTGAACTTCAGTGTTTCAGTCATGTTTTCTGATAGAATTTTTTCTTCACAAATAATTTAATTATACTGCTAGATGCAATAATATGTGTATAATCAAGAATGTTCCCTGCACATCATTGGAAAGTTAAAAACTGCAAGCAAGTGTTTAATGATAAGGCTTCTATTTTTTGTTTCCCTTTTCCCCCCTTTTTTTCTAAACAAATTACATAGTAAGATTTTTTTTCCTTTTTTTGTTTCCTTACATATTTGTTTTAAGTTATCCCACTCTCTATAATGAATAAATAATGAAAATATGTGCATAGGCTGAACAAGTCTTTCTCATGAAAAAATCTTACAACAATCCAAAAATAACAAAAAACATAAAAATAGTAATATTTAATGAATCACATTTTTTAACACATCTATACAATATTTATCTAGAGCAAGCCTGAGAAACAAGTATACTGGGAAAAAGATGTGATAAATATGTTCAAAATCACCATTCTTTCTCTGTACTAATTATGTCAGAGATTTACTTCCAATAAATTTAAATATAATACACAAAATATTCAAACACATTTTTTGTTTGTTTTTGTCTCTAATTTTCATGAAGTCAAGAAAAAACCTCAAACAGGCATCAAGCCCCTTTTCATCAACACTTCTTTTTTGTTTAGTCTTACATGTGATGTGTCACCATCACTGCACTTTTCAGCTCTTCTCCCAGCTGAAAGAAATGCACTGACTGAAAATCCAATTACCAGGGTATTCCTTTGGACTCCCTGGGTTCAGAAAAAATATTCTATTGCCATAATTGCATTACAGGTATTCCCTTCATAAGTGTTTGGTTCACAGTGAGAACCACCATACACTAAAAGTTTTTCACTACAAGATGTTGCTTAAACTTCTCCAAAACAGGAATTACATTATGGAATGCTGCATCCAGCTCTTGAGCCCCCAATACAAGACACTGACCTGCTGAAATGTGTGCAGAAGAGGGCCACAAATTTGATCACAGATTGGAAAGAGCCTCTACTGTGGAGAAAGTCATTCCAGTTGGAGAGAAGACACCTTCCAGTACCTAAAAGGGACTTAAAAGAAGGCTGCATAGGGACTTTTTACAAGAGTATGTAGTGAAACAACAAGGGGGAATGGCCCTAAACTTAAAGAGTGTAGTCTAGATCAGATAAAAGGAAGAAATTAATTACAGTGACAGTGGAGAGTCACTGGAACAGGTTGCTCAGAGAAGTTGTGAATGCCCCATCCCTGGAGGTGATCAAGACCAGGCTGGATGGGGCTTTGTGTAACTTGGTCTAGTATAAGTCTCCTCACTCATGGCAGAGGCATAGGAACTGAATGATCTTTAAAGTATCTTCCAACCCAAACCCTTCTCTAAATCAATGAGTCTGTGATAATCAATTTGTTCATGAAAAAGCACACTACGTTCATCATTATAACACTGTTTAGGTCTTACATGGAAAACTCAAAAGATTATGTTTTACATTCTTATCTAAGGATAAAGTAAAGAAACTGAGCAAATTAAATTTTTCAGTCATATTCTATATCTAAACAAAAGAGAATCTAATAAGTGAGTGCATAAAGTCTATGATTTCCATTCATCCTCAAAAACCACTCAATTCAGCTACAGCACAATTTAACATTTCCAGGAATTCTGATCACCTTCAAGAGTTAAAACTTCCAAAAGACAACTTTCACTTGCAAAAGATTGTACTTAAAATTTCAATGGCCTTAATGAAAACTGAAGAATAGGAGAGAAAAAAAACGTTTTTGAAAATGATTTGTTTTTGTAATTTGATCTAGACTTTGCCTGAATGGTTTTGCTGTGATTTGCAGTTTCTGCTTTGTAACAACAGAGAATGTTACATCCGAAGCATGTTAAACATCTGCAGCATTACAAAAATTATCTCACAATATAAAGATATAAGAAAACAAGTGTTGTAAGTTATAAAGTTCAGAGGAAGAAGAAAACATCATAATTCATTTTAAATTTATTTATTTATTTATGGATAGGTTCCATCTGCCAGATATTACAAATGCTGTTTCTTCTTTGAGATTCTACAAGAGATCTGTGTTTCTGAGGTGAAGAGATTTTTTTCTAGTGACAGGAACACCCTTCACTGGTCCTGGTTGCTCAAGGCCTTATCCAACCTGGTCATGAACAGTGCTGGCATTGGGGCAATCCACAACCTCCCCGGGCAACCTGTTTGAATATCTCAACGCCCTCAAAGTAAAGAATTTCTTCTTGTTACTCTAAAAAGTGTCCCCTCTTTCAATTTGTACCCATTACTCCTGGTACTGGCACTACAGACACTCCCTTCCTTATGGCAATCTGTAAGACTTTTTTTGTATGTGGGGAGACAAAAGGAGATGCTGCTGAAGGCAGTCTCCCCTCTGATAGGTTACAGCTGTGTTAATCATCCTAGAATAGAAACAGCCTTGCCCTCACAGCCAAGGGCAGAATAAAGAGTGAGTTAGCTGGGAAGAGTTCAGTTGGAGTCTGCTTGCAGTGCTGTGAAGACCCAGGGACATGAGGTTGTGCAAGGGCCAGAAAAGGTAAGATATTGTACATAGGACAGACAGGGTTAGGTGGCCATGCTAGGGGCAGGAAGGAGTGAGACAGAACTGAAGAAGAGAGACAGAGCCAGGGCTGTGTGGAGCTGCTCTTAGAAGCTACAGAAGAAAGGTATGGGAGACAAGATGAATAACAAGATGAAGATACTTGAAGCCTTCTGATGATCCTAATGAAGCACCTCAAGTGCAGTGTCCATTTTGACTACCACATATTGACTGTAACAGTTGTATTTTTCCCCTTATCCTGCTTATGAAGAGGGAGTTATAAAGGTGCTTGGTGGGCATGTGGCAGCCAACCAAGTTCAAACCACTGTAGATGCTTCATCACGTAACACAAAACTTCAAGTGTCAAAGCAGCTGAATCCCCAATATTTAGACATTGAAATGTATTATATCGATAATAATTCTATTATATTGATAATAAGAAATGGAAAAAAAATCTACCGCTTGAGATCAGCTTGATTAACATTCAAATCCATTTCAATCTACCCTAATGCTTTAAAGTTTTCAATATTTTCCTTTCTAAAGGGTTTCGTCTGTTGGACAATTATAAAACAAACAAAGTGCTGAAGTATTACAGGTTGTAATCTCAGATTTAGCTAAGCAAATTAGATCATCTCTCAAGAAACAAGAAATTAATGTCCAAAAGTGTTATCTATTGTTTAGCGGTGTACAGTGTTTGCAATAGGAAAGATTTTATTCTTATTTTGATAAAACATAAAAATAAATTTACAGTGAAACGGTAAATTTAACTACAAGATAGTTCTTGTCAAAAATATACTTCTTACTATAGCCAAAAATACATGTTAGTCTACTTTTCCACTGCTATTAAAAAAAAAAAAAAACCTGAAATTTTTAGTTGCCTTGAGCTTGAACACCCAAGTTAAAAACGCCAGATAAAAGCTGACTTGAAATATGATGGTAATTTTCCTATAAATTTTTACATATAAATAAGAGTGAATTCTATAAAACTTGAAAATTTTCCTCTACTAATCATGTTTTATTTATTAATTTATTTATTTAAAATAGCACGCTACTGAGTTTTAGGATTTCTTTACCCATGTACCTAGCCTAGAATATTGAAAAAAATATTCACTCTTGAAACAGGCTCTTGAAACAGCTCTGCCTCTGTTTCCCTGAAGGAATTGTTTTATATAATTTATTGAAGGCTAAACTTTATCAGAACTTTGCTAATTTTTTTTTCTCCATGGGTAATAACAAAATAGTACTTGGTTTATTCTCTGAAAAGCCATTAAATTAAAAAAAAAAAATCTATGATGCCAGTTCAAGCTTCTCATTTCAACATGACCTTCATGTGGATCACTTGTAATCTCACAACTAATTGTAAATATGAATGAATGACACCACCTGTGTCTTAATGTGAAACATGTTGATAGGTTGGCTGGGTTTTTTTTGTTTATAACTGTGCTGTTTTAGTTTCATGCCACATAGCCAGCTCTTTTATCTCAGTTAAAGGCCTGATTCACAACTAATAAAGTTAGGAAAAACATTCTTTTTAACTTAATTTCCACTAGAAATGAGTATGTATGGTTGAAATGTTCTCTCTATTTCACTCATTTAACAATTTTGTTCACATGCAACACTGACATCACAGTTTGTGTCAGAAAGGCTGTTTCAAAATAAGGTTATTTACAACATTTCCAGAGAATTTATTTCTAAATTTTGGTTGGTTGAATGGTTCTTAATTTTTTTACATGTGATTATGTATTCCTTCTCAGGTTGAAAATTTTACAGTATTCAATAACAAAAAAGCATATTATTTCAATACTAAATTATATTCAGACAACACATATTTTAGTTATAAATCATCTTCTTACTACATTCAAAATTGATATAGTTCAAAGTATTTAAACAGAAGAAAAGTACTTGGACATGTCTTCTTTAGATACCATGATATTTAGATAGTTAAAATAACATTGATAGGGACACTTGCCTTGAACTATATAAAAGATATGTTAGGAAAAAAATTACAAAACCTATTTTTAGTAATTGTAGCTAGATACATACTGATTCTTCAGTCTTATATTTCTCTAGATATTTATTATGTATCCTATATATGTAATAAATGTGATCAAAACAGCAATATTGATTTTACTCAAAATACTAAAAACATTAATTTTAGAGCAAATATTGAAGGTTTATCAAGGAAAAAGAAACTGCTTCTAAAAATGACAAGCATCTAGAAATTTGGAACTGAAATTAGAGCTTGTATTTTCATTAATAATAGCTGACATGGAAAAAAATTTGTACTAAATTAATTGAAAGAACAATGTGACTTTAATAGAAAGGAATTTAGAGAAGTCATGAGAACATAATTGAAAAATGTCAAAACCACAAAAAATTCCTGAAGAGCAGGGAAGAAAGAATGTTTTCATTCCTATTATAAAAAAATATAAAATATATATAAAAAATAACTATTTAAGTTACAGATTTCTAGTTATTTTTTTAAGTAGTGATCTCAAAATGTCAAATGAATTAAATGTGGTTACAGAATTTTCATAATTAGAGGTCATTAAAATGAATTTTGATTAATATGTGCGATGTAAGAAAGAATTAGATATTTGTTCCCAAACATATTTTCTGGTGTTCTAACATAAGAATTACTTGTATTGCTGTTTTAAACTAGGTTCTAAGGACGAAGCACTCGATCACTGAAGGTGAAAACTACATCTAATACAATGTAAGAATCCATTTACTCCTCACAGCTGCCCTCCTGTAACAAATTCAAGGACAAGCTCAGACTAGTACCACAAATAATAGTGTTATTCTAGTAAATTATAAATGCCTGGAATATATGTACAATGTTTTGGAGAAGCACGTAGGCAGAAAAAAAATGAGCAGGTTGGGGCAGTAATTGGATTCAGTTTTCCTTAGTACATGCCCCTAGACTTTTCAAAGATAAGAAATGTGATCTCATATCAAGACTAAGGAGCTAAAAGATAATTTCCTCTTCAGAGAAGCTGTGGAACATATACACTCATACATAGACAATGATGGCATTGGGGAAGAGAAAAATTAAATTACATAAAATAAGAATGAAAAATTAAATTTAAAAATAGCATACCAATAAGTCCTATGAGAATGGATTTTGTGAGATTTAAGTCAGCTGGGATAACAAGGCCTGGCTTGCTTGCTCAAACTGGTCCTCATGTGACAGAGAAAGGACCTGGCAATACTCGGAACCAAAGGGATTCCAAAGGTTACTACAAGTCCAGTGATTAATTTTGGAATCAGGAGATCTGTACCTTCTTCCCTTTCCTCCTTACAATAAGCAAATATACTTACATGGTCTCACAAATTGTTGCTTTTTGATCTAGACTGGCACTGCCACAAAAGCTTTGGAGAGCATTTTGGAACGATGAGTTGTCACAGAATTGCAATATCAGGTACCTGTCTTCTGTTACGTGACCCAGATTCACCCATGGTGGCTTCGGATTACTGGAGTTTATTTAAGAAGTACCAATATTAGAGCTTTTACCCTACCTGATTGTTTCACATACTCACCTAGCTTGCCAAAATCATAAAGAGGTGCTTTTAGAAGAGCTGGGTGCCACTGAATAGGATCTAAATTATTCAGTCTTAGACTCAGAAGTAGTGTTACATTGTATTTTATCAAATACAGCTCAAATCAATGAAAAAACCAGAATGGAATAATTATAATCCAGATTCAATGGCACAGTTCAGCTCCAGGTTGTAGGTATCTAAATACAGGAGCATACAGGTGAGAGTTTAATGAGAGCAAGTTACTCAAATTCACCTTCATAATTTCATTTTTGTCAGTGGAAATCTAGAGCTGTGTGAAATTACTTAAACACAGGCAGATGCCCCAGAATATTTGAGAGATCACCAGGCTATGAAAATGACACAGAATATATGAGATGACCCACTGTCAACTTTTGCAGTGGCTCAAGGCCGGAAGGAATATCTTACAGAAACTGAAATTACATTAGATACATATCTCTTCGCAAAAAAATACCACTCCAAGAGTAAAATTCAGGTGTCTTCATTTAATATTTGAAGTTTTTTGAGATGCCTTGGGCTAGCAAAAAAATGGTACTGGAAACAAAAAGATTTCCAGAATAACAGCTGGAGTTTTTACATACTGGGAAGTGTTAAGATCATTTTTATTCATACCTGTGTACACAGGAGCCTTGCCCAAGATGTGTCATTCACAGGTTCAAGTATCTTTTATCTCTTAACACATTCAAGCATGAATATTTCACTAATGTGTAAGTTATTTTCAGTGATAGCATAGTACATGTTGAACCAGTGCAAAATTATTTAAGCCTGTTTGGCCCATAAATTACCAAGAAAAAAAAAAAAAAAAGGATTAGAAATTAAATTACTGTGATGGTTTTGGCTGGAAAAGAGTTAGTTTTCTTCATAGTAGCTGCTCTAGGGTTGTGTTTTGGATTTGGGCTGAAAACAGAGTTTATGATGGAGTGGCACTACTGCTGGGCAATGCTTCTACAGAGCCAAAAAAAGAGGTCTTTTTCACCTCTTACAGCACCTCACCAGCAAGCAGGAGGTGCTCAAGAAAAATCAGGAGAGTACACAGCCAGGACAGCTGACCCCAACTGACCAAAGGGGTATCCCATACTGTATGGTGTCATGCTGTCTATAAAACAGGGTGAAGAAGAAAGGAGGAATGCTCAGGGTGATGGCATTTTTCTTGCCAAGTAACCATCATAAAACATGGAGCCCTGCTCTCCTAGACTTTCCTGAACACTTGCCTGCCCATGGGAAATATTGAATGAATTCTTTGTTTTGCTTCGCTTTTATGTGCAGCTTTTGTTTTAGTGATTAAACTGTCTTTATCTCATCCCATGGGTTTTCTCATTTCTCCCTTTCCAATCTTCTTTCCCATCCCACCAGGGCAGTAAGAGAGCAGCTCTATGATGCTTGGTTGCACCACAACATATAAAGGCTCAATTTTTTGATCTGGTTTCACATTCTATAATGTAATGTTGGATCTGTTTAAGGCCAGGTGTTCTTAACAGTGTAGCCAGTGTAGCTATTTACAAAATAAGATCCTACTTAATAAAATACTAATTAAAATACTACTTTTAATAAAATACTAATAAAATTCAATCCAAGGTTTCAGTAAATAACCAACAACAGAAATCAGGAAATGTGGTATAAGAGATTTACTGTAAATCCATACATTTTCAATTTACCAATTTCAGGTTATTATTACATAAACATAATACAAACAAACTTTAACATTGTCATAGCCTGTGTTGTAAATATACTGATGTCTTTTGGACTCCTATAAAGTCAGAAAATAATTATATTTTTACAATCAAAGGCTAAAATATTCTTTTTTACTTAAAGTATGAAAATTCTGTGAGACAGCAGAAAAATCACACTTTTATTATTTCATGGTTATAGGCTGAAGTTTTTGGTGTCTGTGATAACATATTTTTGGAGATCACAACAGAAGTGACATTTTGTAGCTAAACTATTTAACGCCAGCTTGTCGATAACATCAGACAGCCTTATCTAAGGATAGGGCTTAAATATTTTCATAAATAGGAATTATGGTGAGATCTTGGTGGAAATTTCCATTACAGTCCTGAACGAATTAGTAATGAACACTATTACACAGTGAATATCAAATGTATTGATAACAATGGGACACTTAAAATGAAAGAGACAAAACAAAAAAAAAATATTTTGACAATATGAATTCATGTGTTGTCAATTTTAGTGGCATGATCTTAGTTAGTTCATTAGGTGTTTTCATGGGTATGATATGCCCACTTCTGATGGAGACGTAATATCAACATCCCTAGGGTCAATGTCCTGTTTTGTTTACAGCAAACAAAGGACACTAAATATTTTCAAAAATGGTTATTTCAATATATCAGCTGGTTTCTTGGTAACTAAAACAAAATGTTGTTTGCCTTTAGCCACAAATCCAAACCAAATGAAATGAAATAAAACAAAATGGAAAAAAGGAATTACCATTTGCACTCAAATAACACTATTGTTTCCTGGCCTCTGCTAGGTGTTCCTGCTGTTCACAACATGAAACAGTAAAATGAATTTGAGTGTGATAAGTTACTGAAGAAATTAACATAATTCGTTGCTTTGAATAACAAAATGAAACCAGCTGCATGCAGAAGGAGTACAAGTACTGAGTTCTAATCAGCCCAAAAGTATTATCACCTAAATGTGCTAATGATAGGAAAAAACTAGTGCACATAGGGAAGAGAGGAAAAAAAAAATAAAGTAGCCTCATGGTAGATTTAAAAACAATTCACCTAGGTAAAATTACTTTCACCTTCCTTTGAGGATGATAGACAATTCTGAATAAAGTCCTCCTACACCTCCTAAACCTCAAAGTTTCACGCACTTCAGCGTAGCCAGAATGAAAAGCAGAATGAAAAGGTCAGTGACTGAGGCAAGGTACTTGTTTCTCATGGACATACCTGCACATACGAAGACTAAGAATTATGGAGCAGAACATGGCAACATTTGGAATATTATCATTAGATTGTGTGAAAAAATGCTAAAGCATAAAACACTAAAACTTGTTTAATGTAGTGTTAATGTGACATTCAGCTAAAAGCATAAATTCCTGCATTGCCAAGCAGGTAGTCTAAATAAAAATCAAGCTAGGAAAACTAATGTTCCATGAAAAAATGACATACAGAGGGAAAGAAAATGTATAGCTAAATGCTATACTACTTTCTGTTTCTCCCTGAGTTACAGAAAAGTGTCTGGCAAATCTTTTTATCATGATCTGTCTGATAATCCCAAATACAACTTTTCCAAATAACTGGAAAATAAAATCTAGGTGCTTCACCTTCTTTCAAGAACAGAGAGAGAAAAGAACCACTTACATAAGTTATGTTTAGCTTCCCTCTGTCTTCCAAGAGGACACTTATTCTTTGTCAAGATTTTATATATTTATTATTTATTTAGCAGTAACTACTATCTGAATAAATGTCATATGTATCACAAATACAAAATGTTGGTATTAATTTACTCTTTATTATCTTCAGTGTATAGTTTTCAAGTATTTATACAGTTTCATGTATATGTAGTAATTCAAAAACTCTATTGGCTCATGACTTGGCTGTCAGCCATATCTGAAGCTTACAGCACACATAAATACCTATATTCACTATTGAAAGGTGTTTTGATGAATGTCTTTCTAAAACAGAAGTTTCAATCAATTAGATGAAGATATAATTTAATACTGTGATAGATGTCAAGGCTCATGTTAGAAATTATCTGCTTCTTCTATTCAGAGGTATTCTTTTGTATTTTGTCATGATTGTGTCTTTATCTGCAACAGAAGTTGTAAAAGTAAGTTACTTTTCTCCTTAAAAGTGAAATTTGTTTAAGCTTTTCTTCTACATGATGTGCTTGAGGCAAAATACATACCTTTATTAGCTGTGGTAAACAATTAATTGCACTAGCTGATACTTAGATCATTTAGATGAAGAACAATTAGCAAAGACTACATTTCAGAAACAATTCAAAGGAATTCGGTCTCTAATAGGAAACAATGCAAGCTACATTTTCAGGAAGGTGTAAGATAGGATAAGGATAGGAAAGGATAGCTTTGACACCTCTACACTGTGAGCTCCACATCATGAACACTGCTGCTCACAAACACTTTTTTCTGTACAACTGTTAGCTTCTATAAAGTACATAGAAAATATTAAAAAATACGCAGATGTCTGATTTGGGTAAAGCAAAAAAATTGTATGTTTAGCAACTTTAATGAATCAGGACCAGAATCACGAGTGACTTATGGGACTTAACATTTCCACATATCACAGAAGAGCTGAGATTGCAAACAGGGAGGTTTTGTCTTATATTCATAAAATCATAGAATGGTTTGGGTTGGAAGGGACCTTAAACGTCATCTCATTCCAACTCTCCTGCCATGGGAAGGGCCATCTTTTACTAGACCAAGTTGCTGAGAGCTTCATCCAGCCTGGCCTTGAGCACCTCCAGAGATGAAACATACAGAACTTCTCAGGTAACCTGCTCCCCTGCCTCACCACTTACACAGGAAGAATTTTTTTTCCTAATATCTAATCTAAAGCTATTCTATTTTAGTTTGATTCCGTTCCCATATATCTTTGTGTCCATCTAAAAAGAAATAGGATTTATTTTATATTCATTTGCTTCTAACATTATGATTGAAGTTCTAGCAATTACAAAAGCCAATCTAATTTGTGGGTTTGGAATTCTGCTATCTGAGGGTGCTGCCATTTTGAAGGAGATGAGGAAAAGCGTAAACTGAGCATTTATTTGTTTTGTGATAATCTTAAAAGCTTCAGTTTATTTACCAGCACAGTGAATCCACAGAGAGACTAAATCTGACAGACAAGATGTAGCAACAATTTGCTCTGTTTTACTTTACCCGTGTTTACATGGTAATTTGCAAACAGAAACAAGCGAGCTCATGCAGTGTTACAGACCAGCCTGTCACTAGCCAGGTGCTTGTCAGCTCCAAGTGGAAAGCCTTGAAGGCAAGTTAGCCTGGCGCTATGGCTGAGCTTCTGCCTCTACGCACAGCTTGTTATTCTGTGCTTGACACTGCTCTTTTTGTGACTAAACAGCTGTTTGAATTAAAAATAACTTTGGAAAAAAGCTGAATCCTGAGGAGAAAACAAAAGACTCCAGGTAAGGGCTTACCTGGATCCTGGGTTAATCACTAATTGTTAGCACAGCTGGAAAAATGGGGGTAGCTCTCTGGGGTCTGCAAGCAACAGTAGCTCACTTTGACAAAGATGAATGGAAGCAAATCTGTTACTGGATGGCTCAGCCTAACACAAGCAGATGCTTTATATTTAATAGATTAATTTAGAAGTTATATCATTTTGTTAATTCTAAATGTGATCAGCTAACTTCAGGTATTTTAGATGTTTATGTCTTGAGGTCCTTTATTTTAATTTGACTTCAACACTGCAGATATATATATATATCTGACTTCAGCAGGAGCAGCCAGAATTTTAAGCACAGTGAGGATCTAATAATATATACGTACTTGTAATAACTACATGACACTAAATAACTATTAATTCTTTAACCTGCATCAAGTCATGCTTTTTAAGGTTACTCTCAAATATTTTAATAACTTACAGTCACTTAAGAAAATCTTCAACACCTTAAATCTGCCACTTTTCTCATTTCCTGTTCTCAGCTAGTTTAGTAATAGTTCCAAATTCCAAAGCTGCAAGTTGTCTCAGTAAATGTATTTCAAAGATAGGACTTTGAATAAATGTCAGGGAAGTACATTATAATAATGTGATAAATGTAAAGTTCTTTATGTTAAAAATTGATCTGTATCTTCTATTTTAATTATATAATAGCATCACAGAATGACTTGGATGAAAGGGACCTCTGGAGATCTCTGGCTTGGATGCAGACACTCTACAAACTAGTAGAGTTTATCAACAAAGTAATCTCTTCATGGAGAAAAGACAGAACCCTTAAATATTGGGAGTGTTACAGAAACTCGAATCTGTTTTAAAGTGACTTTATATATTGATTTTATCTTCTTATTTCTAAAGAGGAAAAAAAAAAGTTAAATTACTCACATTCTATTTCCAGACTCAAAAATTTAGAGACTAAACCATAACTATGGTGGTTTTTTTTTTTTATTATTTCTTCTCTCACTTCTGTGGGTTTTTGTTTGTTTGTTTGTTTGTTTAGTTTTTGGTTTGCTTTGTTTTTGTTTTTAATTGCAGTTATTTTGACATACCTATTTTAAGTGCATTCTTTTGGTAGTGATGACAGCCTTTGAACTCAGTTCCTAAAGACCAGAGATTCAACTAAGCTATAAACCACTGAATGCATAAACTGATTTTGGAAGTGGGGTGAGTTGACCACAGTCAGCAGCTGAGCAGCCACACAACTTCTTGCTCACTCTCCTCACCATCAGTAGGGTAGTGGAGAGAATAGAAAGAGCAAAAGCAGAAAAGCTTATGGATCAAGATTACTAAGTGGAGGAAAGAGGAAAAAACACACAAAAACCAACCAAAACCCCCCACAAAATAACCTCTAAGAATCACTCAGCACCTCCCACAAGCAAAGTTATGCCCAGACAACCTCTAATTTCCCCTTTGGAAGACAAGGACCTTCCTTTATATACAGTTTTTATTGCTAAATATCACACCTTGTGATGTGGACTGTTGCTTTGTCCCATTTATGTCAACTGTCCCATCTGTGTCCTCTACCAGCTTCTTGATTGTCGTGTTGTGGTTTAAAACCAGCTGGAAAAAGTCCAAGCAGCCCTTTCCCTTCCCCACCACCTCTCCTGGTGAGAAAGGGACACAGTAGAGAGTAATACTCTATACATACCCACACGCCTCCAGGCTCCTCTCCCCTCATGGTAATTGTGAGAAAATCATCTCTATTCTGGCTGAAATGAAAACACACCCTCAGTCTGTTCACTCAGGAAACAGAGTTGCAGGGAGGGAAAGTGAAAAATTTGACACTACCAGAATTCTTTATCAATGACCAAAACATTCATGTATTAGCAACATTCCAAAGGTCCAAAACACAGCACCATACAGTCTGCTGTGAAGAAAGTTAACTCCTTCCTGGTCAGAATGAGTAGAAAAAGTAATTTCAAAATTACAATTTACTTCTGAAAAATACCAGTAAAATTTTAGCATCTCAAATACCACATCTTTATGTACTTGAAAATAATCTCAGATAGCTTGCACAGAAGTAAGACTGGGAAGAAGGAGGCAGTTGGATGGAGGTCCAAAGAAAATAAATGGCATGGTACAGTTGTTTTCTATTTTATTCAGTCTATTTTATCCATTTGAAATATGAGAAAAAATTTAAACATGTTACCTATAAGCAATTTACAAGTTTTGCATATAAAGACTTACTACTAAATAGTTCTAAGTTTTTCTAGTTGTTATATTTATATATTCTTTATTTATATCTCCCAACAGATCTTTGGATTCTTTCTTATCAACTACAGTTTATAATTTACAGTGTACTTTGCTTCAGTTTACTATTATAACAAGCCTGAAGATGTAAAAAAATTAGGAGGAGGAAGATTTTTATACAGCTGCTATAAAATCAGATAGCTCCATGGATTTTACAGCATCTTTACTACTTATGCTCTCTCCATGAATAAGTATTTACTATTATTGCAGAGAGAAGGCTTTAGAGTAGGAGGCAGCTTGTTCAGATTTTCTTCCTAGTCAATATAGATTGCTGCTTCCAAAGGGTAACTAATCTAATTGTATGGGGAGTTAAATCTTCCATAAATTGCTGTGTCAAATCTGCTTGATAACATCTTATAACTTAAAATTTATGCTTTAGATGGCTGAAGCTGGATTGGGTAAAGCCCACTGGCTATCTGTATGTGTAACACAAGAAATAAATTTTATTCCCTGTCAGACTACATTTTCTGTTCTGATACTACTGTTTTTCAGAGACTTTTGGAAGAAAACAAACCCCAGGATTTAGGGTTACTGTTTGTCAAGAATTTATTTCCTGATCCTTTCCTGATTTTTTTTCATTCCTGGCACTTTGAGATTGGTTTCAGCAAGTTTCTCATCGTCTAAGGCAACAAACATTATCAGCAGTGGAGAATACACAGAACAGAATGACTTCATAATACTGTTTAACAAAAATGTTCCTCTGAAAATATGTATAAAAAATAAAACAAACAAAAAACCCACCAAAAACAAACAAACAAACAAAAAACCCAAAACAAAAACAAAAAAGTCCCAGAAAACATAAGAAGGGAAGTACATAGAAACTTGAAACTACGACATTTATGTATACAGTGAATGCTGTTGGCTTAATAAAACTCACCTATCAAATTTATAATGGTTGTAAATGCCAATAAAATGTGTGTTGGTAGGCCTAAAAATGTACTTGAAAATCTACATCACATTTCTCAGAGGTTCAGGGCAAGTACAATTCACTTTTATAAGAATAGGATCTTGACATTCTCAGCCATTATGTTTAGAAGGATATAAAGGATTTCTGCACTGCAAGCCATCCTCTGTTGAAAAGTTTTGGCTTCTGCATTTCTAACATGCATGAAATTTGAGGGCTCTAAAACATAAAAGAAGACCTCCACTAGGCTTTTCATGTATATACTAAAGACAATCAGTTTGCTAAAGAAAACTTTTAACAAACAGTAAGACAAATTGACTTAAACTTTGATGAGAGAAACAAAGCTTTCTTCCAAAAAAAAAAAAATTATTGTAGAGCAATGGGGAGAGCCTGAATAAAAGGTTCTGATAGACACCAAAGTTCTGACCTACTCTTTGAGTATATTTTTGCTGATTTTTATAGGGGGTTTTGTCAGGAAGAATCATGTTGACAACAAAGTCATACGAGAAAGGAAGAAAATACCAATTGTTCAAGCAGCAAGACAAAGCTGGCAAGAGAAAACTTGATCTTACATAGTAGTTTTCCAGGTCAGACTTACCAAAGTTAAGACGCTTAGGTACGAATTTTAATAATTTTTCTGTAGTATATAAATACAACTGAAGTGACAGGCATAAGGGAATATGGCCACATGAAAGAGCACTTTAATCACAAACCAAGAAAGTTAGTAAGTTTTTGATCACAGACTCATGATATTTGTGACTGAAAGCTGAATGAAACAGCTACAAAACCGCCAAACCAAACCACTGCACCCTTGCTGCTTTTCTGTTGCCTTTGATGATCAGACATGAGGAGAACAAATGGGAAGATATTGATGTGGATGTTATGAAGCTTTACTCTTCACTGCTGATTGTCAGCAAAATATTATAAACACCCACTAAGCAGGGCTATATTATGCAGTCCTTTCAACAACAGTGCTATTATAACTTTTGTTTGTTTATTTAGTTTACAAAAACATAAGAAAATATGGAAAGTCAACAAATATAATTCAATTGGTAGTTTATTTGTGTCAAGATTGCACATTTTATTGGCCTCATTCTTGCTTTTAATGTTGCTTCAAATGGTATAATAGGAAGGCACAAATATTTACAGACAAAACTTCAGCCTATTTCCTCTTCAAATAGTTTAATCTTGCACTGTTATCATAGCTCATCTGAATAATTTGCTAATAGAAGAGAGAACAATGAAATAAAGTGGAAATTATATGTCATCATTACAGTTCTGTAACTGAACATAAGATAAAGCATTTTCAATTAGGGGTACGTGAAACTTTTAAGTCTAATTAATACTGTTTGGGTCTTCATTGTTTAACACCTGATATTACATAAACTGTTGCTTACTTCTAGAGATATTCATGTTAACAATCAGTGAAATTCTATTCCCACTATTCATGGTTGCTCTTGATCTGAACTGTGACAATGGTTCACTGTCAGTATCAAAGAGACCTTTGAGAAGCAGTAGAGTCTCCTGCTATGGTAGAATATCAGATACTGCAACTTGCACGTTTGAACACTACACACAAGCTATTGCAGAATCAAAAGCGAGACACTCTTCCCCTCAATTCTGTTATCACAGCTGTCCTCCAGTCTCTGGAGATACATCTTTAGTTTTAAAGACAAAAAGGTTAATCATAAAGAAGGATAAAATAATAACCTTCAACCACGATCAGCAGGAGAGCTTGGATTTAAGGGCTTATCACTAGTCAGAAGAATTTAGTTTTATCTGAAATTTTCAGTGGTAATGAAATATGTGACTGAGAGAAGCACAGTTTCAGCACCGAGATTCAAATACATTTAGGACCATATTAACTGCAGTTTAGAAGTATAAGGCTCTGTGTATCACCTTCTGATATTTTAATCAATTCAGTGACTTTCATTTAAGGGGTTGATTTTGTTGTGGCTGATAGTTATAAAGAAACAGTCCTTTATTTGCCTGTTTTCAACAAGGGAAAACTAACATATATGGTTTATATAAAATGTTGCAATACTAAAGTTAAAATAAAATTTATTTTTAATCCTTTCTTGATCTTGAAAAATACAGTTTCCTTATAGTCAGAAAGACCAAAAAGTGAATAACAGTCATTAAAATAAATCTGGAAAACAGTTCTGAATAAAATATATGTTAAAATATTTTGGAAAATACGTAGAAGGAGAAATACGGGATGCTGTTATATAGATAAGTCAAAGGAGAAAACAACAAAAGGAACTAAAGGCATATAGAATACATTCTACTGTGTTATACAAGAAATGGACCTGGTAAATGATTTCAATTTAATTGGCTTACAGAGCTGAGATTTTTACTGATGAAAAAAATTACAATCTTGAGTTTTATTAGATGATGATACTGTTGTTATAAAATTGCACTTGCAAATAACAAAAAGCAAGCAAACTCATTTTTGTAGAAAGGGAGCTTAAACACTACAGCTGAGAAAACCTTTCCTATTTTTTGTCTTTGCATAGAAATTGTCTTATGAAAATATATCACTTTCTTAACTTAAAAGTTTTCACAGAAAGAAGATGTGTGTACCTCCCAGCAGAACTCTACTATGGTAGTTTTTTTTCAAGAGTCTCACACGTAATTTCTTCTCCGTTTTATTTTTTTTTTCCTTAAATGGTATCATAACTCACATGAAAAGAAAAATAAAATTTATTTTGTTGGTTTTTTTCTTTCATAATGAAGTCACAGAGTATTACAGTATCCATGTCTTGACTGAACTTGAATAGCTCAACCAGTTCAATCAATAAAGTCATTACCTTGTAAAAAATCTCAAGATAAATGCTCAATGTTTGAAAACTTTGTGTAGGATTTGAGGTCAAAAATTTGCTCAAACCAAGCCATAAAATTTTATTCAATTTGTCACATTGTCGTACAAGACATTTCACAATCTGAGTCTATAAAAGAGACATTGAAACAGAAAGTGAACTTCAAGTAATTTGTACTTTATTTTTCAGTTTATATTTTTGATTTTCTGTGAATACAACATTTACACAATCTCCAGCATACATAAATGCAGCAACATTTGATTGCTGGTGGTTTTATTTGTGGCTGAATCTCAAAGGAATTCTTTAAAAGTTACTTCTTTTTTTTTTCTTCTTTTTGTGATGTGTGAACAAATAATAATTTGTAAAGTTAATTTACATGCAGATTTAAGAATCTAAATACCCTTTGGTTCTGTTTACAGGAGTCTTGCCTTGGTCTTCAGCCAGCTGTCTCTATCTTGCTTCAATACCTATGCTTAGAAGAACTGTGGTCTAAGACTATATTAAATTCTTTCTCATGTAAGGTTTGTTATGTTCTAGAATTTGTGGGAAGCCAGTTGTCCTCTGCATGACACTTTTAATTTTTTTCAGACTGCGTTTTGGTTGTAGCAATAGTGATCTTTTTTGTATGGGAGATAAATTGTTAGAATATTTTCCTGAGATCAAGATGGTGTTTGTAGGTTTTAACCATGAATCCCCCACATCTCAGGACAACAGAATTTCCTTAAAAATAATCATTCTGGATAAATGGATGTACAAACCCAGCCACTGAGCAATGAAGTATCCAAGAGTAACCAAGACCAGAAATAAATCAGAAAGGGGGAACCTTTTTTCTCCAGTGCAGCAACTTTGTGACAATGTAACAATTTTAACCAAAAAAGAAAGTTTAGTGTATGCTTATAAATTGCTCACGAAGCTCTGGCTAAGGCACTCACATGTAAAAGGACAGATCTAATTCTCTTTTTGGGTTTGTTATGCTTATACTGGTCTAATAAATAATGGATGTTCAAGATACAATTGTTTGCCATTTCCTTTCCCGTAAGGACACTCAAATCTTTCATGCAAGTGTTTTCTGTAAGTTTTCCAGGTGCAAATTAGAGTTTCTGATTAAATTAAAGGGAATTTTTGATATTGAATGCATATGACAATGTCTACCCTCATTTTTCTTTAAAGACAAATAAAGTAGGAATCAAGATTGGTTTAGGTTCTTTTTAATTGTCATCAGTCATTGACATAAAGAGTGGGCAAGTAGCTTACATGAGAAGACAGGTAATTTTTTAACACTCTACTGCGAGTTTTCTAAATTAATACACTTAATAAGACACAGGAATTGTTTCAGTTTCTGATCATGACTCTTGGGACCAATTATCCAACTAGAATAAATCAATAGCTTCTGTGAAAGAAAATATTTTTTCTGTATTTTTTTGCTAGAGGTGGAAAGTAATCCTTTTTCTCCTACATTGGGAAGAAGGTAATAACTGACAGTACACAGCTTGAGTATCTCTAGGGTAGGGACACTATGGCAGTTTTGGTGTAGTTTTTCACTGTGCCTAGGATACTTGCAGCCTGACTCTTGATCAGGGTTTCTTGCTGGATATCAGACATAATAATAGAATAAATGCTTTCAGTCTTTGCTAAATTACTAATCTGTGTGAGAAAGATGCAGTGAAAACTGAATTAATGAATGTTGAAGCTGTTTTGGAGTTAAGAAAATAATGGAAATGATGGACAGATTCAAGGAGTGAGTTTAAGAATTCGGAAAAAAGAAAAAATTCAGCTTAGGAAACAGTGGAAAAGACTGTGTTGCCAAATACAAGAATACTTTTCCGATATCAAAATAAGAGCTTTCCATTTTGATGCATTTGCATGTGGAGCTAAAAGTTTTTTCTGTATTTTTTTAAGGAAAAAATTGCTAGAGAAAATTCTATTTTTCATCAAAAGTCCTTCGTTTAGGCTTTCCATACAAAATATAATTGACAAATATTCAGATTATACTTACACATCTTATTTTTTTTAATTATAAAAAATAATTGTCTTGCAACACTGTTTCATTTAAAATAAAATTATGTTTCCTACATCTGACCCATCTGTCTTTGAAGACCCTTGTTTATTTCATGATAACCAGGAAATGACTCAGTAATTTTATTAGGCTTTCATTGATAATTAATATAAGGTGCGTCTAAGACCTTTATTAATTGCTACAATCATATTTTAAACATTCAGTTTCAAATCTGTATCGAAAGAATAAACTACTTTTCCTTTGCTGACAGTACTACCTGTTAACAATAATAATTAAAAAGTGAGTACGAACAGAAAGTGATGAACACTATTCTAAATATTTGTGGTTTATATCAAATTTTAACTCTAACCTCATCCTGAATATCAAGTCTAAATTATTAACCACATATGCCTAAGTAGTAATTTCATTTTTCTTTAGTGACTAACCCTAAACATTGTTCTTCAAGTGTATTTTCAATATTATATGAAAAAGAACAAAATTTTCTCTGAACAAGTCCTTCTGCCTCAAGGTGTTTTTTTTTCTCTGACTAATGCAGTAGTTTTGTTACGTGACATTTCTAAGAAAGACCACTTAAGAGTGTCACCACAGACTTTTTGTTCTTTAGACTGTTTGAAAAATATCTTTCTTCCCCCAACTGATCTTTATTCAAATATTCTTTTTCTTTCTTTGTGCGTAAATTGTACAATATCTAGAAATATTCAAGAAAGGCTGAACCAATGAAGGCTGGTATAATAAAACATACAGCTGCAAAATCTATTTTAAGAAGTCCTAATCTGTCTATTAATGAATGAAAGGAGGATCCTGAGGAATTAATTACAATATATTTCTTGTGGTTTTCTATGTTTTCTCCAATCATATCGTATTGCCAGAGTCAGAATATTGGGGTAGGTTAACTTTGTCTTGAGCTTCTAGTATTAGGATTACATATGCTAATACATATGTATAGTTTGAGAAACATCTTAGGAATAATGAAGACAACTAAGAGCAAACAACTTGCCAAATCTAAAAGTTCATTTAGCATATCTTGTCCTGACACAGCTGTAGCATAAGCAACTACAACTGATATCCAGGAACAGTAAAAACAATGGTCAAGATATAGATATAGATGTATATGTTTGCATTGTAATTTCTTGCTTTGCTGAAAGTACTAAAAAATATCAATTAATAACACTATCTTTGATTAGTTTAATAACTACTAAATATATCAAGCAAGAAAAAGTCATATGAAATTTCTATTAAATTGTTTTTTCAGGAAAACAGCAAAAACCTTTCACGGAAGGCCTGTCCCAGAATGCAGGAAAACAGACTGCCCCTACCCAGACTAAAGAAGGGTGTGTGTATATACAAATTACGTTTATTTTTTTGTCCCACAACTTCAGCCTAAGAAAATGTCTCTTAGAGAGAAACCTATATTTGCTCTGTGAAGAGTAACTTCTGAGACTGAATAAATTTGTCTTCATATGGATAAATGAAAGTTCTAGAGGAGTTTTGGAATGCAAGGAGAAAAGATGCTGAATGGAGATAAATTTTCTCTCTTTCACAGTTAAAATTCTGGGCTCAAATTTTGTAGAATTTTAAATACTCTTGCAGGATCCAAATCTCCTCATGAACCTAGTTTGTCATGTACCTACAAACAAGCCTGAAATTGTACAACATAAGTAATCTGTATAAACTAGCCCCGAGGCACCATTTACCTGGCAAAATTATTGCCTGAGGAGTAACTTTGTTTTAGCAGAGCAATCTTTTGATGCTTTTACTTACCCATGCAAGTTCACATAAATCCATAAATGTCTGAATAACTCTTCTCATAATATGACAACTTGCTCAGATGAATGAGCTTCCACCTGAAATATCAGTCATAGACCCAGAGAATCATACAATATCTTGAGTTAGAAGTTTCCACAAGGATCAGGTCTAGCCACTGACCCCGCACAGGGCCGTCGGAAGAATCATGCCATGTGCCTGAGGGTGTTGTCCAAATGTTGTTTGAACTCTGCCAGTCTGGTGCTGTGACCTCTGCCCTGGGGAGCTTGTTCCAGTGCCCAGATACCCTCTGGGTAAAGAATCTTTTTCTAATATCCAACCTAAACCAATGCTGACACAGCTTCAGGCCATTCCCTCAGTCCTGTCACTGCTCACCAGAGAGAAGAGATCAGTGCCTGCCCCTTCCCTTCCCCTCATGAGGAAGTTACAGACTCCAATGAGGTCTCCCCTCAGTCTTCTCCAGGCTGAACAGACCAAGTAACCTCAGCTGCTCCTCATACAGCTTCCTCTCCAGGCCCCTCACCACCTTTGGAGCCTTCCTTTAAACATTCTCTGGTAGCCTAATATCTTTCTTATATTGTGATACCCAAAACTGCACACAGGACCCAAGGTGAGCCCACCTCAGTGCAGAGCAGAGCAAGACAATCCTGTCCTTTGCCCAGCTGGCAACGCTGTGCCTGATGTACCCCAGGACACAGTGGGCCCTCCTGGATACCAGAGCTCACTGGGAACTCTCCAATATGCTGTCAATCCAAAACCCCAAATCCCTTTCCATGACACTACTTTTCAGCATCTTATTTCCCAGTGTGTACATCCAGGATTACCCCATCCCAGGTGCAGGATCTGGCACTTGCCTTTGTTGAACTTCATACAACTGGTGATTGTCCAGCCCTCTAATTTGTCAAGGTCTCTCTGTAGTACCTCCCTCCCATCCAGGGACTAAACAGCTCTCCCCATTTTTATCATCTGCAAACTTAGTTAGTATCCCTTCCAGTAGTGCATCCAACTCATTTATGAGGATATTGAGGAACAGAGGGCCGAGGATGGAGCCCTGCAGAACCCCACTAGTGACAGGTCACCAATCCAAGGTCACCCCATTCACTAAAACTCTTTTGTGCCCAACCCCTGAGCCACTTGCTCACCCATGATATATGATGTGTTTATCCAGCTGTGATCTGGACATTTTGTCCAGGATTCTGTGAAAGACAGTACTGAAAGCTTCACTGAAATTCAGAAAGATTATAAGAACCGTTACATTACTGAAAAGGAATATTATAGTAAAAATATATAATTTTTTTAATATTTTTAATTTTTAATGAGTACTGCTTAAGCTTTACTGAATTGAGAGGAAGAAAAGAAGAAATTAAATTTGAACAAGGCAAAAATTAATACACTTTAAAGAAGCATTAGTTGTTCTTGAAATTTTGTCTAAAAGAAAATAATTAGATACATACAGAGGACAAGATTTTAGTACCACATTTTAAATAGGTTGTCAAACTTCACAGTGCATTTACACTCCAGTAGTCTCTCTGGAACCTGAGTCTTTATATGAGTCTACATATAAAGGGACACTATGAAAGCTATCCATGCTACATATTATAGACTGCCAGACTGTTCTAACAAGAAGAATTCAGAAAACATTTTCCCCTTTCGCTAGCTGTAGAAGGAAACTAGATCACAGAATCATAGAATCATTTAGGTTGAAAAAAACCTTTAAGGTTTTCAAGTCTAACCAATGGATGACTTGCTTAAAAGAGGTACCAATTATTTTTAGATAGCTGACATTGGAGGTAATCATTCCTATGCTTTATACTGCTCCTTCTTTCTTTTCAGAGTAAAATGGAAAACAAAAATCAGGGGACATATAAATATGTCTTCTTTACCTTGGTTATAATTTACCAGCAGATGATATCATATAGAGATTGATAAAAGTAATGTTAACCTCAAATGCTACCACTCCTGAACATTGTGAAGCTATTGCTTCCTTAGGAAAAGAATTTTTGCCTGCATAACTCAAACCCTCACCATTTCTATGCAGTTGAGGTTAGAAATGTGAAAGCTGTGCTTTAGGTTATTGTACTTTCTCCATTAGCCATATTGATTTAAGTTTTCTTCTGAAGAATCAATGACTTGAATGACAGCCAGTCAGACTTCAAGTACAGTGCATTTACTAAATTGGTTTCAGTCTCTGCTTCTCTCCCCAGTTTCTACCCATCACACAATAAACATTTCTATTACACCTACGGCATGTAGCCAACTGGTTGCCTGTTGAAGACATAGACATATATCTGGAGAGATCCTCTGTGGCTGCCAGATTGATCAGTGTGTTTTTCAGGTATAGAGCCCAAAAAAGTAATACTTTAAGAGATGAATACTAGTGCTGTAATGCTAGTTATGCCAATAAAATGATCTCAGCATGCTCTCTTTAATTGAAACAAGATTTCTTATTGTCTTTTTTAAAGCTGTTTATTGGGTGTAGGTGTCAAGGTTTTGGTAGTGGGTGAGCTGCAGGGATGACCTCTGCAAGAAGATGGCAGAGCTGCCCCAAATTGGACACAGCTGGTTCCAGTCAGCTCTGATGGACATACCTCAGGACATGGCTCAGCCCACTAACCATACTTAGTAAAGGTAATAATCTATATGCAGTGATTGTGAGAGAGTAAAGTGCAAAACCCTGTGATCACCAATGTCAGAGAAGGAGCAGGAGGAGGGGGAAAGGGTTCCATGTTGGAGCAGTACTTGTAAGAACTATAATGCATGGGATGGGTCCCACACTGGAACAGAGAAAAGTGTAAGAATGAAGGAGCACCACAGAAGAAATACTATTAACTGTCTGCCAGCCCCAGTGCCCATCACCCTGTGCCACACATTAGGGGGAAGAAGTGTAGGAAATGAAGCAGTGACACTAAGTGGAGAAGGGCAGGTGAAAAAGAAAATAGGGTTTGAACTTTGGCTTTTTTTTTTTTTCTTAGCATCCTTCTCCATTTTAAGCGACACTAAATTAAATTACTTCTCCTTAAGTCAAGTCTTGTTGGCCTGTGATGACAATTGATAAGTAAACACCATTTCTTTATCTTGACAAATGAATTTTTCAAACTCGTTTCCCCACCATCTTACTGAAGAACGGTAGTAAGAAACCAGCTTGGTAGGGCTCTGGCAGCTAGCCAAGTGCAACCCACCACAATTTGAAATATCAAAATGTCCTAGAGGTTATTCCTTTCTCTTAATTATGATTGCCATTGATGCAATACAAATACATAGCTCAGTGAGCAGCCTATTAAAGCTGAAGTTCATAAGAGTAAGAGGTGATCTTAGCATACTGATGTTACTGATGATATGTATTTCTGATAAATTAAGAAACACACATTTTAAGACTTAGCTGAATGGCTGCTAATCCCCCATCTTTTTGTTTAATGAAATCTTCTTTCAGGAATTTGTTTAATGCCTGTGTGGAAAAATGGCTGGGGGTAAAATTAGCATTTCCTAACAGAAGTTACAGTGGTACAGGAATTATAGAGAGAAATGTAGTTACTACTCCTTGAATGGGACATGGTTGCCATGCTCAAAGCCTGTTATTCCATGATGATTCTTCATACACACAATGTGCAACTGTAAGCACCTGCCAAGGGGGATGGAACAAATGCTGGAGCAGAGTGGAGATACCTTGGCTAGGCTCTGTTGAAATCCCTGCATGGAGTGGAAGTTAAAGGTACTTTGCTGCAGATAAACTGCATAGCACCTGCTAACCAGAGGAGAAAAAAGAAGGTTTCCTGGTGCTGAGATGCAATTGTTCTCTTGAGATGAACTTGGCTCATTATAATCTAATTGTAATATTAATGCACTTTATCCCAAAGTATGACCACACATCACTGGGTATGCCCACTGCATTTTTTTGACTCTATCTTTAAAACTGAAGTGAGAGGATTTTACACCAATCAGTAACAAAGGTATGTATGGCTAGTGACTCAAGCTCTCACCTAAACATAAAGAAATAATATAAAAGTAATATGAGAATGGACAAAATTTAAAGGCTCCATTGCAAGTTCTAGGATCAGTTGATGGGCTGAACCTGTCTTTTCCCCCATCGGGACACCTATTGTGTAAAAACAACACTTTATGCATGCTGAGCATTTTTATTATCCATGTATTGTTTTAAGTATGTTTTTTTGCAATCAGATGCTGTTGCTGACAATCCTCAGTGATAAATTCAAATACAATGGGAAGACACACTGAGAGGTCTCCCTTATGCTGCTAGTCTGTGTCCCTGAATAAATCACTTGAACCATCCCCTGATCAACTGGGACTGTTCAGTGATGTGTCCCCATAATTGGACACTGACAGACTGGTCAGGCACAAGGGTCTTGGCTTTCCTGGGGTGCAGACAGACAAATCAAATATTAAATGGTTGACAAAATCTCTTCACACAAAAGGTTGAGAAAATCTCCCCTTTCCGTGCGATTCAATGCCTGTTTGAATCTACCCCAGTTATTAACATTCATGACAAGCTCTGGCAATGAATTTGAGATGACAATAATATTTTGTATTTGCTATTTCTTATTTCTGGTTGCTTTTTTTTTAAAAAAAAACCCTACAGTTGTTGCCTTATAAATTTGTATAATTCTCACTAGATCTCAAATTTAATAATAATATCAGTTCTTTTCTAGGCTGGGGCTTTTTAAAATGTTTGTAGCAGGTGTCCAAAGTTTTCATGTGACTATAGAGCAGAAAGGAAGCAAATGCAGAAATGAAGTTTTGACATCATATAGTGTTACACTAAAAATCTAAAAGAATTTCTGGCATCTCTGAGCAAGTATTAATTATCTGCTCTAATTTAGACATCCAGACACTAGAGATCCAGATATGAGCTACCCCATTTGGTCTTTTCATTGTCATTGATGAGAAATAGGTACCTCCAGCTGGGAACATTTTTCATCCTACAGTACTTCTCTTTAAAAGTTTGATAAATACTTTCTTGAGACTGTCTGTTTCTCTGCATCTCTATCTAGCTGTAATAGACATTTTTATTTTTTACATTAAATAAACTTTGGCTGACTAGGGACAATACAGCTGTGATAATTTTTCAACGTTTGCAGAGCATTTGTTTTAATCTATACTAGACAGTGGGTCCTTAAACTAGTTACTTTAGCTCCCTTCAACTCCAACAAAACAGATATTCAGCCAAATAGTACTGAATATATGATGCAAAAAGCAAGTCTTGAGCCTTCTGGCATGAACAATTTTCCTCAATTTCTTAAGGGCATGGCATGGATAAAAACATTGGTCACAATCTCTTTCAGCTGAAACTTATCCTCTCTGTTGTGGTAAAGGACAGAATTAGTAATGCCATGCAGACTAGTTTCTCTGCTGCCACCTTTGAGGAAATGCTTTAGGAGTGCTGCACCTAAACAAATTAAAATTTTCTATCCACAGATGATTTTTGGTAGCTGTGGTAGCTGATTATATTAACTCCAGGATCTGAAGAAAAAAAAAAAAAACAAAAACCAAAAACAACAAACTATTAATATCTAATGCATAGTGTTGCAAATTTATTTTATATGCAAGACCAAATTGTCTTTTCTGCTCAGTTTCTGTTCATTGAAATATTATGTGGGTCAAGAAAATAATGTAACATTTTAATTCTTTGCTCAGTATATCAGTGCACTGATGGTGTGAATGTTCTAGCAGTCATCTCTAGGTCCACTAGCTGAGAGTAAGACAAGTTTAATGCTCTGCAACCAGATTAGCACTCCAGGCTATCATGCACATGACCTCTCTTTTACAACATCTGAGATTTTTACTGTATCAGAGAGTCACGAAGGCAGTGAGCACAGTAGTAGTTCAACCTTTAATATTTCATATAGTACCAGGGAGAAAGTAATAATCAGCTCCTAGATATTTACTTTGTTCTTGCATACTTTGCATACATATTTCTAAAGGAAATTTTCATGGAAACCTGCCATTTTTGTATTCATATAAATGTATTTATTCACTTCAGTTCAAGGTTGAAGATCAAGAGATTACACACACCAAAATCCTTTAAAACGGCAGTTTTGTTTACATTTCCAATTAAAAAATTAGAGCTGTGAAATACCCATGCAATATGATGCTCTTGTATTCATATCCTGATGAACAGATGGAAAAAATGATCTGTGCCTTTCAGTGTTGTCGCTGCTTCAGTTACCATAATAATTTGATTACTATTTCTGGCTCAAACTACTAATTCAAAAGGAAAATGATTGTATCTTGACGTGGGAGATTAGACTTTGAGGGACAAAACCACACAACACCACATGCATATACTGACTGTGCTGTATAGAAGTTAATGGCACAGTTCCCCTCTCTATTAAATAACCTCTTTTCAATATTCAATCTTTGATAGATAGATGGTTAAAATTTACCTTTGAAATTAAGTGAAATTACCAGTGAAATTAACCATGACAACCTCAACTTCATTTAGAAGCAATCATTCCTTGGGCAGTTAAGTAGCCTTAGAAATGCATATGATTAAAAATCAGTGACATGCTGAGCCAGTTATATGTGAAGACCTAACATGCTTTTAATATTCAGACCTATATAGGATTATATAATACAAATTGAACCTGAAAATCTCCCAAACTAGAAAAACCATAATTTGTTCCTCATTTAAGACTTTTGGCTCCTGGTCCAGCTCTGCTGCCCTTTCCACTTTAAAAACTGAATTTGTTTTTTCAGTTAATGGATGAATTCCACATACTATCTGAAAAGGCATCTGAAAATTATTTATGTAAAGAACTCATAAATAAAAAAAGATATTTGGAATAGCTGGAATTCATGCTTTACTTTAGCAATCTAATTCAGTAGTTCAGAAAAGCAAACAAAATAATCTCAGGGAAATTGTTTCCTTTTTTCCCATCCATACAAAATTACATGAAAGTCAAAACAAAAATATCTCAGAGAATTAGCTATAACAAGTAACAAATTCAATCTTTATGAAATGCCAGTATTTGTTGTAAACTCATTTAATAAAATGTCGACCTAAAAATAGATATTTTTAAAAGCTGATCTTTCTTCAAAGGATTTGTTCATACAATGAGTCTTTGATCCAACATATGAAGCATTAAGGTCAAAGTCAAGAGACTTTGGAAACAGGGGACCTTTGCAGAGTAGTGATACTTCACTGGAAAAATTAGTTGAAATTACAGTGTTGTCAAAAAGAAGAAGTGTAATTGTTAGCTGTTTCTTCTTTTTGATGTTATTTAAGGTCTTTGTAGTGTTATTAAAAACTATACCCAAAAGCACTTCATCTATTTATATTAAACCTTTTAAAATGTTTTATTATATATTTTATTTTTAAAATAAAATTCTGTAAATTAAAATGGATTTCATTTATTTTAGAGACAGTCAAATTTAGGATAACAGGAAATACTGGAAATCCTTAGAAATGTTGGAAGACAAAAATGCTCAAATGTATTCCCAAAGAATTTAAACATTTTAAAGTTAACTGCATCTTTGAAAGGGGAAGATTTAACCCAACTCCATGACTGCAGTGGCTGCACAGGGATAATCTGCTGCTGTCAGAGGAGAGGGCTATATTATTTCATTATTGGTTCTTAAACTTCAATTTTAATGATTGCTCCTGAATACAGTTCCTCCACCTTACACAGATCCCAGGAACGACAAGGATGTTTCTACAAGGGAAAGATTGATTAGAAACACTTCAAAGGAAGAAACAAAGAGAAAAAAAAATGGAAAAAAGAAAAAGGAGTCATATTTCAGTGATAAGATAGATCTCTTAAAAAAATCCCAACAGTTCCATTTTACATTGGAAAAATCCCTCTCTTCATGTTGTAGGTCTACAGCTCTCTCCCCCATCTGTGTGTACCAAATTTTATGGCTCCCATTGGTAGTTTAAAAGATTTCCTTCTCCTTTTAGTGTTGTTGTATGTGGCAGTGGCGCAGCAAAGCCATTTTTGGTCAATCCAACAATAAAAAACCTACATGTACATTGAAAAAAATTGAGCTTTACAGGGCTGCCAATCAAGAGGAACTTTATGTTGGTATTTGTTAATTAATTTGCTTATTTATCTATTTCTTTTAAATCTTAAAAATATAGCAATATGCACAAAATACACAAATCCATTTCAAAGAAAATTTCTGGAAAAAACACCATCTTTTCCCAGAAATAATTTATGCAAACAAAAACCATCCTTTACTGTACGGTATGACAAATACTTTACAAATAGTAACAGGATAAATTCTTTAAAGTAAGGGAAAATCACCAGTTCAGTTCTGTGTTGGGTCAGGCTGCAGAGTAAAAGAAGTACTTATTTAAGTGGAGACTTAGCTGTACATAAATCTTGCAGGGACATGATAATCACTGGAAGGAAGACCTGGAGTGAAAGGCTAGACAGATAGCAACATCTTGAAGAAATGGATTACCCAGTTACTAGATTACACTCAAATTGTAGGTCCATCTGTTGTAGGCATTTGATTAGTTATGATGATTTATGCTCTCAATTTTTTTGTAAATTTGTTGTCAAGCAACAAAATGGATACATAGTAACATACTTCAGAATAAATAAATTCCTTAGGTGTGAAAAATGTCATTCAGTTTATTTTCAACTTTTTGGGTGGCCAATTTTTCTTACTTTCTGTAGCAATTCCAGGTCCTGAGATTTTTGGATATACATGAATGAGGGATGAAGTATGGAAAATAAAAGTTGTCATTCTGAGACAACAGAATTTCAGTCCATCTGGGTATTTTTTTAATTCCTATCATGTCTGTAATATGTAGCTATATGTCACATTTATATACATATATGTGTCTCTCTCTTTCCAAAGTAAAAGAAAAAAAATATCGTTGATGATGCAACAGAAGTTCTTCAATTTTTCAAATATCAATTCATTATTATTCTATAATGGAGGAAGTGCTTACCAATGCATATTTTATGATCCTGCACATTAATTTCATTATTCAGAAGTGCTGAGGTTATACTCCAGATAAAATATAACTCTTCCTATTTGGCACCCTAATTAGCGACAGGTTTGAATTCACCTTGCAGAACGCATTAACATTCTGACTTGGAGGTACAGGTCAAATGCAAATTACCTGGCAATTATGACTGAGAGTCCAGAAAGTGCCAGCTTAGAGTGCCTGGTGACTACTTTTTGTTGACCTCATTAGGAATATTTTAAGTGAATACATAAACATGAAGACAAAATATGGAAAACCTTTTAAATTTAAGTTTTCAATTAATAAGTCATGTTGGTAATGGCTCAATCAGAAATACTGAATATCTTTGAAAAAATAAACTATTGAGATGAGAAA
Source organism: Phylloscopus whistleri (assembly GCA_017589585.1). Taxonomy (NCBI): domain Eukaryota; kingdom Metazoa; phylum Chordata; class Aves; order Passeriformes; family Phylloscopidae; genus Phylloscopus; species Phylloscopus whistleri. The sequence goes on from JADMLD010000510.1 coordinate 1,426,212, forward strand.
GGAGAAATAACAAATATTTTATATACTATTTTCAGTACTACAACATAATTAATTCCTATGGTTATGCAGTAATTATAAATAGAAATATAAAACCAAAGTGTTTTTCCAAAATCAGCAAAAGAACAGCTGTACAAATAGAATCCTCTTTAGAGAATTACAGAGATTTGTAATTTTATACACATATACATATACATATACATATACATATACAGTGTGAGACGTTTTCCATTTTCCCACTACTAGCAGGGATTTACAACTGAAGGGCTCTTTGCCTTGTTTTTTCTCTTATGTCTTGCTTTGCCTTCTGATATACCTCTTGCCCAAAGATGTGTTACTTATTTTGTATTTGTATTTTACTGAGTTATTAAAATCACAGAAGGCAGCAGACCAAGTAAGATGTGGTTTTGCAAATAGTGGTCAAATATTGATCTTTTTAAGCCAAAATAGGTCTGGTGCAGAGATCTTTGTACAAAGTTGCAAATGAGACCATTCTGAGTTTCTGAAGTTAAATAAATGAAAAATATTTTTTTAAAGTCATCAAAAGCTAATATAAAAAAGTATTAAGATGACTATCACTGTAATTGTTAGTTGCTGCCTTTTCTGATGGTCCATTTTTTATCTCACCTGTTACCGACTTTTTTGCCTTACTTGCTTATCACTTTTAAGAACAAGCTAGGAAAATTTTAAACATCCCCCTCAAAAAAAAAAATAAAAAAAAAGAAAAAAAGAAAAAAGAGTTTTAAAACAACCTTTGAAAAGAAACCAGGGAAAATTCCAGTGGGGAAGAGTCAGAGAATAAAGTGTATAAATACTAGAAAATCAGAGATGGAGATCACAGTAACCATGACTTAAGTAGATAATTGGTCCAATTTAGCATGATGCTATTACTGTTTGAATATAAGGTTTGATCAGAGATGTCAATAGAATTTATATATTAACTAAATCTAACTTTCCTAGGAAAGGGAGACTCACACTGATTTTCATATAAAAATCTTCCTATAAAGTCTGAAGTACAAATATTTTCCTGTAATCTGTAATGCCTGTGAAATATTACCGCAGTAATCTTACTTATAGATACAGTTTTGCAAATAATATCTCAAACGTATCATACGTTTTTTTGTTGAATTGTCTCTGAATATTTTGTCAAGGAATTAAGCAATATCTCTAGATCAGCTGCCTTGTCCTTACAGGTGGTTTTGACTTCCCAGATATCAGCTAGGGATATCATACAGCAGACACAAACAACTTCAGCAAACTCCTGAAGCATGTCAAAGATAACTTCATGGATCATGATTAAGGAAGACAACAAGTAAAGGAACCCTTCCAGATTTGTTGTTTATGAAAAGAGGAAGACTCATGGATGAAGAGGTTTTTGGTTATTGTCTTGGGCCAGAACTCTTTGTTTTTATAATTTATCAAGGTGTAGTAATCAAAACTACTGGAAGTAAACTTGCTTAAACTAAGAAAGGATGACAGATTCCCTCAAGGGCACAGAGGCCTTAGAGAGATCTGGGTAGACCTGAGAGCTATGCATTCACCAATCATATGCATTTACAAGTGCAAGTACCAGATTCAGCTCATTGCAGAGGGATGGGACTAGAATACCTTCCAATCCAAACTTCTATATCAGCTATGATTCTCCACTTAGAATGGGGTAATCCTGGATATATATACAAATTGGGGTATGATGAGCTTGAGAGAAGCCTCACAGAAAAAGATCTGTGCAATTGGGTTGATGGGAGGTTTAATATGAGCCAACTGTGTGCCTTGGCAACCAGAAGGTTCAGGCAAATCTGTGTCCCGTTATGCATGAAGCACAGCATCACCAGCTGGTCAACAGCGGTGGTTGTGCTGCTCTCCTCTGTGCTGATATGGGCTGGCGTTGAGTCCTGTGTGCAGCTTTGGATGTCTCAAAAAAAAGAAGGACGTTGTCTCATAGTGTGTCCAGAGGAAGGCAGCCAAGATGGTGGAAAGTCTTGAGGGCAAGACATGTAAGTAACAACTGAAGTCCCTTGGCTTGTTTAGCTTTGTGAAGAGAAGGCTGAGGAACAACCTCATCACAGCCTAAAGCTTCCCGAAGACAGGCAGTGGAGTAGAGAGTTGATCTCTTCTCTGGTAAGCTGTGTCAGGGTAGTTCAGACTGGATATTAGGAAAAAGGCTCTTTCTTGAGATGGTGGTGGGGCACTGGAACAGGCTTCCCAAGAAAGTGGTTGTGGCAAGAACTGTGTCAGAGTTCAAGGACCATCTAGATGTATTAGTTATATGGTCTATTTTTAGGTAGTCCTGCAAATAGCAGGGCATTGGACATGATGATCCCTATATGTCTCTTCCAGCTCAAGATATCATATGATTTTAGTGATGCAAATTGTGAAAAATTGCCTGCCAAGTTGCCTTAAATAAGCTCTTTTGCTTAAAGTTTTGAAATATTAAAGATTAAATAAGAAAATAAACAACAGTGCAGATATTCTAATCATAGGATATCCTGGATTCATCGGAATTGAATATATTGCAGCAGGCAGTCTTGTGATGTGGTATTGGCCTCCCAGATGTAAATTTCTGCCATTTAAAGAGCTGTTAGGTTCACTCTGTATCACAGTAGAGTTTGGCAGAATATTTCTCTACTTAACATACACATCATGTATGCAATTAGGAATAAGAGTTAATCAGTTTTTCGTCTTTCTTCTCGTGAGAATATAACTCACAGATACAAACTGAACGGTGGTGTCTTTGAGGTCAGTACTGCAAGAGTGTAATGGTTGTGTGAAGTCAGAGACAGAATAGCTCTTACTAAAAAATATTACAAAACTCCTCTAAGTCTAGGCTGTCTGTAAATAATGAGACTGAAAATGTTTTATGTATGTAGGCTTTACTCACCTGTATGCTTATAATTAGAACTGTTATACAATATCCATCAGTTTCCCAACTGTTCCCACTGTTTGTCATTCACAAACAAATGCACTGTGCCCTTGATTCATTGCTGATTAAACTTAGCTATTTAAAGGAATTTGAGATGCTTTTTAGGGTCACCTGGCCTCTAACTGCTGCTGCAGAAGTGTCTGGCTTTCCCAATGGTCACGTCATATCTGACAGCCATCTGTTTCAATGTCTTAGATGGCTGATAGAATCTCATATGTCTTCAGGCAACTGAATAGAAGTTCAAGAAATGTGTGATTTTAGGCTGCAGACACTGAATTCTGAAGAGTGAATGTATGCATAATCATACCAGCTAGGTATATAAGCTCCAAATGCAGTGGGGATCTAGAGATCAATAGTTTAAGCACAATATTTAATGTCATCAGAAATGCACCCTAGTACTTCTATCATAAAATAATAGAATACCAGGTTAGAAAGGACCTCATGCACCATCTGGTCCAAATTTTCCTGGCAAAAACATAGTCTAGACAAGAGGGCAGCAATCTGTTCAGGCAAATCTTAAAAAATCTTATTCTTGGAGAATTCACCACTTCCCTGGGGTGATTATCCAACGGATGATTGTTCTCATTGCAAAAAGAAATTGTAAGTTTATGTCCAATCAAAATCTCACCAGAAGTAACTTGTACCCATTACCCCATGTCTTTTCCAGATTGCTTCCTGAGAAAAAGAAGTCTCCATCTTTTATTGTAGCCACCCTGTAAATAACAGTGCATGATGATACAGACTCCCCTAAGCTTTCTTTTCTCAAGGCTGAACAACTCACTTATCTAAACTCAAGTACATCAATTTCTCTAGAAGTGTCTGGGAAACAGTATCAAAAGCCTTGAAGAAAATACAGTAGGCAGTGTCCACCAGTTGCCCTAAACAGCTGGGTGGGTTACTTTGTCATGAGAGGTGGTCAGCTTTGTCAACAACAATTTGCTGTTGTCCGTGCTGGTTTTCCCAGTCGTGCTTCATTTGACATATGATATGTCAATAGCTCCCAGGAGGATTTATTTCACCACTTTCACAGGAACTGAAGTAAGACTTTGAGCCTATAATTTCCTGAACCCTCCTTTAAGCCCTGACATTAGGCTTGTTGACTGTCTAACCCACTACATCCACTCTTCCAGGAAGTCTCTTGATCTCCACAACTTCTCTCCACAAGCTCTCAAAGGTCTCCACAAGCTCTCAAATATTAGGAAAAGCAGCCTTGCAGTGACATCAGCCAGCTCTGTTAACACCCTTGGGTGGATATTATTAGGGCCAATTGTTTTGTCAGAAACAAATTGTTGTAACATTTCACAAACCAACTCTTCCTTCACTGAGAATGCATCTTGGTTTTCATAAGCAGATCATCAACCTGTGCCCATCTTTAGCAGGTACTTACCTTGTTTCCATGAGAAGGGTCTGGGCAATGGTTGCAACATGTCATCTCTACTGAAATCTCTTTCCTTACCATTTCCATCTGTGCAGAAGCATTAGACATTTGGGGGGTTTTCTCTGTAGAAGCACTGGTTTTAACTTCCAGATGAATGCCAGCCAATATGGAAGCAACCCAATAAAGCATCAACTTAAAAAAAACCTGTGATCTTGTCAAACAGATTGGTTTAGTTGATGCCTTAGTTTGATGATGTATTTATTGATTCAGAATATGTCAGAGTGAAGAATCCAATAAAATGTTCCTCCTGCACAGTTCTGTTTTCTTCTTTACTGTTTCTTCACACTTTAAATACTTTTATAATCCCTTCTGTACCCAGTTCTCCAAGTGTGACTTGTCAAATATGTCTTGGTAGAGTACTATGATCAAGCCTCAAATAATCTAGAAAGACTGGGAAGTTGAATTCTACTAACTAAGCATTCTTAGACTGAACACTGATCTTGGCTGGAAATGCTAGATGCAGTGAATCTGCCTTTAAAATGATTGAATTTATTTTTTTGTGTGTTCCCTCAGTCCAATATTTCCTCTTACTGTCATTTGAAAACTAAACTTATCACAGCAAATGAAGTATAACACCCACAGCATGATGTCAGGTCCATCTCACAGGCTGGAAGGGATCCCAGCAGGCTTTCTACATCAATTTAATCAGCATCACAAATCAAACATACTTTCTGCTGTGTATTATTTACCATATATGTTTTGTGGTGTTCAAGTATGAGACTTCTTTAGCAATTAAATATGCCTTTCAGTGGATTTTAAAAGAGACAAACAATCAAGAATTGCATACATAACGTGTTACCTCTTAGCTACTTTCAGTGTAAAAAAAATATAATAATGTCTATCAGGCTACTTTCAGGGACTGATGAAGAATATTTTAACCTGAATAAATCCGACCAATGCACAAATTCAGGACTGAATAGCAAAGAAGGTAGCCTCTGAGGCTGTCTGTCTTCAGCTTCATATCATATTCTGGGAAAAGTAAACAGAGTAGTTTATGTAGAAAAGATTCAGTGATTCTGAAGGCAACACAAAAGACAAAGTAGTTCTGTAAATACTTTGGTGGCTATGTCTCCCCTTTGAGAGACAGCACTTAACATCTTTAGTTGCAGCCATAGCTTTATGTTTTCATGTTAGTAAAGACTGTGTGACCTGCCAGGAATTCTAAAGACCTATCTCACTATGAAGTAATGGCATTGTGACATATCTTGTCTGCAGGAGGAGGAAAGTTGGCAATTGAAGTACAGGATAGAAAATTTCTTTTAAATATTTTGTTTTCATGCCCATTTTTGTCTCAGGTTGTGTCAATTTCCATAAACCATAGCAAATTTTCTATGGAATATGTAAAGTAATTTATTGAATGGGAGATTGCTTCTATAAATGTGGGCACTCACTTGAGAGTTAAACCAGTGCTTCTTCAGAGAAAGCTCCTGAGATGTCTGATGCTTCCACACAGATGGAACTGATGGAGACTACAGTACAGATGGCAGGTTGAATGGGAATAGCTTAATTAAGACAAGTGATGTTTTGAGTAGTATACATAGCTTGCTACAATAATTATATCTTAAGTAAATAATTCAGAAACTAGAGGGTCACAAATTTGCCCAGTGTGACATGAAATCTGTTCTTACCTAAAATGCATGGTACTTTTTAAAATTATGCGTTCCTTCTCCTTGCTTCTTTTGATATCTAAATCCCTAATTTAAACATCATTGATATTCTCAAACCTATCACTTACCTATTACATTTCTTGCCTTTCACATTCCTTACCTTTTACATTCTTTCATAATCTTGTGTATGAAGCCATCTAAGAAATGAAACTGATCTACTCACAAACACCTTGGAATTCTTGGACAAGATTCAGCTTCAGAAGGGCTGAGCTAGAATTATTAAATCAGGAGGTCATATCTCTAGAGTATTGACAATTTCTTGTAGGCATGCTCAGAAAAGCAGAGGCTACAGCTTGAAATAGCAATTACTCATTACTTGTACAGTACCACTACAAAGGTACTGAGAGAATTTATGTATTCTGATACATCAAGGGTGGGGGGGGATACACAGAATTAAAGTTTCTTTTCTAGTCATCCTCTAATTCTGAAGTTTGACATACCAGTTTTTTTCATTGGAAGTGCAACCAGCACTTTTTTTCCCCCTTTCTCTCTCTCTCCAATTACGAAACAATTGTTACAAAAGTAGCAGTGCTGTCCATGAAGTGGTCCACTCCAGAGAAGTTGCAATATGTTTATTGATATAAACTAGCAATTTTTAAAAGTTTGATAGTAAATGTGTCAGTGATAATGGCAAGGTACACTTTTTATTTACTGCATAGGGACAGGGGTCAGATAAAACTGTCAGGAGCCTGTTGAGCCATGAGATTCACAAAAGTACCCCTTATATTCTAAACTTCTCAGAGGTGAGGTTAGGTGCATCTGGATCCATATTTAGTACCAACTCGTTCAATGCTTTATGTCTGAAGGATAATGTGTGCACAATCAATCCCTTATAATCACTTAGCTAAATTTCAAAGTGCCAGTGTACTTATTTCAAATTCACTTACTGAGTATCTGATATGATAAGGATCTTCTCAACCTCCAGGAGTAACCTTGGGATGCATAACCTCTCAAGGAAAGAGCTTGCTGTTCAGGAGACCTCAATGGGCCCTTGGCTCCTCAGTATGTATGGAGTAAGACAATGAGCTTATTGTCATATTTGCATGCTGACTACAAATATTAATTTGTTCTAAACTTGGTTTGAGTCAGATCTCAACCAGCACTACAATTAGATGGGCGCATTGCTCAAATTAGCCCATGGATGCTGCACTTACATCTGTCTCTCCTGAATTTACTTTGAGCTGGATGCAGCCATTATGACTAGACACACCCATTAGGACTGCCCTTGAACAGTTATGGGAAATAGTCAAGTTGAGAGGGAAGGAAGGGGACCACACTGTTCTACTGAGTTGGTGACCTGCTTCATAGTTATCTACTGTCTAAACCTTCTTTTCAGAGCTCTTGCTATGTGTGAGAATTGTAGGTAGAAGCCCATGAAATTATCTCAACTATCTCTAATACATCTCTTGTTAGACCACCTTTGCTTGCAATACAGTACTGAAGTAGAAATACTTCAATAAATTATATTATAATAAAATCCTAATCACCCACTGTACAACTCATAAATGCAGAGATTTATTTTATATCCTAATAACTTGAGTGATGGCATCTCTTCAAAAGAATGTTTTTGTGCTTATTTAAGCAGGCAGTTCAGTTGATTAGCTGAACTCAGTAGAAATCTGGGAAAACTGAAAGCTCTCTTGGAACACAGGGAAACAGAGTGGTCTTCTGAAACTAAAATTTAGATACATAAATTTACTTTAATGTCTAGGGTTACAGCCTGTGTCTTGCTTCTTTCCCCAACTCTTAGCCTTGGGGTTTCACAAGCAAACTTCCGATTTGCTTTGAAAATTCCACCAGTATTTCACATCAAGAACCGAAAAAGCATGTAAGGTCCTTTGTGTGTTATGTTTGGATGGAGATCTTCCTTTACCTATATCTTCAGAGAAGTTTTTATTGCCTGTATGACTAATTCTATTCCTAACAGAAGTGACCAAATGAAGTATCAAAAATCATGCAGTATTGATGCATGTGAAAATCAAAATGCTAGTTGGGATCTGTACTTATAATGGTTACAGCTTTCTCCTTCCACTTTACTGCACTCTTTGTTTCATCATTCTGCTGAGACTTTATATCTTATTCTTTTATTTATTTCATATGTTTCCTTTATATTGCATGGAGAATTTAAGTCCTTAACTGAGGCCTGGGTCATTAGCCTGCCCATTAGGCACTGCCATGCCAAATAATGTCATTGCCCTTAGTGTCTTCAAGGATTTAGGTCCAAGTGTTTTACCACAAAAATAAAAGGAAGCTTTTGGAATGGACATAGTGAATCTTGAGTCTTTTTTCAACACATGAAGAAAAATGTTCCTCTAGTCATTTCTAGAGTGAATTCTTATTTGATCACACTGGTTGTAGGTTTATCAGATGACAAAAAAAAAAAAAAAAAAAAAAAGTATCAGTCACAAGAGTTTACTTAGGACATGCATCTCTTAGAAATTGTCAGTATCAGATAGTTATTCCACAGAAAGAAAAAAAAAATCTTATTCATAAATATAATGGCTGAATCTGAAGAACACTTCCCCCCCCTCCCCCCTCATTTCTAGCATGTCAGCACCAGATAAAAATAGTATTCAGCTAAAGTTCTGAAGCAAGTCGATTTTTTGATCTGGCATCACAATCTCTGTGGGCTTTGGCTCATATTGTATGTGAGCAGTTCATCCTGAAGAGGTGTTGAAAGGAGAATTCATTTCACAAGCCATGGCATCAATTTCTGTACCCTTGCAGTTCTCTTGCCCTGTTTTGTTTTGTTTTTTTTTTTTTTCTCCCCTCTGCATTTTCAAAGCAAGGGACCCTAATTATTAGGAGAGATTAGGGGCACGGAAAAGCACCATCACCTCACACAAAACTGAGCCTTTATAAAATCAGATGTCAAGACATTAATTTTATTATTTTCTATGAGTAGAAATAGTACTCTGTAACATTGTTATGCCTTTGGAAGTGAAGGACTTCTTTCTGACAGCACCAGTGTCGGATTTCAGAGGTTAAGAAACAAACTTCAGTGTAGCCCCTGTTTCTCATGGGAGATAAAGAGCATCTAAGAGTCATGGTTTGTGAAAACAAATCCCACGTTTATTTACAGGTAAAAGTTGTTCTGACATGCATAACTATTTTACGATGTAGTTCTGCAGTTTATCAGATAATTCCAATCACCAAATACAGCAAGTGCTAAACACCTGTGGTAGCAGGGGCAGGGCAGGTCTCCACATCTCTCTTGGAGGTTTGGAGTGGCCTTGGCCTGTTGGAGACTGTTGAAACTCATTGAAAACAGTTTTGTTTTCCCACACTCCTGTGACTGTCCCTTGCCATTAGGAGCTGCTGCTGGCTCAGGGTCCCCACCAAGCAGACAGACACAACAGCCCTGTGGACTCAGGGTGGGGACAGCAGAAACCATTTCTGTCATGGGGCAGAAGGCTCACAGAAGTGGGAGAATTCTGCTGGAGCCATAGGTGTGGCCTTCAGCAGGCTATTCATAACTGTAGCATTGTTCGACATCAGGCTTGAGAAAAGTAGAGCATTTGGTTGATGCTTAATTATCTCATGAGGGTTTTTTCTTGTCTGTGAGATGCAATTCATCAAAGAAACAATCTGCCTTCAAGTACTTATGTGCATTTCTGTTGATTTGATTTTGGCTTGTTTTTCTGATGCTGCACTTTGATCTTCAGTATTTATATCATCTGTTTTCCCCTTCTGATACAAAAATGGAAGTTGCTCCCCATAATAGATATAATAAAAAATACAGTACCAGGAACTAAATATTATGTAAACATTCAAACATTTTCAATATGGATGAGGAGATTTTTTTGAAGTTTTTTTTTATATTCTTCTAGAAATATTGGGATTTTTATTTTCATAAGCAGAATTAAAAATACATGTATAAGTCATTGCCATTTGTGGATTTTCTTTACATTTTTTTAAAATATGGCATTTAATAGATAAACTTATGGTAGTTGATAACGAAAGTTTTCATATTATTTGTAAGATTTCTCAGACTGTTATTTTCAAATAATCTCTGCAACATTTCTTTTCCTTAATTTTAAAAATATGAAAATCCATTCCTTTGTATTTTTGTTCTGTACACTACACAACATTTGTATTTTATGTAAGATAATGTTTTGTCTTTTTACCTTTAACTCTTAAATTGAGAAGGAGATTCTCAAACCCTTCCAGGTTTGAAAGTATTTCTGACCATTGTAAAAAGCTTCTCTTTAAATTTGGTGGGTAGAAGTCTCGGATCTGGATGGGGAATCTTTACCTTTATATTATAAGTGGGAAGAGTTAGGCACCTTAAAATGCAATACTCAGAACTCAGACTAAGGTTGTGAGCAAGGTAATGCATTGTTTGTACGTTAAGGATAATATTTTATATTTGGCAAAGTCACACTTTTAGGAAAAATGGACAGAAGTCAATATAAATTGTGAAAAATTTCTCCAGGTTTTTACCTGTCCAGGTTCAGGTCAATTCTTCCAGGACAGTACATGTCAAGTAAACTGTCTGTGATGTAAAAGGTCATTAATAACAGTGTCATGTAGATGATGCTGAGGGGAAAGAAGACAGAGAGAAATGATAAAAGTAATTAATCTCCTAAGAGAAGGAGGGAATATAAACTGAGCAAAAAGAACAGAGTTGAGGTGCATCACATCCCTTAAATTGCTTAATTCCTCGATAATCTGGCCCTAGATGACAGTCATACTCTGGGAAGCTGAGTCAGAGTCAATTGAGAAATAATTGAGAAATAAAGGTGAAATATCTGCAGTCCACAATCATGTCAATCACTAGATTTTTCTGTTGTTTCTTGAAGTAAACATCACAGAATAGAAATTGGTTTACCTACATTAAAACTTAGGCAACTTGCATTGTTTATTCTAAACCTCAAACATCACTATGCACTCTTTATTTGGCCCAAATGTTTTCTGAATGCAAAATTTCTTTGCATAATCATCACCTCCACATTTAGAGTAAGTTAGTTGGTAGGTCTGTTGGAAACCAAACTAAGATTATGAAGTTCTTTGAAGATGTAAGTACTGTGGGTTTCCCAATGCAGGTTAAAGAGAAAAATATAGTTGCTAAATAGATTAAACCAATTTATCATTTAATCTGGATTTATGCAGGAAGCGAAAATCCCTTTAAAATTTAATTTGAATATTATAGTTCTGTATACATAAACTTCAAATGTATCTTAATTACAGAGATGTATTCACATTTGTTATAATTAAAAAGTGCATGTTGACATACGATTTAGGCAATTTTAAGAACATGCAAATGAAACTGTCACCACTTTGATCTAACTACTACCAAAGTTCAGAAGGGAAAAATTCTGCTTACTCCAGTGTCTTTTATTTTTGCTTTGACTCCAAGATGCTTCTTTCCCTATAACATTGAAAATCACACCCCTCCTCCACATCTCTTTTCACATATAACCAACTATACCTCTACTATGTTTTCTCCCCCATCATTTACTCCTTTTTTCTTAATTAAAAAAAAAAAAAAAGAAAAAACGTCAGACTTTTTTCTTCAGTGATCTAAATAAGGACGATGAAAATCAAAAGAGCAGAATTACTGATTATAATAATGTAGTAAATGTCTTTTCAGCCCATCTGGAAAGATTTTTTTTTTTTGGTTTTGTTTTGGTTTTTTTACATTCCATTTGCAGAAAGAACAGCATGAACATTAAGGAACACTTGGAATCTAAACTGGTGACATTTTATTTACATTTTTGCAAGCAGGTTAAGAGAGGTAAGATGGCCAAAAAACATAGGAAAGGGTATAGAATGGTATCTTGTGAAGCATATGAGCCTTTAGAGAACTACTGTGAGACACTCAATTTTTTCATTCTTCTTTTAGTGAGCTTTGGGATGGCGGCTCACTAGGAGACAGTACAGCTGCATTCTTGAGCTGTGAGTCTCACAGCTGTGAACAAGATGTGAATTACATTATTCCAAAGTGTCTGAGTATGTACTCTGTCCTATGACATTTTAACCTGTTTAGAGTCCTCAAGGTTGCCTGCTTTTACCAGTCAGAGTAATTGTTTTGTTTGGTTTTTTTTCACTAACTGCTGAATTCTGCTTGTGAGGTCTAGGAGGTTGTTTTTCTTTGTGATCATTATAATTTCCTTTGTATTTTTTCTGTTGGCCTGTCAGATTGCAACTGCTTATAGAAGAGGAAAAGGTATTCCGTGATGAACCCACTGTGGTGGGGAAGGAGGACAAAGGAGAGGAGAGAGATTTTTTTTTTTCTTAATTCAGTGAGGTATTTAATAAGTCTTTTCTTCACATAATATTTTGGAAGTGAAAAACATGTTTGTTTCATGACTAAACAGATCAAAGAAAACAAAGCAAATGCTGTCATTCTTTCACTGCTCAACAAGGCAGGTTTTTTTTTCTGGGGTTCCTGGGTGCCTGGAATCTTCTTTTCTCAAACCTGAAGTATAGCATTCAAAATGCATAGGCTGAATGTAAATCTATTTTTGAGCTGTTTTTTGGCCTGGAATTCCTACCCAACCTATGACAGTGCTTCTTTAATGACTGTGTTTAAAATTGCCCTTAAGCTTAAGTATAGCAATTATAATACATTTATAGCTTCCAATTAAACATTGAACACTTTAAAGAAACTTTAGGAGATTCAGGCATTTTAAAATACAATGTAAGTATATTCAACAAATAATATGTTAAAACATTCTATTGTGAGATCTATAAAAACTTATAAAAATAATACATTATAAAATATATTATAAAATATAAAAATATTTTCTGGACAATGGTATTGTCTTCTTTTCGATTTAAGAGCTGACTTTCAAAGGTACAGATACTGGAAGTCCTTTAATTAGCTAAATCACCTCACATTTTAAAGCATAGTTACACTAATAAACATTTCTTCTCTGAACTATGAATCATGGGGAGCACCGATACCTAGGCTAGCAATAAATGAGGTAACTCGGAAGCTCTAATTATCCTGTACAGGTAATTGTAGAAGAACAGAGTTAATTAGCCTGGGTACAGAACCTTTCCAATGGAAGCACGTTTTCTTTGTTGACCCAGTTAAGTATCTCTGTTTCATGTTGTGGAACACTCACTACTCCTGCTGCCAAAGGCTTCCCCCATGGATGTGAGAAACAAGTTCAGCTGTGCAGCTCTTGTGCAAAGGTGCAAAAATAATTTTAGGTAGCTCCCTAAATTCTCTTGTAATGATAACATAAAAATAGAATGAAATAATTGAATTTGTAATGCTTTTTATTTATGACACACGTCTTTTTTTGGTGAATTATGCCTGTTTTTTAGATCACATTTTCCATGCAATTTATTTTTAAAGGAAAATTTAATTAAAATTTTCTTCTAGATCATTACACTTAGGAGGTGAAACTTAGCAATTACAATATCATACAACTCTGTATCTCACTTTTGGTTTGTGAATATCAAGTTATTGTCTTTAAATTACTGAAGCATAGGTGGTATCTTCACTTGAAGATCAGAGATCACCCAAGACCATAATTCACTTCTTTAGTACCTTTCTTTCTGAGCAAGAAAAAAAGAACAACATCCACTCTGTAAAATACCTCATTTTATCTGAATTTGTTTCAGGTGATTAGTTGCAATTTATTTCAATGAGAGAAAAAAAAAAAAAAGGTTTTGTTTTTTTCCGGTTTTGTCATCTTCCCCATTTTTCTCATTACTAAAAATTAGCACAGGAAGATGTAAAAGACCACATCCTGAAAGGTAAACGTGTGCCAAAATTGATGAAAAATAGTTTAAAAGGAGACTAATGCAAGTCCTTTAAAAAAAGCATTTTTTCAAAAACACCCTAAAATTTATGCAACCAATAAGCTTGAATTTATCTTTTTTTATTAAAAAACCTAATCAGTTGCCAAAGGAGTTATTTTTATTAAGTTCCAGTTTTGATTAGAACACCAACATATGTTTATTAGTACTGATCATTGGAAAAATGTGGAAAACTAATAGAAATATTTGCAATTATTTATTATTTAACATGTTGAAACACTTATTTATGGTAATGTCCATTTAATTTAATTTTTAATTGAATTGGGTTCTTGAATAGAAATATTTTGAAGCTAGGACATTTTCTATGGTTATAAGCTGATATTAGGTAAAAAGATTACATAAAAATTAATGACTACATCTGACAAGCACTTAATAGGTTGTAACATTTCATGAAATTCTAGAGGCACTTAAGATACAGAGAAAGCTTTCTAGTAAAAATATTTTTTCACATAAGTATTTTCTGCATCCCTTTAAGAGCTTAGCAGTAAATGAAACCATAAATACAAAGTTTTTGGCAACTTGCAATAAAAATTTATATTAACCTAACAAAGTCTTGAATTATAGTGACAATTCAAAATTATGTTTTTCAAGCTTCTCTCGGGAAGTACATATCACCTTCTTATATCTTTCTGGAAGTGCGAAACTATCTCTCTAAAAACTATGCTTTTACTTCCGATATGTTATGGACAGAAGTAGGAGCAGTGCTACTGTCATGCCCGTGTGCTCTCCAGTGCAATCCTGAAGGTTTGTCACTTTATCACCCAGTTTACAGCTTGTAGCCTGTAGTGCATACCAGAGGAAGAAGAGTGCCTGCTTCTCATCTAGCTCGTTTAATGAGCTGGGAAGTGCACGCTTAGGTGGATACTGTGTAGTGCACTTGACAACAAATTAATTGTATAAACTCATTATTTGAATAGCAAATACCACTGATCACTTAGATAATAATTTTCTTCCATATTTGATCTTCATATGTTTCAAAATAGAAACATAGCACGCGTTTTTGATTCTATTCATGTAACCAAAGTTGAAAAGGGCAAAACAACACATAATTTAATTAAAGCAGTGTGCTTTAAAATGGAGAACTACAATGAATGACTTACTTAAACTCAGTAAATTAGACTATTTGAACACATTAATATACTACTAATTTCAAAGCATATCAGAGTTTAGTATATAGTTCTTGATGCTTTGAGACTTATTTATTAAGCACAGAAAAATAAAAGCCATGCCTCCTCACAACCAACAACAACAAAAAAATACTGTTCTGCTAAAGATAAAAAAACACCTTCCCAATATCTAAAATTTGCAATACTGTTGCATTGTACAGCTAGTATCTACATAAGTGACCATATATACACACATTTAATATCTTAAAAATTGAGATCATTCCACATGAGTAGCCATACATGAAGATTATGTTGAGTTGCACTGTTGACATCTCACAATTTTTCACGCTGGGGCAATTGGTCTTCTTACAGGATTAAACATTTCAAACTGGAGAATTAGAGTTCAGCTCTGGATCTGTCTGCAATGTTGCACGTGATAAATGCTCTGCAAGCCAACTCTTTCACTTGCATTGTGGAATTCTCTGATAGTTACGGTAGGCTGAATATTTCATCATGAATTCCACAGTGTTCTGAATGTTCAAGCTCTTTCACAGCCACACAGTGCTTCACTGAAGCCACAAGTTTCTCTACAATGTCCTGCTTCTATGGAGTAAATTAAAATGCTGGAGCTCTATTTTTGATGACATCTCGTGTTGTCCTGTTTATGAAATATCTTTCCATCCAAAATACAACTTCAACAACTGTTCACTACCCTTTAATCAAAAAAGAAGTACTGAAGTGCAGTAAATTAATAATTACCACAGGTACATTAGGAAAAAAAAATCTATGAAAATTTGATGTCCTCCTGTTGTAGATGAGAGGACTTAAAGTTTTCAAGTGTTGTACATTGAATCAACTTCACAGTAGTGATATTTGGAAAACTTGTGGAAATTGAAAAAATGATGAATGCGACATATAAAAAACTACAAGAGGAAGAGCAAATAGCTTTGGAAATAACCACAATAAAATTAATTTTAAATAGAAATTGCAAGCTAATCAGTCTTAGAGGAAATATAAGGACAATATGCTGATTGAGTAACATGAAAAGTGGTGGTGTTAGAAGCAACTTTTATAACTTCAGATAACAGCTGAGCTCCTTTTCATGTATATATATTTAATATACTTTCAATAAAATGAAAAGAAAGTATATTTTATATGAAAACCAAGTCTTTGGAGAGTTCACCTAAACATGCTTTTTTTCTGCAAAAGGTTATTACTGAAAAAAATCTCCAAGAATGAAAACAGATACATATAATGAAATAGATATTAAAAAAAAAAAAAAAAAAGTTGGTATATAGGCTGATTTCCAAGGCCTGACTCTGATTGTTCTCTATAAGAACATGCCATGTATTAGTTTTGGTACAGTTTGTCCCAGCTTCAAGTGAGAGCTCAAGTGCAAAGAGTGAGATTGGTCATGCTGTTGGAGCTTTTGTTTAAAATACAGTGAAATTAGAGCACTTTTTTAATTGAGAAGGAACATTATTTCCATAACTGCCTCACTCTTTTGTTATCCCCAAAAAGACTTAAACACAAAAATAAATGTTCAAAATCAGATGATGACTGAAATACTGACAGACTAGAGACTGGTCTACTTTGACAGTGCAGAAGTTGTCCCACAAGCATATCTGGAGTTGTTCTATGCCCTCTCCTACTTGATTTCCACTAGAATAGCTATGTTAAGAGTCCTGCTTATTTCAATACTTCTATTCCATGCACTAATCATCTGTTGTGATTGGAATGACATCATCTAATGTAACCTCAGTGCTGTGCTGTGAGATGCTCTTATTCCTCAGTTTTCTTACCGTCATTACATATGCAATGTAAGGCCACATCAAGATAATGAAATAAGATCTAAACTGAGAAGTCAAGGCTCATCACTCTGGGCACAGTGATGTATTGATAAAGTATATGGTTTCCACATGCACAATTTTTTTAACTTGCTCTCCCTTGTAGAAGCAAGAAAGATTTCTTGCTGCCTGGTAGAAGACCTTATTCAGAGCTAGCTTAGTTTTTGTTAAAACAGTGTTGCACTGCATGGTAAATAAGCCCCCTGATGGTCACTATGGAATTACTATTAATTACTACATTAGATTAAGCCAGTATAGAATATGTATTATCATTACAGACTATATGCAAACCTGCAGTCAGTCTTCATAGTTGTCAAAAATCCCCAAAAGTTTAGAAAAACAGACACCTCAGAAAGGAGTGTTACAAAGTTACAGAACTAAAAATCTGATGCTCAGATTTCTAGGAAGTGTAGTCTGATTTTATTCACTGCTCCCAACTGACTTCAGTGGTGCAGATATTTTTTCATAAAACTGGGTTTCCTGAGTCACATTAAAATATAAGATTAAACAACATGCAAAATGAAGTGAACATGAAGCTGATTTCATACTGTATTTTGAAAGATGTAAGTATAAAATGTAGTTTAATACCAATCATCTTGCATTACACCCTCTACAAGAACATAAAATTAATCCATTTAATGACAGATAGAGGTCAACATTACCATTACTGCTACATGTCAGTGTTTCTGAGGAAAAACAGAGATGTGGTATATGTACAACATCACATTCAAAGACCCACAATGACACTCAATTTTCTTCAAACAACTCGTGTACCTGTAAGACCAGTGTACTTGACACAGCACAGAAACTCTGTTTGCTGTCTGCTTACAAACCATAATGAAGAGGAAAAAGTGTTTCTGAATAAGGTGACACTCATCTAGGGATTTAGACCAATGTCATTTAAGTTTTCATTTATTCTGTATTTCAAAGTCTCCTGTTCTAGTTAATTAATAAAATGTCAGATTACATAGAAAACATAATGCATGAAGGAAAGAAATAGGGATACTCAAAAGTTTATGTCAGATGACAGATCCTTCGATTATGCAGATGATCAAATAAAGAAATTTTAATTTTTACCCCAAATCAGAAAATAACAAAACAGTACAGTGTAGGCTATGTGACTTCAATCAAGCAATGTCTATCAGCTGTCTGATAAAAAAAAAAAATCAAAATTTATTCACCTTTACATGGTTGTACGATCATGGTTTAATTGCTATATATCTGGTCAGATTACTATTAATTCCTTCTTCCTGAAAAATAGATGAGTAGATAAACTGAATATGGCCAAGTCCTAAGTGAGCTATGACCAACTTGCCTGAAAATCATTCTTTTATGTTAGTCTGTTATAAATTGAGAAATATCATATCAGTGGCTATAGGCCTTCACTTCAATAAAATTTATGCTACTTTTTTCAGCAAATCTTGTTTCCTTTGTAGAACCAGACACTCAAGATACCCTTTGAAAGCTGCCTTAAACAAATCCATTCTGCAGTATAAAATATTTTTGTCACTTTTTATTAGTTATAATTATGGCCCTATGCTTGTTGAGATAAATATTTTAACATTAAAAAGAAAAAGATATTTCATTCTAGATGGTTCTAATTATCTTCCTGCCCTTCATGTGCACGGAAATGATTTTCAGGAGAAATTGCTTCAAGTTCTTCTTGGGACTGAGGTGCAGCACTCTAGACTGTAGCTCTTTAAATCCTCCAACTTGCCTTACTGAAGACAAGTTTAAGTTGCCTTTCTCTTGAAGAAGATAAAGAAATGGCCCAGCAAACAGCACCAGAAACAAAAGTGTGAACAATTGAGTGAGTTAAATGCTGGAAACAGTGGTTCCTAGAAAAAACAATATTGTTAATCAGGTGCACTAAGGAAGCTGTCATTAGGGAATGACCAAGAGATTGTTGGGACAACAAAAAACAGTGAACAGGAAAAGAAAATAAAAGAAGCATGAGTATTTGTGAGCAAGGAAGGATGGTTGTGAAAGCAGCCAGCACAGGGGGTCTGCACACAGTGAGCTGTACCTTGGGGTGCAGAAGACGCAGCCTGGGAAAACTACTTGCTGATGTGTGGGCAGACCTACTAAGATGATACCTACCATCCCTACCATGGTAGGGAACTCAGAATTATACTTTGAGCTGGCACACCCTCAGTGCCAAGAGGAAGGTTGTGCATGCAGGGGAACCTGCACTCCCAGGTGTGGGGCAATGTGATAGTGGTTACTTGGCTGGTTGGAAGGGATGGTTAAATCCTCACACAACTGTGCAAAGGTGTATGTATGGGTGTGGAGTCAGAATTTCTTGATTTCAATGAATGTTGCATTAATTTTGAACTATGACTGTTAATATAGCAATAAAACACATGTGTACTATGATTTCCGCAGATTTTCTCTGCTACAAAGCTCAGACATGCTGAACATACCTGTACATTCTCTGCACATCATTTTGTCTCAGTGAGAGGTTCCCTTGACTTCCCCTTCAACAGACTGAAAAACTCACCCCCCCCACAATTTTTACTTTTTTCCTTTTTTTTTCCTTAATATTGAGAAGGATTTCCTTGAAGATCAACTAATTATTCTGGGTTTCTTCTCTTTCTCCTATTAGATGCTGCTATGCAGATCCCTGAACAAACTGAAATTGCTGTCTCTTGCCATGAAAATAAATTTGCTGAATATGAGAATAGTGAACTAAAATAGAAAATCATTTTTATATGAAAATAAAAAGTAGCTTATTGTTTAGCATCCTGCCAAAGTACAGACTTTGGCTATGAATTACATTTGGCATCTGGGAACTCAATTAGAATAAGTAAAAGGACAGCCTTTTAAATTAAGTGTCTCCAAATAAGTATTTAATTTCTGCTTAATAAGTTGATGAGAGATGGAGGTGAAGGAATACATGCATAAAATTGAATATTTAACTAGTCTGTTATTGAGAAATAAGTAGGAAGTCAGACAGGAACAAAACCCAGATATTAGTTTTTTCAGTTTGTCTGTGTCTCAAGGAGAAACATTTCAAAAGACTTGACAGCATCCATGTTCATCTTAAACAAAAAGGAGGGGAAATTCGTAAAAGAAGATTACTAAGCATGAATGTAGGCTATTAAAGAATTAATATGATGTGAATAAATATTTTGTGACCCTGAACTCTCTGAAATTGGAAAAGAGAGTCTGGCAGATATTAATTAAAATAGTGATATTCATTACCAGTGCAAATATCCATAGCAAGAGTAGTTCTGTCTTCCTTAATACTTTCAAGCTGTCTACCTAAAGATCCTTATGCTGGAGGACCTGAGAGATATGTGAAAAGATGTCAGTCACCAGTCAGGAGAGCCCCATGTGACCTGACTGTTTCGACACTGGGATATGATATGAAACAAGATAAAAGTGGCTATTCAACTGGAAAAAAAAAAATGAAAAACCCAATAAAGTTATAATTTTTGGTTTATGTAAGGTCATTTAGATTCCCAGCTTATAAACAGGTTTAATTTTCTGGCACACATGAGGGATATAATTTAATAGGCTGCATTTGAACAAATAATGTGCCTCATCATTCAGGTTGCATGTGGTAAAACTGCTTTTTAAAGATTATTCAGTCTCCTGTAAATTATTTAACAATCAGTTTTACTTTTTTCTATTGAATCATTCAAAACTGCAACGGAAAATGGTATCTAAAGAACAGCAAGTCAGGCTCTGTGCCAGGGTTCTAACACTTTCACCCAATAAAAAATTGATAATTCAGATATCGAATTCTACTTTAAGATAGTTGTGTAAGTAATCTACATACATTTTTACTTGAAATTTAACCACTGATTTTTGGATGTATCATAAAAGTCTGTAAGGCAGGTGGCAAGATGACTCTGTCCTTCATGTCTTTCAGAAAGCATGCCTGCAGCAGGCCTCCAGCAATACAGTCTTACTGCCTGTATTCTAGAGAATTCATAATTTTGTAGATGTGGTGGATTACAAAGGCATCCATCACAAGTAAAAAACCAAAACAAAACAAAACAAAACAAAACACCTTTTTTTTTTCCCCTCAGGAGTATTTTGGCATATAAGAGGTCATAATTCAGCCTGTTTATAGTGAACTTCATCAACAACATAATGTGTTAACAACACCTAGAGCAATTTCCTCAAACTCATGCATTGCTACATTTCTCAGAGCCAGAAATACTCTGGACTTTCGTATCCTGATTTCAAAGTCCTAACCCTGCTTATTTGTTTAAACCTGATTATTATGCTTGTTGTTCCTGAGTTCTAGCAATACTTAAACGGCACATGCTTAACTGTGTCCAGGCTGAGAAATTTTGTTGCTAATAATAGTATGTGGGCATTTTTCCATTTACAATTGCAGATACAGCACTCAGTAGAATTACATCATCTTTAAAGTTGGAAAAGACCTCCAAGATCATCAATTCCAACCTCTGACCTGCCACCATGACCCCTAAACCATACTGTGAAGTGCCACATCCACTTGTTTTTATAGCATTTCCAGGGATGGTAACTCTACCATTTCCCTAGGGAACCTGTTCCACTGCTTAGCCTCTCAGTGCAGAATTTTTTCCTAATATGTTTAACCTGAACCTACTCTGATGCACCCAGCTTATGGCTATTTCCCCTTGTTGCATCACTAGTTGCCTGGGAAAAGAGGCGGCCCCCTCCCCCCATAAAAGTATATGTTAATTGCAGTCCTCCAAAATACTCCAGATTTTGTGGCAAAGAATCATTATTAAACATTTTCTTACAATATACTTTCAAAAATTTAGCACATATTCTATTCTCCAACAACAAAATATGAACTAATACAATAGAATTGAAAACCAAAGATATTGCTTCCAATTTACATGTTAAAACAAGGAGGTTTATGCTTGTTAATCCAGAAAGGCCTCCAAAATAAACAGAAAATCAATCACTAAAAAAAAAATACGAACAGCTCATTTTTAGTCTCGTTTGATTATTTTTCTATCCTAACTATTTGCATTAACAAAATAAGCAAATACAAGAAATTTTTCAAACTCAAACCAAAAAAACCTCACTGGACTTAAGGAGAGTTATAGCTGTAGTTGTACATGTCTCCAGAGAATTCAATTCCATGTGATTATGATGCCAAACAGCTCTGCAAGTGTGAACAAAGACTATAGCAGACATTTTATATTAAACTGCCTGGGGCTTAAAAGTATGACCAGAATTATTGCCTCCATTCCACCGTTAGTCATGCTAATTCTAGAAAACTAAATAACCAAACAGAAACTTCATTTAAACATATATTTATTTTTCTATAAGCGTCAGCTGGAGTTTTCTTTTAATTTGTTTTCTTCTTCTGTAAAGAGATATTGACATGTTTCTGTGACTAGGAATGTTAATTGGTTAATGACAGTGTCATTTCTAAGTTTGGATTGAATTTTGTTGGCTTTTCTTCTCGTGGCATCATCCTTGCAAACTCTTGAAACTTATCAGTTGATCCCCAGACAAAATATTCTTTGAGACATTTCTGTTTTTTCTGTACTATTTAAATTAGATGATTTTCAGGTAACACAGAAAAAAGGAGAGCTACTATTGTAGCTTTCCTCAAAGATGATATTAAAAATGAATCTGAGAGTGTCTGTTTCAAGGATTACTTGTTAAATAATCTTTGATAAGAATGACTATTGAAAACGTGTGTTTAACTCCTTGATCTACTACAATGATAATCAAAAATAGAACTTATTTAATACTGTCATCCATGTTTGTTAAACTGTGAGTTTGGTTCACAGATCTTGCTCTCTGTTAATCTTTACGGAACAGAACACCACTAAATAATTGTCTAGAATAGTAGGGTTTTCATGCCTATTTGCCAGGTGAAGTGCACTTGTAACTGCTGTAGTCTGAGAGAACTGGTGTAAACATAAGGGTATAATAAATAATTATAATTTTTAATAATTCTCACATGCAGGACTCATGATGGTTATCAACCTTGCATATGTAAGTGAAGGGATTGAACAATCAGATACTATAACAGAAACTTTTCAGACTTCACTAATTATTCCCATCAAGTGTCTACCATTTTTACCTCTTGAAGGACAAGCAGACCAAGACATTGGGGAAGCGGATATGCCCTGTGCACAACAAAGAACATCATTTTCCTAGCGGTGAGAACTGGTCTTGTCTTGGCTACACCTGTGTCTATGTGTCTGTGAGGTGTGGCAATTGGCAAATGAAGAAGTTCAATGTCTTTTTTGGGAATGTCCCCTGCATTTCCTGCTGCAAAGCCAGAGGATCAAAACCAGGCTGCCTGCAGGTACAGGGAACATAAGAACTAGGGTCTTGATAGTACTTCCAGCTTCTGGTCTCTTAGGGCAAATCAGGACGAAGCAATTAATTGCTCATATCTCTCTGAGGGAAGTAGTGATTTTGAAAAGTAGAGATGACATACTGGGTTTAAGAAGAGGTGGTGTGCACTTCTGCACTTGTTTTTGCTTAACATAGATTTTGATCTTATCCTTATCAACCTTGGTGGAACTGTGTTGCTATTACAAAGAGAGTAATTTGAGCTGATCAACAGAAGAATCTTATATCACATTTTCCTGTACAAGCAGATTTCTTGCTGGGAATTACCAAAAATACAAAAATTAAAAAAAAAAAAATCAAAAGGATACTATGAATATACCAGTGTCTCTATGATAAATTCTTAAGTCTGATGGGACGTTTAATCACCACTGAAAGCCATCTTAAAAATACTTTTGTAGCAAATATTCTTTAGATATCTAAAACTTGATAAAGGCTGTTTAGAACAGCTCTTGTAAAGCCCTTGTAAAGCATTGAAAGATCTTAAAGAGTTTGTTTGTTTTAATTTTGAATAAATATTTAAAATTTTATTAACATAATTAGGTATTAAGAAGTTAGCCATTTAGGTACTGTTAAATTAACATTACCTCAGCAAATTTCATTCGGTAGACTGTGATTTTTGACAAAATTTCTTGAGGACTACTTTTAATCCTGTTGTTATGGAAACATTTTTGGACTGATAAACATGCTATTAGGAACACATACATACCAGTATTTCAGATGAAATATCAAAAATGTGTTATGAACTGTCATGTATTATTCCTGACCAATGTCATTAGAGTAGTAGCATGTGTCAGTGGGAAAAGATACTTGAGTCTTCAAGTGCCCTTTACACACACCCTCCATCCCCTCCACATACTCCTGTCCATTTCTGCTGTCTCTGATGGGCAATATGTTTTGTCCTAAAACAAGAATACCGGGGGGGGGGTATTTCAGGAGAAACTGTGTGAATCCTGCCATAATTAATGTATTCTAGAGATTGAGAGAGCTGAGATGTTTGTGACTTTGGTGTATTTCAGCCTGCAAAAGTGTACAAAATATTTTGAGAGATTGGGTTAGCTGGACAAACTGGCTACTGAGGCTGAAGGCAGCTTCTGGGCAGATACCTAGTCCCAGAGAGATGGCTGATATGTCCAGCCCAACAACAGGGAATACTCACTTTTGAATGAGTAAAAAAAAAGCATTAAGATCTGCTAAAATACAGAGATAAAATCCTAAAATAGCTACACAGGAGTTTTGCTGCTTTGTAATTGTGCATTCTGAAGGATCAAAGACAATAAAATAGTTTCTGGCTGAACCTGCTTAAAATATAACTCATTAGTCCTAAGGGTCTTTGACCAAATCTGAGACTTAGTGGACCTAGCTTCACCTTGTTCTCTGACAGGTTGTCTTGGTTTGACAAGACAGGTATTTGCCAGGGAAATTGGGGTTTCCCTTAGAATAGGGAATGCAAACTCCCCACCCCCGCCAAATTATAATTTTGCAATTAAGGGCTCTCAGGCAAAGATTTGGGAATAGGAATAACAGTTCTTTACTAGTAATATCAATAATACAAATGTGGTTGAAACACAAAACCACCCCACCAAACCAGCAAACAAACAAACAACAATCCTGGAAAGCCCTGACAGAGTCAGCTACAACCTGATGCCCTGTTGGTCAGGACGTTGGTAGCAGTCTAAAAAGTCCTCCTGGGGTGGCAGATGTGGTTCTGTTGGAGTGGAGATGATCCTGTAGCCAAAAGGGTCCAGAGGTGGTGAGAGGGAGTCCAGTGATGGTGAGAAGGGTCCTGTCTTCCTCCGGTAATCGGGTGAAGCAAGAGACATATCCTGTTCCGTAGTCCCAGTTTTATCCAGGTAGGAATGGTTGGCTCCCCCCACTGGGTGGAGCATCTCACAATAGAATGATGGAATGTGAATGCACTATCTTGGAGAGGGTAAGTTTTTTTGGGATGTGTGCTTTTAGGGGTGCAATAGGATGATGGAATGTGAATGTACTATCTTGGGGAGGGTAAGTTTTGTGATGTGTGCTTTTAGGGGTGTTTAAATGGTCCATTAGCAGAAAAAAGATAAGAAACAATGCCCTACCTGGTTTTAACAGTTGGGCCATTATCAAAAGGCACCCGCCCCACTCCTTCCAGAGTAAACAAGAGATAAAACAAAACAGCTCCCCAACTGCTTTCAGCAGATGAAAATAGAATACACATCCTAGGTTCCACAACCCAAGACACAGGTTCAGAAAGAAGGGGGTCTCACACAACAGGAGGTCCCAAGACCTGATGATCCTATAATCTGCTGTAATAGATGACAGAGTTATTATTTAGATAGTGCATTAGCAATATTTGGATACTGTATCAGCAATAGCAAACATCTAATCATAATCATCCACGTAATTATTGTACCCTACTCCTCTTGCCTGGCTGAGAACCTTCCCTCAACTACTCTACTACATAATCTATGTTGGTAAGTTCCCAAAAATATGTTTCCAAAAACATTTTCTATTTATAAAAGCTCAGAAGTGTACCTGAGAAGAAGCAGAAAAGCTTGGTTATGTCTGTTTACAATGGATATGGCAAAGTCTGGGGATGAGTAAGAAATTTAAGTGTTTTGTGGCATAAGAAAAAATTGCTTTAAATTATGATAGCTGTTTCACTTTCTGCAACAGACTTCATCATTGACAGTGTCTACAGACATTAATGTCCTAAATGCATTTGAGAATGCGGGATCTAGAAGGAAGGGATCCAAAATACTTACTGACAAATAGCTTTCCCAATAACCTCATCTAATAAACTGTTGAGATCAGTTGTATAACAGAACAGCTAACCTCATAAACTATGTATGTAAAAGTTTTTACATGAGGATTTAAGGAGCTTGATTTCAAAAATTTTATATGTATATTTTAATTTTGAAAAAGAAAATCTGTTGGGTTTTGAGAATATCATCATCTTGGATTCCTCTTTTGAATACTGTAAACTTTAAAATAAGATTATATAAAGAACCTGGTTATTTCATATTGTAGTTCAAATTAACTTTCTGTATCAAAAAAATCCCTCCCAAACAAACCTGTTAAAAATGGTTTTAAATTTGAACTTTATTTGATATTATTTGTGTTTTAATGTCTGTTTCACTTTCCTTTCAATTTATTTTCTCAAATTCTTAGATATAGACTGTAAGTGGGCTGTTAACATGATCCAAAGATTTTCTTTCCAAGCTTTTTAAAACTTTTATCCTTCAAGGTTTCTGTACCTAATTTAAACAACACTGACTAGAACGTGTGCTATTATCTACATAAGTAGAGTTCCTTTCAAATATTAGGGTCTAAAATGGGTAATGAAATAACTTTGGATGTATTGATACAACAAATGTATCTAGAGGCAACACATGCACTTCAATTCCACAACTCATATGGCTGAGTGACAAATCAAATATGTAACTCTACAACAGTATTTTAATGTATTTAGGGTGGTGTTATGAGCTAGTAACACTGAAACTGGAAGCAAAGCCTGGCAAGCAGTTTTGCTGAAGTGCATGAATACAGATAAGCTCTTGCTGGAACTCTACAAATGAGTCTGCATGTGTATGTGCTTTGTTGCTCCTTTTTGCTTCTAATCCTTTTTGCCTATGGCAACAGTAAGACAGATATTCATATCATAAATAAAAGTAGATGAGATAAAAATACCATGGAGTGAGAAATCCAAATCTAGCTTCACTAAAGCTGAAGCAATAGCCTTATGCTAATATTAATGTCATGCAAAATAAAGCCTGAATGCATTATATCATTATGGTACAACCTAATAAAATCACTCATGTCCATATGAAGGAATGTCCCTCCACCCTCTCTCCCCACCCCGGTCCATCTCTTTCTAAAGCTCTTAAAAACACCAACATCTCCTGTAAAAATAACACTAACCAAATAATATGACTCAGATCATCCAGATGCAGGCTCTGAGCATTATGAAGGAATGATGTGCTCGTATTATTCCAGCCAAAACAATTTTCCCGTTTAACCAGTTTTTAAGGATAGAGAATGTAACTATAAATCAGAAATATGGGAAAAATTCAAAGTGGTGAATGAAACATGAGGGCTATGGTGTGGAGTGTCCCTATGTGCTGACCTTTTTTCCCTGAGTCAATTCCAAAAAACATTCTGGCATCTGGTTTATTTGCTTTAGCTGCTACATTCAGTTGCAAACACCTACACAATACATATGTAGAGCTGTATGTGCATCATCACAGATCTGTCTGAGCAAATGAGATATTCCATTTGTTTGCAGGGAAAGAAAATCCATTAAAATGAAAAAGTTTGCTAGTCTGAAGCATTATACTTAACTTTAATGGGAAAAGGAGCAAGAAAATACCTTCCTCATATTCCTTTCATTATGGATTATTAACAAAGTACAAAACTTCATTTCCTCTGTGATTTCATCACCTTAATGAAACACAAGAGCAAAGAAATATCTACTAAGAAAGTGCGTTCCTGATAGAAAGACATATGTTTTTCCTATGCTGTCCTTACATTTCTCCATCTCCTACCTATCTTGAGATACTTTCATTTTAAAGATATTACTCAGACAGAGAGAGAGAGAAAACTGTTATCTTACTAAAATTTAAAAAAAGGTTTTGGTGCGGGTTTTTTTTTTTTTTTCATTTATGGTGTTAAGGGTATTTATCTTTAAAAATTCATTTACTGTTTGTGAGAAAATAGCATGGCCAGGTTTTTTCTGGATTCAGGCTGATAAAATCAAAGAAATTGCTGCCAAGTGTTAGTTATAGTCTTTGCTATTTGGCCTAACTCTACTTTTTCAAGGCCTGGAGAACTGGCAGGAGTGACAAAGTTGTTTCATGTACAGAGTTAAATATCCCTGCAGATACTACAGGTTTACATGAAAAAGATTTTGGCTCAGTGAGATATTGAGCCTGTGTTTTTATGAAGATCAAAACAGAAGCCTTTACATACTGCATGTCAAACTCTTTAATATTGTTAAAGATATTTGCAGTTTTAGTCTGCCTTTTTTCTTGCAGCCCACACAATCTGCAGCTTTGGTGGCAGAGTTTAGGCAACGTATTAATATCGTCACTGCCATGCATTGCTGCATTTTGAGGCACTGTCATTCCATTTTCACTCAGAAGGTGTTTGTTGAATGGAATTTTTTGATTTTGTTTTTGTTGTGGGGTTAGGTTTTTTTGAAACTCTCTCTGACAACATACTCATACGAAAGCTCAGGAAGAGTGGATTGGATGAGTGGATTTAGAATTGGCTGAACAGGAGACCCCAGAGGGCTGCAATCAGTAACACAGGGTCTAGCTGAAGGCCTGTCACTACTGGTATCCCCCAGGGCTCCATACCACATCCGGTATTGTTTAATTTGTCCATCGGAGATTTGGATGAAGGGACAGATGCATCCTGCACAAGTTCTCTGATGACACAAGCCTGTGAGGAGTGATGGATACCCCAGTAGGCTATGCAGCCCCTCAGAGGAACCTCAACAGGCAGCAGAGATAGCAGAGGAGAACAGTCTGAAATTCAACAAAGGCAAATGCAAGGTCCTGCATCTGGAGAAGAATAACTCCATACACCAGCACAGGCTGGGGGCCAACCTGCTGGAAAACAGCTCTGCGGAAAAGGACCTAGCGGTGCTGGTGGACAACAAGCTGTCCACGAGCCAGCAGTGTGTCCTTATGGTCAAGAAGGACAATGGTGTCCTGGGGTACACTAGGAAGAGCATTGCCAATAGGATGAGGGAGGTGATCCTGCCACGCTGCTCAGCCCTGGTGAGGCCACATCTGGAGTGCTGTGTCCATTTCTGGGCTTCTCTGTACAAAAGAGACATGCAACTCCTGTGGCAGGTCTGGTGGAGGACAATGTTGATTGTTAGGGGCTGGAACATCTCTCTTATGAGGAAAGGCTGAGGGAGCTGGGCCTGTTCAGACGCAAAAAGAGATGACTGAGAGGGGACCTCATCGATGCATATCATTATGAAGGGAGGGTGACAAGAGGAGGTTTCCAGGCTTTTCTTGGTGGTACCAAGCAATATGACAAGAGGCAATGGGCAGAAACTGATGCACAGGAAGTTCCACCTGAACATGAGGAAGAACTTCTTTACTGTGCAGGTGACCATGCACTGGAGCAGATCGTCCAGAGATATTGTGGATTCCCCATCCCTGCAGTTATTCAAGAACATTCTGAGTTCAATCTTGTACAATGTGATCTAGGATGACCCTGCTTGAGTAGAAAGATTGAATTATATGGCCCAGTGTGGTCCCAATCTGAGCCATTCTGTGATTCCATACTACATGATGGATAAAAAGTGAATGTCATGGTTTAACCCAAGCCATCAATGAAACCAAGCACAATGAAACCACTCACTCCCCCAACAGTGGAATAAGGAAGAGAATTGGAAGGCTAAAAGCTAGAAAACCTGTGGGTTGAGACAAGGAGAATTTAGTAGGGAAAGCAAAAACCATGCGCACAGGCAAAACAAAATAAGGAATTACTTCATTGCTTCCCATGGGCAGAGGAAGTGTTCAGCCATCTCCAGGAGAGAAGGGCCCCATCACATGTAGCAGTGAAGAAGGATTCATTCTTTAACTAAATGTAAATATTTTCCTCTACAAATAAGAGAAGTTTTTGTATTTTAGATCTTGTGAAAACATTTTAGCAACAAATTAAACACATTTCTTTCACATTTCTGTGGGTTTTCTATAGGTTATAAATTTTAAAAAATCTTCATGTTAAAAAGAAAGAAAAGTCAGAGAAAAAGATGGGAGAGGTACTGATGTCATTACATCATATTGTATTACACTGTATTTCATTTGTGCAATGGCCTGTACTCTGAAGAGGGACAAATTAGTGGTTTTTAAAATACCATTGTAATTTTCACCGGCAAGTTTATCAAAAGTAATTTTTGCTGTAGTATATAACTCTTATGGATATAATACTGAAGATTTTCAGTGGCCATTAATTATTAAAATATGCCTTCTTTCAAGATTAAAATGAAGTGCATTGGAGGAAAAAACCAAAAAACACTTGGATATGTTTACTTGATCAGTTTAGAAATTTACTATCTGACTCTTTATGAAAAAATATTCTGACTAGAACAAAATTTGGATTTCTTTACTCTGAAAAGGATTTTTGTGTTTTGCAAGATACAAGTTAGGTATTTTATCCATATTTCCCTCTCTAATTCACCTCAGAATCTTGCAAGAGGCTCCATTGAAAAATCTTACTGTGGTTTTCAACCTGGTAACAAAAGTTTTAATGTCTGTGAGGGTCTTAATATTTATGACACATAGATACACAGATATATAGATATATATCTTTTTATCAGGAACACTCAATGGAATCAGAAGAGGAAACTGACCAGCTTTTATTTCATTTGAAAACTGCAGTCCTGTGGAGTTGAAACACATGTCAAAGAAATGACCTTGTTCCATCTCATGGAGCATTATTATACAATTAAAACAGGAATGCTCAAGACCATTAGATTTTATGGTGCATTGCTACACTTTATTTTCTTCATTGTTTTCTAGATATCACACAACAAGAACTTGGTCTGCAAAGAAATAAGGCACTTTAATCCTGATTAATTGTCCCTGTAGGCAGTTGCATATGAAATAAAGACAAGTTGTTAAATGGCAAGTACCTTTTTAGTTCAGCTTCTGTATAGTCAGAGACCTTTCATTTTTACCATTAAGTCCAAGCAGCTAAGGACTATATAAACTCTGTTGGGGATCCTGATTGAAGATAAGTGCATTCCTACAGTTACATGATTAAGCCTTGAAGAGAGAAGAGCTTATGATTTACCCTGTAATCTATTGTATGTGACTCACACTCAACTCCTAATTTTGACTCTCATACTTGGGCACTTAATCCTCCCTCAGCATGAATGCAACAGTAGCTTAGGTAAGTAATTTAGGACAATGTCAAATAACAGGACTCCTAAAAATCAGATATTTCCTTGTATTGTGATCTTTTAACTCAGCATCTACAAAATTTTCTGTGTTCTTTTGTGGATCTACACCTCCATTGTTCATGGTTTGTAAATAAGATAGTCAAATCTCAGACAAATCTCGTTTTAATTATTGCAGGGCCTTTTTTTTCTGTGGTTTTTTTTTTTTTTTTTCCTCTCAGCACTGGAATTGCTGCTATGAGTGCAATAGGTAACCCAAGGTAACTAATTTTTCTGGTTTATGGCTTATGCTTTCTACCTCTAAAAACCCAGAAACTGTATGACTTATTTTGTTAGGGGCGCTGTTGCAAATGAAAACTCCAAGTGGAAAGGGAATATTATTCCTATTGTAATATGCAGTAATGTATTCCCTGATCGTGGAAATCTTCATTCAGATTCTGTGCAACAGCATGTCTGCATTGTAGAAATTGTTTGTACTTGAGCTGGCTTAGTGCTATCAAATAAAAAAGAATCTGAAGCCAAATGACACTGATTACCTCACTGTTCAAAGGCTAGCATTCTTTATAAGTTTGTCTCAGAGATGACCAGCTCTTGGTAGTAACCTAACAATTAGTAAGTGCAGAAAATGAGAAGACATTGAGATCTTAGTTCTTTTCCATTTATCAGTTTAGAACTACACTGAGGTCCCTGAAGTAGCTTCTTAGAGGATAACTCTGAGTACTCTGGAAACAACTAACATTATTTTACATGTAACCCCACCTACAGCTTGATAATTAAAACATTTTTCATGCCAGAAAAGTAAGTTTGAACCTTCTAAAGAAGTGCAACAAATTGAATCTGAGTGTCTTATAAATACATAAAAAGAAGACGGCTCCATTAACACAACTCTTTCTAAAGTAATCTAGATGTTGCATCAGGAATGCTTTCTGATCTGGGAAGACTTTCAACATATCCCCATATCAAGAGCTCAAATCAAGACATTGTAAATGGTCTGAGTGAAGTGATAGTGTCTTAATTTCTGCACAAGTACTGGTTGTTATAGTTCCCTTCCTGAGGTTTTCAGTATATGTCTATATCACACAATGCTCTGCAATTTACATATGTTGGTGTCTTGGTTTGGAAAGACAGGTATCTGCCAGGGAAAGCTAGAGTTTCCCTCAGAATGGAGAATGTAAACCCCTCACCTCCTCCAAATTATAATTTTGCAACTAAGGGCTTTCAAGCAAAGATTTGGGAATAGGAATAACAGCTTTTTACTAGGAATATTAACAATACAAATGTAGTAGTAAAACAAACAAACAACAATCTTAGAAACCCTGACAGAGTCAGAGCTACAACCTGACACCCTGTTGGTCAGGGTGTTGGAAGCAGTCCAAAAGTAAGTCCTCCCAGAGTGGCAGATGTGGTTCTGTTGGAACAGAGATGATCCTGAGAGAAAAGGGTCCAGTGATGGTGAGAAGGGTCCAGTCTTCCTCCAGGAATCCAGTGGAACCAGATGCCTTGTGTTCCTACGACTCAGTTTTTATCTAGGTAAGAATGATTGGCTTCCCCCCACTGGGTGGAGCATCTCACAGTGGGATGATGAAATGTGTCATACCATTGGTGAGCTTTAATGGCCCATCAGCAGAAAATATCCCCCTGGAGGGAGGACAGGTGGTGAAAGAGGTAAGAAACACTGCCCCACCTGGTTTTCACAGCTGGCCTGACGTGCTGCTCCTCTGCCCGCCCCCCTGGGCTGCTGTGCTAGCTCAGTTTCTGGGGAGCTTTGTGGGGAATACACCAGGGGATAGGCTAAAAGATTCAAAAGAGGCTCTTACCTCAGGGTATTCCAAGACTTTATTCCTGAAGGGGTTCCCGAGGCCAAAGAGGCCGAACAAGGAAGAACATGGGTTTTTATCTAGTCTCTGTCTCGGGATAGATAGCTGGCACAGAGTCATAGGTCAGAGATGAGGGAAGGACAGGGTCAAACTAATAGTTACAGTCTTTAGGGGGTTTCTGGGGAAAAACCATTCCCCAAAGGAATACAACACTGGCCCATTATCAGAAGGCATCCGCCCTCCTCCCCGCAGAGTTACAAGAGATAAAGAAAAAACATCTCCCCAACTGCTTTCAACAGATGAAATAGAATACACATTTTTGGTTCCATAACCCAAGACAGTTGGTGCAAACTGCTAGTAGGTTAAAGATAATACAGATAGAACAAATGTGGTATTAGTAATTCTTGGTGATCTGTGTGAGCTCTGAAAGAAATCAAATTCAGGGATCAAAGAAACAAATTTTCATCTTAATAACTATCTATCAAAATAATTAATTTTATTTATCATGTCATCCAACAGCTGCCTTTAAAATATATCTGCAACAATTTTGCTGATCAAGATATATCTATATAATAAAAAAGTGCAAAATTGGTAAAAGGATAACAGCACAAGATTTGTGAGGAGTGGCTGAAGGAGCTGGAGTTGTTCAGCCTGGAGAAAAGGAGGCTCATGGGGGACCTTATCCCTCTACAGCTACCAGACAGGAGGCTGTAGCAGTGTGGGGGGCAGTCCCCTCTCACAGATAGGAAGAGATACGGGGACAAGAGAAAATGGGCTCAAGTTATGTCAATGAA
The DNA here is from genome assembly GCA_017589585.1 of Phylloscopus whistleri. Classification (NCBI taxonomy): domain Eukaryota; kingdom Metazoa; phylum Chordata; class Aves; order Passeriformes; family Phylloscopidae; genus Phylloscopus; species Phylloscopus whistleri. The sequence goes on from JADMLD010000510.1 coordinate 1,459,801, forward strand.
GGTTTAGACTGCATATCAGGAAACAAGTTTTCACCGGAAAAAAATTAAGTTCCAAAAGCATTGGAACAGGCTGCTGAAGGAAGTGATTGAGTCACCACTCCTGGAGGCATTAAAAAGATGCGTAGATGTGGCACCTGGGGACGTGGTTTAGCGGTGGAGTTGGTAGTGCTGGGTAAATTGTTGGATTGGACAGTATTAAGGGTCTTTTGCAATCTAAATGGTCTTGTGATTCTGTAAAGGCAAAACGAAAAGGTCTGAAGGAAACATTAGGCAACATTAAAAAAACAACATAAGACATTTTCTATTAAAAATATGGAAGACATGAAGCAATCTTCTGATAGTGTTCAAATTAGAGTGGCAAAGCTTAGAGAACCTACTACTTAAAAAAAAGAGAGAAAGGTTTGTGTGAAAGGATTGAATCAACTTTGCAAATGGTCAGTCACAATTAGACAGCAAAAGAAATTACAGTAATGACAATCAGAGGAACTAATTCGTTTTCCAACAATTTCAAAAATATAAATGTTGTTCTATACAAAGTGAAATCTTCCTACAGCATGGTAAAATTGTGATTTTTCACGGGAGTTGTAAGTGGTACTTAATCCACTTCTAACTCTGGATTTACATATATTTAAGTGCTTTAGATTTTGTTCTAATTTGCTCAAATAAAGGTGTTACATTTGAAAGTGAGCATATGGATTTGTGTCAATCATGAAAACTCTGTAATTAGACCAGAAATATTTTTTATTGAATTACTCCAATACTTTATCAGAAAGAATTGAATATACCTGAATGAATTTATTATCTTATTAAAGATTTTCCTTTGAGCTGCTTTACATAATTTGAAACCACTTTCTGAGAGAAAACAAATGCAAAGGAATGGGTCAATTTTATATGCTTTTTGAAATATAATTCCCCCTTTTCCTTAATCAATGTCGAAACTGCTGGAGCAACTTTCAGAAACATACAATGTGGCATGTTTAAATCTTTTTTAATAGTAAGAAAAATAAGACTTGACTATAAAACATGTTCCCAAAATTAATATACTATGACAGAAAATTGAAATAAAGGAACAGACACTGAGGCAGGGTTTCAGCTACAAACCCCTATGGGTAATAGCTAGAAGTTGTGAACTACAAAATTCTCAATGGGCTCTTAGAAATGTGGAACAGACCAGGTCTCAGCAAATTTCCTAATTCTCACATTAAGAAGCTGCTGATGAATTTTGACTTTAATTTATCATGCCTAATTTAAGGATTCGTATTGTAGTATAGGCTGAGATTTAGGAAACCTGCCTTGCCCTCTTTTCTGAAAAGTATTTCATGCAGCATTAATAAATAAAGTATGTAAGTATACAAATATATTTCTCTCTCATAGGAAGAGTGTTTAATTTCAACATCATTTTGAGTAAGTGTTCTGACTACTAAGTTGTTACAGTCTATAATGAGGGTGCAGAGAAAGGAATAAATAAAGGAAGCTGGTGGAAATGAGATCTGTATTTAAATTAAAAAAAAGGCTAAATTGCTTACATTTTAAGAAGTCTCTAGAAGACATACAACTAATTAAACTTGAAGGGTTTAAAACTAGTTAGCTAAAGTGGCTTGAAGATAGTTCTAGTTTTTGATAATCCCTTTCATATTCAAGTCTCAGTGTCCTGAAGGGGTTTAAGGAGAACTTGTGTATCCATGAGAGCTGTGGATTGCAACACCCAGCTGGGGCTGTTTCCATGTCCCCACTGCCCAAATTTCATTACATTTCACTAGGGTGGCTCATTGTTTATATAGAGTGTAGTGTTCTATGCCTTTGAACAAGATAAAATGCAATTTAGAATCAATGTCCACTTATCTAAAATAACTATAGGAGAAAGCATGAGCTATTAAAGAATAGCCAAAAATGTTAAAAAATTAGGAATCTAAAGGTGTAAAATTATTGCCATCAGATACAATATCTTCACAAAAATGTTATAAATGAAAATGTGTTAGGAGAGACAAAACTATAGATTTAAATAAAACTTCTTCAATAAAATCTTCTTCCAATTTACATCGTGGTATTGTAATTCAGGAACACTTTTAAAAATTCTTTTAATGTCAAATATGAAGGGCAATAGCACCTAGGAACTCAAATATGTTGTGTGGTAGTCAAATCCCAGTGCAAAAGAACAGCTTTTATAAACTGCTACCTTTCGTATACTTGAGTCTTTAATTAATATCAGTTCCTGGTTCTATTCAGTTTTTCTTCCTGTGATATATAGATTTTCAATTTTATTTTCAGTCTTGTTTGTTTTATCTTTGCCTCCAGGACTGCATTATTGTGGAAAAGAAACAACAGAATATTTTTCTCAAAATAACGTAGGCATTGATGTGCTATTAACTGGAACTTCAGATAAGTAGTTTATGATTTTTATCTTGTTCTCCTCGTATGCATCTATATAGAAGATGTTAAATGAAACCCAAAATATAAAATATTGATTTCTTTATACAGGTACCCACAGGTATTAACAAGTATAAATTTGCATTGTGGATTTTATGGTACATGTTATTGATTAGGAGCAAACATTTGAAATGACCTGTGAACAGAAAAAAGATTCATGCAGCAAGTTTCATCCAGCTACAGAAGTCAGAAAACTTTTTCATTAGTTCCATCAATATTTTCATTTTGATATATTCATTATATTTCAAAGTATATTATATTTTCATCATATTTTCATCGTTGAAAATAACCCTTATGACAACTGGCCACAGAAATATATATATATATATAATAATTTATTTAAAGGACCTGTCATGTAAACGATAATTGACTTGTAATAGTATATGAGAAAATATGAGATTTTGTAGTTTAGTAACTGTTTAAACTTTGTGTTTGTTTGGACTTTTCTTTTCTTTTCTTTTCTTTTCTTTTCTTTTCTTTTCTTTTCTTTTCTTTTCTTTTCTTTTCTTTTCTTTTCTTTTCTTTTCTTTTCTTTTCTTTTCTTTTCTTTTCTTTTCTTTTCTTTTCTTTTCTTTTCTTTTCTTTTCTTTTCTTTTCTTTTCTTTTCTTTTTTCTTTTTTTCTCCTGGAGTAGCCCCCTTCACAACTTACTAAACAGTACTGTGGAACCATCCAGTTTAGAAGATAAACTTCTATCTAAATTCTTATTGTTTTTATTCATGTGTTCATCCCAGAGTGACTGTATAACTATCAACTTTTTTAGTATTTGTATCAACAAAAGGAAACAACAACAAAAACCCAGGATCAGAAAACCCAGCATTCAACTGTGTTTCACTTTAAGATTCAGATCCTGGAGTTCTAGGACTTGCCTAGAAAAGAGGCAAAATTCACAGAATAAGACACATATTATGAATTTTTGGATTCTCAACAGAAAAAAATACAGCAATGCTTGATTTTTAAGAAAATTTTTTGAGAAGAACAAGTGGAAAATATAATTAGAAATCTGAGGAATCTATATTGGAACATGTAACAGCAATTACATTATCTGTTTTGATGTAAAACTTCACAATTGTTTTACATGAACACAGTAATGCAGAAAATCTCATTGCATTTAGTTTGTTGAACGTTATATAATTCAAGCACTATTTTTTACTGAGGTTAAAAGAATGTGAATATGTATTAGTGAAAAACCTTTTATCCATTCAGTTCTGGTAGTGCTCCTCTGAAGTCTTCTTCTAACTTAAAGTTGCTATTTTCACTCCTCAACTTATTTACAAACTGTAGTAAATCAGTTTTTATGCTGGTTAAGAGAGCAGTAGTAGCTATTAATCTACAGCTGTTCTCGTATTAAAGACATCTCAACTAGCTATATTTCTACATTCTTTTTTTCTGTTTTGCAGAATAACGACACACATTTGTTGGGAATTTGTACTTAGTTTTTTATAAAATCTTTAAAGGTGTCGATGTCCTAAATATACTGGCAGAATTTAAAATCATAGTTAAAGTAACCTTACAAGCTAATATATTTTATCAGTTCAATTATTTTACGTTCTTAAAAAAACTTCCAAAATTATTAATAAAATCTGATAGTTGGCTTTTTTTGTTGGTTTTGGATATTTGGTTATTTGGTTGTTTGGTTGTTTTGTTCTTTTTTTCTCTGATAGGATGAATCCTTGTGATCTAATACAGGTGCTTATGTTGATTTGCATTCCCAAAGAGTTCCACTTCTCTCTGTTGATCATATAAAGGAAATTTCACTGCTTCTGATCAGACAAGTAGCTTTAGATAATTGATATTGGCTAAAATACATTAGTTTTAAATAAACTAAGAGATACTAACAGTTTCAGCAGGTTTTGTAAGCTAACGCGTGTTTTAACTTTACACTGCTGTCTTTCTTTCCTAATACAGCTTGAAGATGTGAGATAGTACCTGAGATATATGCTCTTCACTCTGTGAAAGTGCAGATCTGAAAGATTAATCCAGTGGACTAATCTTTTGTCTTTAACCCAATTAAGAAAACAGAACAGGATAAATACACATCTTCAGGGGCAGTAAGCATTTATTTCCCCTGTGAATATCATCTGTAACTGTTGTTACTCCAGTTCTCTGGATCATTATGGTTATGAAGAGTTAAATCAGCTTAAAGGTTGAGCCCTTTGCCTCTAGTCTTTCCTTTGCTTTGAGACATCTAAGCTCAGTGTGCTGTGACCTTTCATGAATAGACATGAACAAGAATAACTTCTTTAGTGTTATTTTCAGATTTTCTTCAGAGAATAAGGAATTTAGAAACAAATTGCAACTACACTGAACCAATTACATTTGGAATTTAAGACCTTTTAATACCATCTTTAAAAAGTCATTATAGAAAAATGTGCAAAAAAACCCTGACTTTAATTTGAACATTTTTGAGATACTCTAGGCCTAATCATGCTACCATTGAAGTAAAAGCTAAAACTCCCACTGATTTCAGTGGGCTCGGGATTATATAAACAGCAGGGGACCAGACTCAGTAATCCATGAAGTCCTTTTCATCTCTATGTTACTACAATAGGAGCAGAAGTCTGCAGAAAGCGTGATAATGTCAGGGTTGCAAGGCTTGAAAAGTTTGAAAGCTAGGACTTCCACATGAAAGATATTCTTTTTGAGAAGTGCAACTAATATAGAAGAAACTATGATTTTAAAATTAAGTTTCTATTTGCTATAAACATTAATCACTACAAGATACCAATATATCTGATACAGATTTGCATTTTTTAATTATTTTGGCTTAAGACTGTAATAGTTGTTTGAAATCTTTTCTTACTGTGAAAAGGGGCAGGATTTTAATTAGTTTTATTTCCAGCATTCCAGCTGATGTGTATGGGTGACAAAGCCAAGTATGAGACATGGAAATCATTGTGAAGCCTTTACTGCAGTATCAGTACATTTATTCAGGACAGAACAACTGGAAATCAGCTTGAATGCCCTGTCAGTGAAACTAACTTGCCATCCTCTTTTGCATTTCATGTTCTTTTCCTCATCAACAACAGCAGCAGCTGTGCTAGTCTAAATTCACAGATTTTTTTTTTTAATCCTCTCCTTCGAAAATCAAATGCTCTAATTCTAGAAAGAGGTAGCTGCATCAGTTTTTCAGATTGGCATCTTCACAGTTTGTGCTGCTTTGTGATTACCTGTATGTCATCAGACTAAGAGCAAAGGGTGAGCCATTAGAAGTCAGGTTCAGATCTTGGAGCTGAGTGCAAGCATTGCAATTACGGAAGTCTGAAAATGGACATTTAGTTAACTTAGACCATTTAAAGTGTTCAAGAGTACCTGACACAGAGATCTCTTTCCTTTTTATAGGGAGCCAATATGACTTTCATAGCCATTTAGCTCTCTGTATGCAAACAGATAATTGATCTTAGCTAGTAAATAGAAAATAGTGATAGCAGGACTATATCTGTGTTCTTTCAGATCTCTGTGATAATAAGCATGTGGCTCAGTTCCATTGCACCATGCCTTCCTAACCATGTTAACCATCTGCATCCACCTGGAGTTCAGAAGACCTCGTTGTTGAAGAATAGATGTTCACATAGCTAGAAGATTTCTGGTTTTTAGGGCTACATTTGATCCATGCAAACTAATCAAAAGTAAGTGATGTGAATCAGAAAAGTGCTTGAAGTATTTTGTATATTTTTTTCCACCATTTGGAAAGCATTTCACCTTTTTTTTTTTTTTTTTTTTTTTTCATAAACCTCACAGTTTTCCATAGCAAGATACAGCCTAATACATCTCTAAAGTGAGAAACATGTTGCAGTAGTGGCATATTTGATTTCTTATCTTAGATCCTCAATGCTGTTTAGAAATGTCTTATAAACAAATTGTTTACACATTCTTGAAAAATTTTATTACCTTAATTTGAAGAAAATTTTGATTAAGGGTCATAAGCCTGTTTAAGTAAACAAAAGATTGAGATTCAACAAATTGCTCCTAGGTTTTTGTTTATCTCAACTCTAATTCTAGTTCAAATAGATTCCATTCAAAACCACTCAGAAAAAGAATTAGCCTCTTACATGATCTTCCTGTTAATTAAATAAATCAGCTTAAACTGGTGTGACACTGGCAAACCTGACATTGAACAATCTTCTTTTTTATATTTTTAGATTTTTTAAAATTATATTTTACTCAATTAATGCTTCTAAAAGATCCTGTTTTAGGAGTCCTGGGAACTGAAATTCCTTTTATATTGACACAAGAGATAACACAGCCTGTTTAGACAGCATTGGTGATCCTGCACTATCCTGACAACGTATCTTGTCTTTAACATATTGGAACATTCTGAAACTGAAATGGTAGATAAAATTTCCAGTTCTTGACTGTGCTGAGATACATTCAAGCCTGCATTTTGAAAGTTTTAAATACATGTTTGTTTGGACATCTTACTCTTTAGAAACTGGTAATTTCTTTTCAAAGTAAGTTTTAGGCATATGGGTTCCAGGCTGCTGTCAGCAGCAGTGAACAATTCTTGATGTTTATAATATAAACCCCAGAAACAGATAGCCATCGAATTATTAAAACAAGGTATTTTGAAAGATATTTCTAAAGGCTATTTTGTTAATGTTTTGTTTGAAGTAGGTCTGTTCACCAGCATGAGATCAGGTTGGCTGATCAGGTGACTTTGACTGAGTCTCATAGACCTCCAGAGGTGCAGAGCCCAGGACTGTTCAGGGCAACCTGTTTAAGTATGGCACAACTGTTTTAGTTATAATTATTTAACTAATGTCTCATAGGAGCCTCTCAAGCCACAGGTTGTGGCCATTTGTCTTTGCTGTATCATCTGGCCATTGTCAGGATTGTAACTCCCCCACAGATAATATTAGACTGTTGTGAAATGAGCCCTTTGCCTCCTCTTCAGGAGACTAAACAACCCCAGCTCCCTTTCCCTGTCTCATGTAGAACATGCAATCCAGACACTTGATAATTTGGGTAGCCTTATGATGTATCTCCATATCTCAAAATTCTTCTTGAATGAGGGACTCAAAATCTCAGGGCAGTATTCCAGAGGTGTCATCACCTGTACTCGCACATTACTCCGGCTTTCTCTTTTTCCCCACTCTGCACTTCCCCAGAGAACAGGGGTGGTCAAGACGTTGGTCTCAGGGTCTCTGCTTGCCTGAGTTGAGGGTGGGCTTTTGCCCCTTCGCCCTCAGGAGAGCCCCAAGCCGAACGCTCGAACAAACAAGGTCTTCAGCCGTTCTTTTCAAGGTTGTTTCTTTTGTTTATTTTCTCTTATCTCATTTCTGTTCTCAGAGCCTGACAGAGGTCCGCACAGCACGGGCAACAGGTGCTGACTCCTCCTCTGACCCAGCCTCTTCAGCTTTTATACAGATAATTATGTACACATTATTTACAATTACAAACCAATATCTACATTCTACACTAAACAGGTGTTTTCTACACTAAACCAATCCCCCTTAATCTACTTGGTGTCATCATCACTGCAAAAGATGGAGATGAAGAAGAAGGAGAAGACTTCAGGGCAATGCCCAAAATCCTCCATCTTGTCTCTGGTCATCCCTATTCTAAAACCCCAAATGTGAAAATAATATTATCTTTTATCACCCTTGGAGGCTTGAATTCCTCTCTTATTGTTGGCAACTTTTCCAATGGACTGTGGTCAAGGCCCTTGCCTGTCTGAGGTCTGTGCCAGGGTCTCCAACCCCCCTATACAAACTTCGAACCCCCCTGTACAGGTTTTTGTTTGGCCAAGGTGTCCAAAGGAATGCCTTGGACTCCCACAACTGGGAGGGAGCAGACCTGAAAAAACCTGACCTGATCCACAAGACTTCCCACTTCCAAGCCAAAACTCTTCTTCCATTTTTACCCTGTTCTCTGGAAGGGGGGGAGGGAGTGTGCAGCTGCGTCAGTTTTTATTGTTAACTATGATCAATGTAGGAGTCTCCAAAATAGTAGCATCTTTGTGTACAAATGCTCTAAATAAATTAAAGACACTAAACCTTATCTATTTTTTTGTTATTTACAGAGATAACTGAAAGATTTAATTAAGTAAATAAAAGCAGAGAACCTCAAATTAATAGAATATATATAACTTTAGTTTCAATGTTTTCAATTTTAAAAATGTATTTCCATTATTTCATATTTAGATTGAGATAACAGGGATAGCAATCTGATTTCTTGCCTCTGGACTAACAAATTCTGTTACAAAGGGCTTCTACCATCTTGTATACAGAAAGTTAACAAATTAAATGCTTTCCTAATCTATATAGGGTATGAGACAGAAGTAGTATAATGTTGATTTTTGATAAAGTCTACCAGGATTTTACAAGTGTTAGTTTGGTTCAATAGACCTATATTTGATATCTATCTTAAGGATGCTTTATTCTTCATAGTATCTTTCATTTGCTATATTGAATCTTAGGAAACTGTGAAGCCTGGCAGGTATCTTCTGTGTCACTGAGTCTAGCATCCAGCAGGGAAGTGGACTGTATCTTTTCCTGAAAGGTCAAAAACTATTAAAGCACCACTGAAACTTTTTTTGGGGGTGGGGGGATAATTCTTCTATTTCTATAGTTGAATGAAGTACATGAAACCACTGCTTTACACAAGATATTATACTTTTTTACTTAACCAGGAGGTCACTGTGAAAGTAAGTGCTCTTTTCGTGATGTGTAGACAAAGTATAACTTTTGTGGAGAGTTTTCCTGAGTTAAAGGAAATCTTAAGAGGATATAAAGAAAGCTCCATGTGTTTCTAACAAACACCATCCCCAGTCCTAATACAACATATATAAGTTTCTGGAGTATGTAAATAAACTACTGGCAAAGTCAAGATATCAGTCAAAAGGTCCTAGAAACTTCGTATACACATAATTTTATCAAAATACCATTCTTCTAATGAATGTTTTTTTCCCTTTGTTTTCTCTTCTTTATTTTTGAGAAGGCTGGTCAGCCACAGCTAAAGATCAAACACTAGATTAATGAGATCTCAGCTGAGTGATCAAAAGAAGTATGGCAAATTAACAGAGTTTTGTTTTACAGATAGAATTTGGTGATGTATTTTTTGATACATAGAATATACCTCAAAAAAATCGTAGGAATTCCCTTTAACTTTCAGTATTCTGAAGCTATTTATTACTACTGGTGGGTTTACAGTTTCTTTAGAGTAATATCCCTTTAATTCTTCTTCAGCACTTATTTTCCCATTTTTCTGTCCACAATGCTACAAAGACAATAATATATATATTTTTTTTTCCCAAGAACTAGAGAATGAAACAATTTTCCAAGTAAGTACAGCTGAATGACATTCCCAGATGTGGAAAAGACATGCACAATGAATAATGGCAATGGTCTTATGCAGTTAAATTATAAAAGAGCAACTTACTAAAATAAAATTTAAAAATTTTTAATGAAAAAAAAAAACCCAAACAAAACAATTTCCTTCCAACTCAAAATATTCTGTGAATCTGAAAATTTTCTTTCCTTAATTGAGTTACAAACATCATTATTTTTAGATTATGGGGAGGGGGCCGGAGGGGATAGGGGGGAGTTAAACTGTGTTAATTTCCTGCTTACATTACTTGTTTTTGTGCTGAAGTTAATATATTCATATTAATATTTAAGAACTCTGCAACTGATAAAAAACCAACCTCTCAGAGACAAGCGTAATTTTACATAAAATGCAGTGGATGACCATTCTGAGTCCTGTTTTTAAATTTATAAGTTTTCAGAGACGCACAATGAGATAACTAGAGCTATAGTGTGTTGAATGCAATTAATCCATATACTTATATGTGCTATTTATAAACAAAGAAAGTTCAGTGTGACAATTAAGAAACTATGTAGCTGTTTAGATAATAATTTTTTCTTTACCAAAATCCCTACCAGTATCTGAGATGTTAAAAATTTGGTGATTTTTTATTTACAATATTAACTCTGGGCCCAAGTGCACCTTGGACAAACACACATCAACACCTCCCAATGTCTACCAGAAACATTGACAGCAAATACATTACAAAATTTTGCTTTGAGTGTCTGTGTATATGAATCATCAAGTTCAATGTTCTACATTTGGCACTGCTACCTTTCATTTAACCTTACTAAAACCAAAGGGGTCACTTCCAATTAATGGCTCCATAAATTTGAAAAGGCTTTCTTAATATTTTGACCAGGGAATTGCAGAATGTGAAGGAATGATTGATGTTCTGATCTGATATTGCAGGTAATGAATTATCTGCACAGATAAACATGACCAATTTCTTTACCAAAGGAAAAAAAAATTGGGAACAAATCACAGTTGAAAGCAGATGGGAACAAATTAGATTATGTTGTCTTTATTTCCCAATCTGATTGTAACATGAAACCAGTAAATTATCTCTCAATTCCTCAGACCGTTTGACAGTTTCAGATAAAATCTGGAAAATCTGGACTCCATCTTCTCTGTGTCCTCTGGTGAGGTAATTGTAGGCAGTATCAAAGATTCCAGAGGCAAGGCTGAGGGCCGATCCGTCAGCTTCTGATTGTAGAACTTGTTCCAGCCAGGACTCTCCTGATGACCTCCACTTGACTTGTTCCAGCATGTAAAAATGCTTTTCTTCTTGGGCAATGCAAAACTGCATATTTCATTCCAGAGGTGCTGAACAAAGGGGAAGTACCATAACTGTGGTCCTGCTGGTGACAATCTTGCTTGTGCAGACCAGAGGATGTATATGGCATGTGAATTGGAGGCTCATGGAACTGGCACATATTGCTAGTTGGTGCATTATTTTCTGAGGTAATGAGACGATGGAGCCTATATACATATATATACATGCACAAAAATATCTGCAGAATACGTGTGTTTTATGATGCAGGCATCTGTCCTTCTTCAATTTTTTTTTTTTTTTAAATGCACACAGCCAAGCAATATGTGAGTGACCAGATCATCTTGTAATGCTCATTCTCACTGCACTAGAAACATGTCACTGTTTCAAATTTCAGGAAAAAACCCCAAAAAATAACAGGAAAAAAGTACAATTATTTCCATCCTTGTTTGGATGTGAAAGACACATGGAAAAAACTCTTAGCACAATAATGTTTATTCACATAAGAGAACAATCTGTTGAGTGAAGAGGACTTAGTCAAGTAGGGTCTGAACTGTATTTGGCATACAATGTAATGTATGTAATTTTTTTATTTGGCATTCATTATTTATTATTTTTATTCTTTTTTCTCACCAACTGCTTCTCCTTTTTTAACTCTTTGCCACTAATGCATTAAAAAATTAAAATGCCACTGAAGATTTTGCTACTGCAAACTTTTACATATATGAGGGATACAATTTATACACGAATAATTCAATCTAGGTGTCTGACAGCTATGCCTATAGACTTTAAAGACACATACACTTTGCTTCATTTGAAATTAATTGAGTTACTTTATTTAACCATGTTTTATTACCACTAAAAGTAGCTCAATAAATTGCTATGTTAAAATAATAACTTGGCTTAAGCCAAGTGAAGTAATAATTTATGTATGAAATAATTAAGCCCAAGAAATGGAAAGAAATACAAGTTCCAGAAAAAAACATATCTGAAGGGAATCAGCTCTTTAACCTGCTCTGCCGACCTTATTACTAATGCCAGTATAAATTTAATGTCTCCTATACTACAGACACTTGAATTTTCCCAATTTCTTACTATGGAAGAATATATTGTAAGTTCTCTGGGTTTTCCAACTGACCTCTCACAACCTGATTAATTTATATCTCTTTCTTCTTGTGTCAGTTCTGACAGTTCTCAATTTTTTGCATATTTATCGAGATGAAAAAAAATGATCTCTCCTAAGATTTTATGTTTCTATGCTAAACTTTTTGACTTATTTATTAGGTTCTTCTTTCCTTGAACATTTATGAATTTTACAAATCTGTAGAAACTTTCCCTAATGTTTAGTCACAAAAACTGCACACAATATTTACTCCTTCCTTGTAAAATGTCACTGGAACTTCATTAGCAGAATAAAAAAGATAGACTTTCATACTTTGGAGTATAATCATTTGTTTGTACCTCTTTGTTAACTAATCTCCTTATGATAAACTAATATGCCTCAGCTAATTTTACCCATTCTTAAAATTATCTCAATTTATATATTTTCTTTACATTTTTCCCATTTGATGAGCAGAAAATCTATTACACAATTATATATGACTTTTGATGATAATTTATATGATATCTAGAGGCAGGCAGATCAAGATTACATAAACATGAAATACACTTCATTATTTATCCCACAATACCTTTTTATAGTAATATTGACATTTTCTCATACACCTGGTGTTCTTGAATAATATATTATTTACATAATTATGTTTCTAATTGGATTGGTAACATGTCTTAACTGGAACCCCTGAATAAAATTATGTTATCTGTTATGGGTTTGCACATAACTAGGAAGAGTAGGGGTAGTGGAAGAAGTAGCACTACTGCTGTTGTTAATTATTTCTATGTATTATTTTTTGTAGTAGAAGTAACATATATATTTTCAATTTATTAAAGAAATAGCTAGTGAAACCTAGGAGAACTTAACTAAATTTAGTTGATACCATTTAGGAAAAAGCACAAAATTTTAATTTGATGCGTGTTGTGAAAAAAAAACAGCTTTTGAATATAGTTCTCTGAATTTACTTATATATGAGCAGGATTTCTTTCAAATATTTATAAAGGCAGCAATTGAATTAATCAAGACAAAAAAAAGATCTTCTATGAATTAGCAGAATAATTTTTGTTTCTATGCAGAGAAAAGCCAGTGTTTCTCAGTAAGCAAAGTTTGATCAAATGTCCTCTTAGACTGAAATAAATTGATTCAAAACATATAGAAAACTACTGGAAGCAAAGAAATTAATTATATAGGTTTTTTGGTGCATCCATCATGATGTGATTACATGATATTCTAGAAGAAAATAAGTAATGCTCTATTGTATTGAAATTCGTATATTGTGAGAAAAATACTTCAGAAAAAGAAAATTATTTAAACTAAAGGATAGCATTCCATGACACTAGAAACAAAAGTATGTATTCTAATAATGTGCTTAATTCAAGGGCAGATTAAAAAAATGCTGCTTCAATAAGGTGAATCAAAATTAAATAAATTATAATGGGAGTGTTTTAAAGTCAGATCTTGAGATATAATCCAGTTAGTGCTAGAAAAGAAAAGCACTCTATTTCAATGGAAACAGATTTAAAAAATTGCAGGAACAGGAACAGGAAATCTGAACATTTCTTATCCCTTGTTGAAGTAATTCTGTCATTCAGAGAACAGAGAAGTAGCATACAGAAAACATGACCTAGAAAAGGTTTTTTCCTAAACCTTAGGAAAAAACCATTGCTGCTATTGTAAGAAATAGCTGCCATAGATCCTACACCTTTCTGATTCAAAGCTTTGTACAGCCTAAATTGTTAAAGAAAATGTGATGTACAAGGCCTTGAATCTCGTTCTCCCGTTTCTCAGGGCAGAAATTCATTGCAGCACAGCTGTATTTTCTTAGCGTTGATTCTGATATGCAGCATATGCATCAGGACACATGAATGCAGCTTGGAAATTGCTAAGCATTAATGTGAATTCCAATATTCGAAACAACCCTTGATGGCAAACATGAGATCAAATATCTCATCAGTCCTTTCCTTTCCAGCTCTAGGATTTTACACCTGTGAAATATTCTGTAGGACTATTGCCATCAGTAAAAAAGACCTTAGTTACTGACTGATACAGCTGTGGAATTTTAATTCACCAGTTTAAGTTAGATAGTTGAGCAAATTTTCTCCCAACGTTTCTTAAAATAAGAGCAGCTAAATTATATTTTCTCACATTGTAGTGCTTTCACTCATTATATAACAAGTACAAAACATGAATATTACTAGCTGAAAGGATTTTTGGTAAGTTATAGGGAGCTAACAGTTTTGTGTCTGGTTTTGTCACCACTAGAAGTCAGAACAACTCCCATTGCATGCTTCTCAATACTGACACAAAAGACATCTGTTCTGCACTGCTTTCTTTGGAATGAAAAAGGCAAATGGCATAATATATTTGTCTTTTTATTGTACCCCCCAAAAAGGGAATGAAAATAAAGAAATCCAAATAATTAAAAATTTAATAATGAAAAAATCTGGAACTTTTTAAGGAAAAAAAAAAAAAAAAAGAAAGGTTTATTACCTTTCAAAAGAAAAAAAGGTTCTGCTATTTGATATCTTAATAATCACAATAGAAATCTTAGTTAGATGAAGAAATGTGCAACTTTTTAGTAAATCTAGTCCATTAATTAGCTTTTGTAGTCCAAGCACAAACATGGACCTGGTCTTCCCCATCCGAAAAAACTAAAGTCAGAAGAATTGCATGTAGTACAGTCAGTGAAGCATCTCATGCAAATAATATGGAAGCTGACTTCATGTATGTGTGCTTTGTGGCCAATTTTAGCTCGAGATAGAGAGAAATGAGGATTGCTGGAGAAGGTGGCTTAAGAACAGTTAAGGATTCCTTATGGAGTTTTATTACTCTCTTTGGCACAATTAGAGGAAAATGACCTGGTCAGAACCTTGCCTAGGACGTTGTGGGAGAGCTTTAGGGAAGAAAAAAACAGCAGAGTAGAAAACTGTGGAATAACAGGTAGAGGTAGAGAGAACTCAAAACCAGGCATAAATACAGGTTCATGTTTTCCTTTCATTTAGTACAGAGAACCTTGACCACAGAGCAAAAAAAGGGTCACGGTTAATATAGATTGAATTGTTCTCTGATGAATATTTTCATAATAGTTTTTTTCCTTTATTTCTGACTGCAATAAGACGTTTTCATAGATTTCTCCAGATATCATCCAAAGTATGAAGATTTTCTGTTCTACACTGCTACAAGTATGGCCGTATATCAGCTTCATCTCAACAGTGTATTTTACGTTTAAAAACATGCCTAGTGATACAGTTTGGTGTTCAAGAAAATATATACAAAATTTAAGACAATTGTTAGATAGAAGCAGATCATTTTGTTTGTTAAGAATATTAAATAAGAACGACATATTTACACATTTGCTGAAGTCATGGAATCAGAGAATGGTTTGGAATGGAAGGGACTTTTAAAGTCCCTCTAGTCTAAATCCCCTTGCTGTATGAGCATGGACATCTTCAAATAGATTGGGTTGCTCAGAGGCCAGTCCAACCTGACCTTGAATATTTCCAGGGATGGGACATCTACCATCTTCTCAGAAAACATGTTCCAGTGTTGCTTCTTGTCTGCTTGCCTAAAATGAATTCAATGTTTTCTTCCTGATCTATGCATCAGGTCATTCTTTACCAGGTAAAAAGTATCATAAAGTCACGGATTTAGGCAAAGCTGACCTAAAGTAATGCAGCCAAGGGTATAGTTCTGTACTACTAATGGAATTAGGAATAGTCAAGAATCTTATCTTTTTAATCCTTGTTAAAAGAAAAGAAAAAGGAAGAGGAAGAGTAATAAACGAAAAAAAGAGAAAAGGAGAAAGAGAAAGAAAAAGAGAAAAAAAAAGGAAAAGGAAAATAAGAGATCTGAAGCACGGATAAAACAAAAAAAGTAACTTGTTTCAGTGTATCTTCCTTTCCAATAATTCTTTTAGTGACACATCTTTATTTTATTATAGCCACCTCCCACTGAAATTGAATTACTACCCTGATGAATACCTTTTACCTTTCCATATTTACATAAATAGTATATCTATACTTACAAATTCCATAAGCTTAAAGATATCTTTAAGGCTACGACATGAAATCACTTTTAACAAATTGATGGGGAAACAGCTTAGGATTCAAACTAAAATCCCAATTTAATATTCATTATGCAAATTTCAGAGTTAACCCAACATTGTTGAGATTGAGTTTATACAAATCTCATGAGAAAAATATGAATTCTGAGCACAAAGTTAAAATAACATATTATCCTTTAGAAAACAGGATCCTATTGTTGAAAATACTATATAGGAAATGGCATGAGTTTTGTTGGGTTTGGTTTTGGTGCTTTTATGCCTAGAGAAAACCATGTCACTATTCCCATGAAAAAATTAACTGAAACAGTCCGTTCACCGTACTCTCAATTACTCAAAAAGAAATAAGTAAACAAACAAACAAAAGGAAAAATGGACAGAGAGGGTGCAATGAGAGACTGAGTAATCTTTTTGTGCTGCCCTGGCAGTTTATAGCACAATCCAGAAAAGTGTCCCTGCAGGAACTGGCAGACTCTGTAAAAAGGGGATGAATACAGCCTACTTGCTGGGATAATTGTATCACACAATGAGGGATAAATTAAGAAGTTATACATGTGATACACCATCTGTGTCTGTTTTTGTTATTTTCTCCATATACATCTGTTTCTATTCAGCTATAGGGCAACACTCCATCATATTATGCAGACCAGAATAACACAGAAAGTTCAGTTTTGTTGACAAAAAGAAACTTCTCTTCCTAAATATATGGTAAACCAGCAGAGTAATTTTTGATCAGTAAGCTCTGAAATTCAAAACAAGAGAGTTGATCCGAATATATTCAAATTTTATGTTTGATATTTATAACTCTGGATGAAGATTCCAGATTCCAACATGAAGTTCTAACTTCAGTCAGATGCTACAGTGGTAGGTGTTAAATTTTTGGTCCCAGCTGGAATGTAACTGAAATCTGAAGAAAAAGAGAAAATAAATAAAAAAAAAAAATCTACACTATGTACATACAGAGATTAACCCAGAAACAAAACAAAGAATGATATCCAATTGTATAGGTGAAGTTTAATGATTTTATATCTGATCTCAGGTCCTAGTTGGAAACCGAGCCTGGGGATTTTCCTTAGTGTCCTTCTCAACTACTCCTCTCCTGACCTAGTAGCAGAGCTTCAACAGCTAATCAGCAAAGCAGTACTTGATGTACTTATTGTTAGATAATGTCTCAAAGCAGTTTTTCAGGCACTTCAGAAGTGATTGATGAACATTTGCCTATGTAAGTTTCCATTTTTTTCTCCTCATATGTCTGACTAATCTGGTTTTAAAAATCTAGGTTTTTTAAATGCAAAAAAAAATATAATGTCACACTCAGAGAAAGAAATATAATCTAATTAAATGCTGAAACCTTGCAACCTGGACAAACAACATCTGGTTTGGAGTTGCAGAGAACAGTGGAGAAATGGTACATATCCTTGCTTGAACCAGAAAATACAATTTCATGCAGCCACTGTAAATTTTATATATATAAAAGATAGGGTCCTTATGAAATATAGTTGTGGAAATTGAAATACAGAAATGTAAGTATTGTCACTGCAAATCAGAATATTATTCAGAAGAGAGAACTGAACCAACAAATCCAGCATTTTTTTCTCATTCAGTCCCTGTGAAAAATTCCGTACTTTCCAAATTGTCATAGGAAGTTAATTCTACCATTTTTATAGTGCTCTCAGATACTGATCTCAACTAGATTTCAATATGTTCCTAATTAACTTTTTATTTTTCCCTCTGAAAAGACCATTTATTAAAATAACTGTATGGCGGAGGACCACAAAGGAAGGAGCTCTGACAAGGACGGCAGATGTCAATAGCATAGTCTTTGAATGACTTGCCAGGTCTTGGGTTATTTCTGGGATGTAGTTAGATTCTAGAATGACATTTAAAATTATAACTTGGATAAACTTATTTCCTTCCACAGCAATGCTCATATCTAACAGAGCTCAAGACTGAGAGACAGAATTCTTTCCACAATGAACATGTTTTAGGTGTAAGAGAACATAGCTGAAAGAACGCAAAGAACAAAAAATTAGACCATAACCTGATTCTTTCATGGATTCTGTGTTTGCCTTAATGGAAAGCTAAAGAAAGAAGGGTCAGAAAATTGTTAAACCCTTTCTTAACATAGTTCTTAAGACTTCTAGTTGAGCTTATTAGCTTTGGGCTTAGTATCCCAATAAGCACTTAGGGGAACAAGACAAAAAAAAAAAATATCACCTCGAAATCACTTCTTAAATATATGAAACATAGATAACAGGTCATATTGTACATTAAAATTTTGATTGTAAAAATCATAATGTGTAATTTGAATGATCACACAATGTCTCGAATTCGTGTGGTTATCTTTCCTGTGCTGAGTGCATACTCAGGGAAGGGCAGGACATGGGGCTTTATCAACCATAAGCACAATGGATGTTGCAGTTGTTCTCTACAAATGACTTGCAAAGGAATGAAAAAACTCATTGTTCTAGGGAAAAATAACAGATGTGAATCTATACACTTTCCCTCAGATACATCCTGGATGACATTTTAGTGCTGTTCATATCATCTAATTTCATGAATTCACCCTCTTGTGAGAAAAACGTAGAAAAGATTGATCATTCTATAACATTTTTAACTCATGAACAAGCAAATATGTAGCAGATATAGACAGAGAAGCCTGAGCTCAAGAAAGTAATTTATAAAAGCTCAATCTAGTTTTTACAGGAAATAGACATTATACCAAGAGGAAAAACAATCAAACAAACAAACAAAACAAAACCACCAACTACACACACCTTTTTGGGAGTCTAACAGCTGTGTTATTGTAAATGCTCAAGTGTCCACTGCACTCCTATCTATTCCAGTGTAATTCCCTGGGGACTCATTTTCTGCCTAATATAATTTGGCATTGAGCATTTGTAGCTCCTAGGTTCAAGACGAATTTAGATAAAAATGCTCAGACTGTAACCATGAGGGCAGTACACGCTCCTTGCAAAGCAGCTTAATGATCAGACCAGTCATTCATTAAGCAGGAGAACTAGTTCTCACTCTTAATTACAGTACACAGCTTTCCCATCCCAGAAAAGTTCCTTACTGGAAGATAAAAAATTGGCAAGTGGAAGAATATTTTTCAATGTATTTGTTAAAGACACAGGATTACCAAAAATAACAGCATTCTGAAGCCGTAAAAATGGGTAGATTAGGTTCCCATTTCTGGTTACAGAAGTGAGGAATAAGATATTAGGAATTCTGCTGTCTAGTCTTCTATGTTTTTTTTTTTTTTTTGTTGGTGGAAACCTTTTCAGTTTATTTTGATTTGCTGGAGTTCTGTTCGGTGTGGGGGGGATGTTTCCTTTGGGTGGGTTGTTTCGTTTTGTTGTGGTTTTTTGTTGCTCTTTCCTCTAGTGATAATATTTTGCAAAATATAAAATAATCAAATTATCAAAACCATAAAAATATTCTCGTACACAGCATATCCTTATCAATTTGGGCCACTTACCAGATTTGTTCTTATCACTACCTTCCATATCATTGTATTGGTCAGATTTGTATGTTCTGGTTTGTTTATCCTTTGGACAGGTAAAGTTAAAGGAGCAGACACATTGCTTCACATGCCCTTATTACACTCAACTAGTGAGTATTATGATTCACAGCTGTCTCCAGTTTTTCTTTTATTGCCAAACTGATCAAGTAATTTTGTGAGAGAAAATTTCATAATCACTCAAGAGCACATACATTTTTGGGTTCATAGCAGAGATTTGGCTTCAATTTCCTCCTGTATTTGTACATGTAACTCTGCAGTACGTTTGGAAGGCTATTTTTAAAGTTTTGAACTGTCAAAATAGATTGATTCTCAATGATAAGATAAAGCTTAGAGTAACTATTTGATAGATAGAAGAGAGATGGGGAAGGGGGATATCACCATTTCTACAAAGAGAACTTTATTATTGAATCTTCAGACAGATTTTCTAAGAGTCCATGCTATAAATCTGGCTATTGTGTACAGATGATAAAGTGTCAAGTACAGGTAATAACTCATATGGTGTCAGTGTTTCAAATCCAACAGAGTGGTTTGCCAGCATGTCATATATATCTCTTCCAAACTTTCGGAAACTTTTTGAACTCATCTTATATGAAAAATGGATGCTTCAATAGAAGACTTAATCTGTCACTTGCTGTACCTACTGATTTTCTTACAGACCTCAATGTCCCACAGTATTTTTAAAGACCTGAGTACAAAAAATTACAAAGTCAAATATATAATTAAACAGAGGTAAAACAGTTAACTTTGAAACTGTACATGAATCTTTATGACTAAAATTTATATCTACCTTCACTGTAATTGTGATTTAGGCCACTGGAGTCTGGTTCAATTCCACTGTCATCAATAAACCTTTGTAAAAACAATTGCACTTGACCTACATTGAGAGGGTAGGAGATCAAGTATAAAAACAGACATTTAAGTGAATACCATAAAATCATTCTATGGAATGACATTTAGAGACCTATGATGGGCAGCTTACTGGCACTAATTTCCTAGGAACAGAAGTAGAAACAGAATGAATTACTCAGAGGAAGTAAAATGCAGAAAAAAGTGAAAAGTAGAAAAAATAGAACATCAACATGCTAGTTTTTCTTTTCAACAGTAATTTCCAGATAAATGTCATCAAGAAAGAATATGGCGATCATGCCAAATATCAATCAAGCAAAGAAAATTAATATTATTGCCTTGATGTAATTATGTTACTGTAAATCTTTCTCTAACTAATCTCATTATTAAATGAGTTAAATTGTTAATAGTGTGTGGGTGGGCGAACCAGCAGAAGAAAAAATAAGGATTTCAGACTACAGAGACAGATATTAACCCCAAAAAATTATAGATGTGTATATACTTTCTGATGGAGACACAGCCTCTTGGGGCTGTTCTTTTCAGTTTTTTATTTAAAATAATGGATGTAAATTTTTGATTGTAGATATAGAAAAGATATTTTGTACAGAAGATCTGTCATCTAAGTATCCAAATATAAAATATAACTAAATTTCTTCATAATTAGGCAGTACTACTATCATGAAATATCTTTTGATACACTGAAGAGAAAAACATCTCTAATATAAAGAGCTCTGAAACTACCAGGTCTCTAGCCCCCTCCTCTGCCTCCCCAAAACTGAAGATCCTAGTCCTTCTCAATCATCTCTTTCATTAAAAACCAATAAAATAAAAGTGAAAAGGAGAATCATAGCAACAATGAAAGGGCTTTTATTTGTTGGTTGTGAAAATTTAATATGAATGCATAGAAAATGCAGTTCCAATCAAGAAAAATTCATTCAAATTGGATTGCTTATTCTCTGAATAAAGAAATAGGACCTCATGGAAAAGCTGAACCTGCTTGCTAGACTATTTATCACTCTCCTGAAGGAATGCATTGATGTTCAGTTTACCTTTTTTATAGTTTATTACTTGTTTTTTGGTTACTCCTAAGATATGTTCAGGATTCAAACCCACTCTTGTTCATGAACCATTTGCAAAAAGAAAAGAAAGGAGTTTTTTTTGTTTGTTTGTTTGTTTTCCGAAAGGGCTCTTGACCTTGTTATCTTTCTATCCTTGGCTTGTTTTCTCTAATTTTAAAACATCACCTTATCTGGCACTGAAAGTGTATGATTATTTTTTTATTAGTGTAAATTTATGTACATTTAGTAGATTGCAATAATTTATGGTCTCTTTTCTAAAAATGTGGTTTCCTCTCTCTTGCTTTTGTTTCTGAAATTCTAATCACTCCTTTTTTTTGTCCTTCTAAAACTGAGCAGGAAAGGCACTGCGTTATTCCTAGACTTTGAGATGTTTCTTAGTTTTACATGCAGCTTCACTTTCTGTTTCTTACTGATACATCTGAACATGACCTGCACTCAGCAATTAATGTGCTAGCCAGTGCTCTACTAGATAAATGTTATTCATAACATATTTTGACTTTTACAATTTCATGAATTCCATTGTCCATGCACCTTGTGAGCATTAAACTAGGAAGTAAACTTCAGGCACTTACTGTGTTAGGTTTTTAACTTTGAATCCTTTCATATTACTCATTTTTGAATTGATTTGCAAGATAATATTTATCTTCTGTCCTTTAGTAATAGAGTTTGCTGTAGGAAATGACACATTATTCCTTCTCCACGGGTTTTAACCACAGTGATTCCATTTCCTTATATCTATACTTTGTTATCACCAAAATAAATCAAATAATTTTCTACTTATATCTGTGTATATGCTGTAAAATTTTCTCCATTACAACTCTGATACATAGCTTGTCTGGTCATATACAATAAGGCTAGGAAGCAGTTTTAGTGTAATGCACTCAGTGTCTACAAAATCCCCAAGCAATCAAGTAAATATAAGATTAATCTTAACATAGAGCATTCCCAAAGTTACCTGCTATGCTAGCTGCAACAGCAGTTTTTAAAAAGTTTGAATTGATGCAAGTTAATGCGAAATTTCCTACATTGTTCTAACATCTAGATTGGTTATTTACTGTTAGTCATTGAAAAGGGGAAATTATTAAAATCGATATTATTGAGAGTCTAACAGCTTACCTTTAACATAAATCTAGAGTAAAAGGGAGTTTGCTGACAGACACAGTAACGTAAGCAGAGCAGAAAGACTTGCTACTACTTAACTGTGAACTTGCCTAAAATATTTCTTAAAGAGTAGAACAGAGGCGAACTGTTTGAGTGCCTGGCAGCTGCAACTGAGCTCACAAGATCTAGAAGAGGTGAAATTTGAAAGATTCTTCTCATTGCACATATTCCACTGATTCCTGCCGGCTACTCCCTGCTATGAAGAATAATGACATTTTTCATGTAAAAGACTGTAGTGTATATGGAGACAGAAATTCAGCTATGTCCTTGCAGCCTCATCTTATGTCTTCAGTGTTTTTTTTTTCCATTCTCTTCATTCTCTTTCCCTTGCCAGGCTAAAGCTGAAAAAAGAGAAAATCCTTAAACTCTTATTTTATATGAGTGAGAAACAAACTACGTGTACTTGTTGAAAAGGCTTTCTCTTTTGAAGCTACAGGTTTCTTAAAGAATCTCAGGAATTAATTCCTATCTCTGAATTTCCTTCAAAACTGACGCAAAAGGGGAGACAAGATGCTCTGTTTTTTATGGCGGTAGAATTAATTTTTGCCACAGTAGCTAATACAGGGCTAAGTATGGGATGTGTGCTGAAAACAGTGTTGAAACACAAAGATATTTTTGTTATTATTGAGCAGCACTGGCACAGCGCTTTCAGGTCCTCAACAAGGAGGCTGGGAGTGCTCAAAAAGTTGTGAGATGACACAGATGGGACAGCTGACCCTAACCAGCCAAAGGGATATTTCATACCATATGGCATCATGGTCTGCAACAAACTGGGGGGATGGTTGGTTGGGGGCTTGCTGCCCAGGGACCTGTCTGGACATCACTTGCCTTTCTCATTTTTTATCTTTCTCTCTGGTCCTTATTTTCCTTTTCATTACAGTATTTTAAATTTTTGTAATTTTTACTATTTTATTTTCTCTTATTTCAATTTACAAATTGTTCTTATCTCAACCCACAAGTTTTCTCACTTTTTTTCCCTTCCAATTCTCTTCCCGTCGTCCTGCTGAAGGGGAGTGAATGAACAGCTGTGTGGTGCTTAGTTGCCAGCTGGGATTAAACAATGACATGAAGAGTTCAAATGTACAAGGGAACTCGATATAAAATTTAACAGGGGTTAGTTGGGTATATTAAAAATGAAAAAAAAATCGTGGTTAACAGATTTCAATGATATGTGTAGAACTCTCAAACAGATTTAGACAGATTTAGACAGGATATAGACTAAGCTGTAGAAAATCACAGGACCAGTTCTTTAATCTTATCTCCTCTGTTTCTGCATTGCTTTTATTCTTCCTCCTAGGAGCATGTGAAAAATATAAATATGAACTATAAAACAATTTTTACGTTTGTTTTCTTGCTTTGTTTTTCAAGTGTTTATTGTTGTCTGGCTTGATTTATGGATGACTTTATGAGTGTATAAACATAAATATTCATTAATTTGGGATCTTTTATTTTGACCACATAGAAAATGTTTTAAGCCACTGCACTACCTGAAAAAAACAACTCATTAGATGTATAGAATTAATTTGTCCACTCAACAAAGATCGCAGTCATAAGTTATGAGGTTAGTCACACCAACAGAAGTAGTTGTTAAGCTAAATTATTCAATGAGTGATAAAATACATTTAGCCACATACATTTCTTCCATCAAGAAAATAGTGTCTAGTCATTACCCTGATGTCTCTTGAGAAACAGAAGATGCTTTTATGCAATTCAAAACATAAATTATGTGAACACTTTTTCAGTATTTTTCTGTAAATAAAATTAACATTTAGAAAACAAGTAGGAAAGAAAAAGAGAGTACAGCATTTTTATAAGAACTAAGGTTTTTAACAACAAAGTCAATACTTTCAGCCTCTTCTCCACAAACTGGCAACAATTATAGAAATATTGATCTTTATTTCAGATCCTTCAGGCAGCAACTGATGAAAATAAAGAAAATAATGGTGTTTCTAAGAACTGCTGCTTATATAGTTCAGAAAATGCTACCTTTCTCTTTTTCTGCTGCATACAGTGTTATTGGAGAATAATATTTTGGTGTTTAAAGATATACAACTGGTTAGATTATCTTAGCTATGGTTGTCACATGAAAACTAAGAACATGTTATCATAAAATACTAGAATGACTTGAGTTGGAAGGGACCTTAAAGATCATCCAATTCCAAGTCCCTTACCATGGGCAGAGACACCTTTCACTAGACCATGTTGTCAGAGCCCCATCCAAACTGGTCTTGAACACTTCCAGAGATGGGGCAGCCACAGCTTCTCTGGGCAACCTGTACCAGGGCATCACCACCCTCATAGCAAATAATTTCTTTCTCATACCTAATCTAAACCTACTCTTTCATTTTAAAGCCATTCATCTTTGTCCTGTCACCAAATGCTCTTGTAAAACATCTCTCTCCACCTTTCTTCAGGTGGATTCAAGATGGAACAGAGGGAGTGTCAGCCTTCAATTAACATGATTTGTGAATATATCAAAGTCCTCAGAAATTTGAAAAACTGAGAAGTATGCATGTAATACTAAGAATAGACAACCAAGGGCTTATAATAGCCTGGTTCTTTTTATACTTCTTATCATAGAATCAAAGAATATCCTGATTTGGATCCATAAGGATCACTGAGCCCAACTTCTGGCCTGACACATGAGGACTTCTTATCCCTCTACTTTTCCACATTGATTTCTCCCAACTCCCATTTGATTCCCACTTTCCCTGCCTCTGTTTCTTTAACTAAACATTGTAAAATAAGTAAACCTCCCCCAGCTTTGAAGGGCATCTAGAGAGCTTCCCCTGCTGACTCAGGGTGATGGTTGTCCCCCCTGGGCCCATGGGGATGAGGGGCCCCAGGAACAGCTCTTGGAGGGCCAGACCAGCAGCTTGTATTTCTGACAGAGGTGTTGTTCCCCCACCTGCCGTTCCTCCCCTGTGCTCCTTGGTATTGGCAGGAATAAATGTTCAGTTATGTAAACTAGTGGTCACCAATATATATAAACAGTTGCTTTGTTTCATTGCTTAAAGTTTGATGAAAAGTTGTCAGAGTGGTAATAGTATTACAATAGTTCCCTTTAGTCAGATAATTACTGGGAAGTTTTCTTGTTTAGACCAAAATTTAGCTTTCTTTATATGTCTCCTTGAGTTCCTCCTTTGCCAAGCAGACCAATCTCTTTGACAAGAATCAAGCTGAACAGTAGAAGGTCTGCTCTTTCTGGCTAGGTAAAAGAACTGAGTATAACACTAGGATAACTAAGTTATCTACAACTTTTAAAAGCACAATTTCAACAGGCAAGAAATATAGATACTTTTAAAATCTGGAAGGGTTCTGTCAGCTTACTCAACCCTAAGCTTACTCAGCAGAGGACTGACCATATGTGAAAGAGTGTAGCCTAGAGGGGAATCCACAGGAAGAACAGCTGAGGTCCTTGGTACCTTGTCTGCCTGGAGGAGACTGAAGAGAGACCTCATTGCAGTCTCCAACTTCCTCATGAGGGGAAGACGAGGAGCAGATACTGATGTCCTCTCTCCTGGCAGGTGACAGGACTCAAGGAAACAACATGCATTTGAGTCACATAAGGTTAAGTTAGACATTAGGAAAAGGTTCTTTACCCAGAGGATGGCTGGGCACTGGAACAGGCTCCCCAGGGCAGTGGTCACAGCACCAGACTGGCAGAGTCCAAGAAGCTTTGGGAAAGTGCTCTCAGGTACATGGTGTGATTCTTGGGTCAGTCCTGTGCGGGGCTAGGACTTTGATGATTCTAGTAGGTACCTTCCAACTTAGGATATTCTATGATTCTATGATAACTATAATTTCAACACTGAGAGTGAAATTTGTAAGAGATCCTTCTCTGACTTCTGAAATACTTTAAAAATCCTGTCTAGTAAAATCTAGTCCACATTAATGGTTTACTAAATTACCTGAATGAGAAAAAAACGAAAGCACAGACTGACACATATGCAAAATCATATTCTCAGGCACCAGCTGCTCTTACTACACAAGTCATTGTCATTAAAATGAAAAACACATGCTCTTTGCTTGTGACATTCCATCACTTATGCCAGGTTTCTGATAACAGGCTATTGCCAGGCAGTGGCTCCAGCTGTGTTACTTCATTTCTATGCATGGGCTGAATGCATGAACTCAGACTCTGCACAGGAGACAATGCATATATGAGCTGTGCTCTACTTTGTTTAGGATTTACCCTGCCAGGTCTTGTTTCTGACACAGAACAGACATATTCTAGTGTTATTATCCTTTGTGGATTTTTTTTCCTTTTCTTTCATTCTTTTTTTATACTTGACATATCTAATTACTGAAAAAATGCATTAATTTCACAGAAAAAAAAAGTTTTATAGAAAATGTTTCTGTTCATGTAAAAGATCCTAAAGGAATGAAAAAATCTACAACCAATTATGATATGCAGATATATGAAATAACAGTAACAAAAATCTCCCAATCTTGCTACCAGCTAGTTTGCAAATACTGAGAGAAAAATACACATTTTCAGTTTTCTCAAACCTTGATATTGTTATTTCCATCACATTTAATTAAACTGATTCCCCGTATTTTGTTGTTCAGTTGACCAACAATTTCTGCTGTATTTCAAAATAAGGCAAGTGGTATGAAAACTGAATGGAAGAATTGACCTATAACTCATAAATCTCATTTTCCTAAGCAAATAGCTCAATCAGCATCTAGTAATATTCAGATTAGTAAAATAACAATGGGAATTTTTATAACAAAACAGGAAAATATAAACAGGGTTGAAACCTAAGCCATCCAAAATTAATGATGATTTTTGCCTGTAACCCTCTTGCCTATGGAATTCTCAAAAAAATACTAATTTTTACTTCTATTACAATCAAGACACTAATGAGCCTGCCTTTTTCTTTTTAAATTTTGATTGTGATAAATTGCAGATATTATAACATAGCAAGAATTATACTAAATAGAAAATTCCAATCAGTTACATATTTGTGTGACCAAATCTGCAACAACAACAAAAAGAAATTCAGAGGCTAATGTTATCAGTAACAATTTTGACAATTTTTTTAACTGACATGGTGAGTTGTCTCCATTCAGTATCTAAACATCCACAGTGTCTTTCACTCTCCTCTTCTTAAGCAGGATTGAAGAGAGAAGTAATGCAAAACCTGAAAAATCATGGGTCAACACAGAGACAGTTTAGAAAATGAAAGACAGAGGAAAATAACAGGTGACACAAAAGCAATCATTCACCACCTTTCACAAGCAGACTGATGTCCAGCCACCTCAGAGGACAGTGCCACTGCTTTTTAATCTACTACTAGTGGCCAATTTTGGGTCAGCTGCCCCACCCATGTTCCCCCATAATTTCTTGACCAGTTTCACACTAGTTCTGGAGCAGGAGAAACTGGTTGGAAAAATGGAACCATCCCCACACAAAAAATGAAAACAACAACAACAACAAAAACAAAACAAAACAAAACAAAACAACACATAAAAGACCCCAAACAAACAAAACCCCCAAGAAAACAACCAAAAAAAAATCCACACAAAAACCCAAACAAAAATCAAAACAAAACAATGTTTAAAAAGAAAACAATAACAACAACAACAACAAGAAGAAAAAAAATCCACCAAAGCCCCACAAACAGACTAAAAAAAGGAAAAAAAGGTATATTTGTAAATTGCAAGGCCTTGATCTCTTCTAAGCATTATTTAGCAGTACCCAAAACACTGGAGTCTTATCCGCATTTTTGGCCAGCAACCCAAAATACAACATAATATGGGCTGCTATGAGGAAAGCTAGCTCCAACCCAACCAGAGCCAGTACAAGTGATTTACTTCCCAATCGAAAGATATCCTGGTTTTGATGATCCATACATGGTTTCTCAGATAGATTTTTTCTTTACTGCTACAAGCAAAATGGCAAACACCAATTCCTGCCATATAGCAAGAATGAACTACTTTGGTTGGATGGCAGGATGCTTTATCACAATATCTCCTACCATACATCATGGAAAGACAGCAGTTGCTAATTGAATTAGAAAGTTTACGATCTTCTCCAAATACTCTCAGTTCTTTTATGAGCAACAGAAGATGACACAGACTGTGCCAACATTTTTGAGCATGGCAGTGGGAAGTAACCATAAAGGGTGTCTCGGTTTGACAAGACAGGTGTCTGCCAGGGAAACTGGGGTTTCCCTTAGAATAGAGAATGCAAACCCCCCACCCCTGCCAAATTATAAATTTTCAATTAAGGGCTCTCAGGCAAAGATTTGGGAATAGGAATAACAGTTCTTTACTAGGAATATCAATAATAAAAATGTGGTAGGAAACAAAACTACCCCACCAAACCAGCAAACAAACAACAACAATTTGGGAAAGCCCTGATAGAATCAGAGCTGCCACCTGGCACCCTGTTAGTCAGGGTGTTGGAAGCAGTCCAGAAGTGAGTCCTCCTGGGGTGGTAGACGTGGCTCTGTTGGAGCAGGGACGATCCTGTAGCCAAAAAGGGTCTAGGAGTGAGGAGGAGGAGTCCAGGGGTGATGAGGAGGGGTCCAGGAGTGAGGTGATGGTGAGATGGGGTCCGGCGATGATGAGATGGGGTCTGGCGAAGATGAGATGGGGTGCCGTCTTCCTCCCAGGAATCGGGGTGAAGCAAGTGAAGTCTGTCCCCGGCCGGCTCAGTTTTCCCGGCAGCAATTGTAGACTCCCCCCACTGGGTGGGGCATCCCACAATAGGACCATGCATGCAAATGGGGCTTCTGGGGCTCTGGGGGGAGCGGGTATAGTCCGGGGGTATAGTCTGTTGATGGCCCATTACCCAAAAGGCACCCACCCCTCCCCCCGTCCCCCTCCTTCCAAAGTCACAAGAAATAAAGAACAATTCCCCAACTGCTTTCAGCAGATGAAAATAGAATACACATTTTTGATTCCATAACCCAGGACAAAGGGGCAAGAGGAAGATAATCAGATGCTTATGTGATGTCTTAAGCATTGCAACAACAGCAGTTAAAATCACTGAGGCATATGAAATTTGCAGGATATTTTGAAATTCATAAATTATGTCACATGAAACTGCAGACTGTATAAAATGAAAAAAAAAATATCTCAGTGGGCCATTAGAGATTTATTTCTTGGTCTTCCATGATATAAACCAAAGTTACATCCCTATCCCAAAACTCTGGCAGATTCATCCACTTATTCTCAGAACTACCATTCTCAGGCTTTAGCTTTCAAAATTGTGTCATTCAGATCTTGTATGTAACTGCTAATAAAGATGACACTCTTGGAGGATAGTGCTTCTCAGCATGACAGAGATAGGATAATAACACCCTCACAGGTGTTCTGCAACTTCATGTTGGGAGTGTGTTTGAAAGAAAGCTGTAGAAGCAGCACTGAGGAATGATAGGTAGTCTTGATTGATCTGATATTTCACAAGAGCGTGAAGCCTTAGCTTCACTGAAAAGTTCAATATGGCTGATTAGGAAGACGAGAAGTGAAGACTTGAAGGTAATCTACAGTCAACAGTTACAGCAAATACCACAACTCTCAGAAATAAAACTAATCTACTCAACAGTGTTAGCTTCTGAGGTTGTAGGCAGTTCAAAATAGACTAGGCAAAAAAAAAGCAAACCAACCCAAAATGCCAAACAACTCATATACAAAAACTTAGTCTGTTTCCTCTTCATTTGAGGACTCTGTATGATTCAGTTAAGTGAAAAATAAGTCTTTAGTAGCTTTAATTGTTGATTTTGCATTATGCATGATTCTATTGTTAATTAGATTATAGAAAATAACTTGGATCTTCAGAAAGAATGGAGTTATTGATGTTCTTTCTGTGTATGAGCAACGTTTCCTGCTAATTTTGCTTCTGATGTCCAAAAGGAGTTTATTTAAGGTTAATATTGGTTTAATAATTGACATTAAATCTCTAGAGTTAAAATATTTTGAACTTGACTATCACAAGGTAAGCAAATTCTTCTTGTCTTTAAGCAATATATTTTAAGAAACAATAAATGCTTTCCCTCTATTGAAATTATGACACGTTTTCAAATATTAAAGCAAGTAAAACCAAATAAAAATGAAGTATGGATTCCTAGAGTTCTTCCACTGCCACTTTCATATGTCCCTAATCTGTTATGTTGGAGTTCTGATTATGAGTTGTTGGAAGATAAAATTATAATATCTTCTCAGCAACCCACTAATGAAAAGCAAAGGTGTATATATACATATTTTAAAGATTTTTTTTCTTTTTTTGCTTCAGCTGCAGTGAATGTTGTCTTGTCTGATTCTTCTTCATTCTCCCTCACAGGAAGAAGCTACTCTTCCCTTGCTAAGCAAGTTAACCTCTTCTTCCATGTTTCTTCTTGACTACAGGAGAGTTGTAGTTGAGGCTTGAGTTTCTGGTTTAACCACAGTGTTCATTTGTATGGCCTTAGATTCCAAGACCCTCTTGCCCCATTCAGTGTGCAGAACACAGGCTCACTAGGTGTAGCATGTGTTCTAACACAGTGCTAGAACTTCCATCTCTTTGGTGTAGGTAAGCCGCCCCTTCTTCATATGGTTTGCCACTTCAACAGATTATCACACTGGTTTTGCCATGAAGCCCCAGACCCATCGGAGGGGAAAAACACTATATGCACCTCTCTAAATTCCTCCCCACACCTTGCCACTCTGGTCTGTCTGGGACACATCCCCGTGTAGCACTATCAAGTAGTTGGCTAAACACAAAACCAAACACACCAGTAGAACACACACCAATACAAGCATTCTGGTTACCCAGGAAGATTCAAGAACTGGAGGGTGATTGCAAAAAGGCAAGAAACACATATCCCAGAGGAGGAGAAGGGAGAAGTGCCATTGTTATATTCCCCCATTAATTGACTTCTGGAGGGAAAGAGGAGAAAATTCTACGAGTTAAATCTCCACAGTTTCTTTCCTGGCATATTGAGATGGCAGCAGTGCACTACCCAAACAGCAGATTAGGCAAAAGGCCAAGTGTTTCTACCACAGTACTCCCAAGCAAAATAATAAAAAACCAGAACAAACAGAGAAAGCTGAACACAGCAGGGTTAGAGTTCAGTGTACACCAAGAGAGGGAGCACACCACAGAACAGCTGAAGGAACAAAGGAAACAGAATCAAAAGCTATCAAGTCAACATTGTGACATGCAGCAGCAAGCAGGTACCTGCCAACTACCCGCTAAACTGTTACAGCAACTATGAATGAAGGCTAGCACTATTCCAATCAAATCTACAATTATCTAAAATCTCTGAGATCCATGTTGGCTTCTAAATAAGACTTTGGTGGCTTGACCCTGGCCAAAAACTGGGCATTCACACAGACATTCACTCCCTGTCCCCCAGCAAGATGGGAGAGTGAAGCAGAAGACCAAACATGAAATTTCACTGCCAGAGATCAAGAATATTTGTGAGGGAAAAGATAAAAAAGTCAAACCAAAACCAAAACAAAACAAAGCTAAAACAAGCACAAAACAACTCCCCAAAAGCAAACAATTTAAACTCACCTCCCCCCACAAGGAGGTCAATGCCCAGAAAGTCTCTGAGACACAGCTGCTTTGTAAATAATATCCCCCCAAGTTTATTGCTGAAGATTATGTTCCATGCTATGAAACAATTTTTATGCCATTGTTTGTCTACTTTCACTATTATGTTGACTGCCAACCTCTTGCCCACATCCTCACTGTTGCTCACAGTAGCATCAGAATGAAAAGCTTGATGCCGTGAAAGCAAAGTCCAGCAATAGCCACAACATTAATGTGTTATCATCAGTCAGTGTTTTAGTCAAAAATTTAAATCTAAAACACAGCTCTTTGTGGGCTATTGGGAAGAAAATTAACTCCATCCCAGCCAGACCCAGGTATACCTAGTTAGATGTCTTAAAGTTTGCTTTGAATCTAGATTAAGGAAGATTTCATTTATTTTCAAGAATGTATGGAAATGTATTCTGAGCTACCTATCATAATCTCTCTATTATCAGTTGATAGTCATAAAATTTTTGCCTAATATTAACTGATAAGCACAAAAGTTTGGGGAGACTTGCAAATCTCTTTGGGGATTACAGAATGTCTTGACATGCTCTAGAGAGAGAAAATGTCACCCATTTAGATATTCTTGTCTGTGAGGCAGTTTGTTTGTATCATCTTGTTTGTTTGTTTGGTTTTGGGTTTTTTTTGCAGCATTAAGCATGAGTATTACTACATAAACTACATTTCCATATACGGTTTCATTATACAATTAAATATATAATGTTATATATATGGTTATACGTATTTTATGCATAGATTGTTTAAACATAGAATTTAAAAAATATTTGAAATTGTCAAAAAATGGAAAAGCTATTTCATTAAATACAAGATCAAATTATTGTTCTGTTTGTTTATATTAGGATTTATTCCATTAACTTCTCTGAGTGAAGGTTGATCTGTATGCTCTTTTCTGACTTGATTGCCAGATAGTTAGTTTTATTAGGATTGACCTGTTATCCATGGGACTCTTAAAATAAAATCAGTTATACATATATTTTTTATCAAAACTCACATTTAACTTTACAGCAAAAGTTAAATTAAATTAACCCCTAAGTACCCTCTCATATTAATCTCATGTGAAGAACCAAATCTTTGCTACAATCCAAACCCACCACATCTACTGGCTTTGCTTGGTCAAACAGATGGATATATTGTGTTTGCATGTCCAGGATTTGATAGCAGGGGTTACAGGAGTGGCTTCTGTGGCAAGCTGCCAGAAGCTTCCCCCTGTCCAGTAGAACCAGTGCCAGTTGCCTCCAAGATGGAGTAGCCACTGGCCAGGGCTGCGCCAATCAGAAATGGTGGTAAACAGCTCCATGATAACATATTCAAGAAAAGAAAAAGAAAAAGAAAGAAAAAAAAAAAGGAAAAGGAAAAGGAAAAGGAAAAGGAAAAGGAAAAGGAAAAGGAAAAGGAAAAGAAAAAGAAAAAGAAAAAGAAGAAGAAGAAAAAGAAAAAGAAAAAGAAAAAGAAGAAAAAGAAAAAGAAAAAGAAAAAGAAAAAGAAAAAGAAAAAGAAAAAGAAAAAGAAAAAGAAAAAGAAAAAGAAAAAGAAAAAGAAAAAGAAAAAGAAAAAGAAAAAGAAAAAGAGAAAAAGAAAAAAAACCTTATTGTGCAGGTGCAATTATGGCCAGAGAAAATGAGGTGAGAATATATCAGAGGAACAATTCTGCAGACACCAAGGTCAGTGAAGAAGGAGGGGAAGATTCTACCAGCACCTGAGCTGTTTCCTCTGCAACAAATAATGCAGCCCATGGTGAAGCAGCTGTGCCCCTGAAGCTCATGGAGATCCATGGGGATCCAGAGATCCACCACTGAAGCGAGTGCTCAAAAGAGGGTTGTCAACCCACGAGAAACCTGTGATGGAGCAGATTACTGGCAGGGGCCTGCAGACCCATACACAGAGGAGCCCACTCTGGAGCAGGTTTCCTGGTAGAACTTGTGACCTTGTGGGTGACCCACTTCGGAGCAGGCTGTGCCTGAAGGACTGCATCCCATGGAAGAGTGACCCACGTTGCAGCAGTTTGTGGCTTGGACCTCCAATGGAGTAGTTTGTGGAGAACTCTCTCCTGTGGCAGAGATCCCATGTTGTAGTAGGGGAAGGACTCCTTCTCCTGAGCAGCAGGAGAAAGAGTATGACCATAACCCCCATTCCCTGTCTCAAGGCACTGCTGAGGGGGAAGAAGGTAGAGCCTGGGAAGAAGAAAGGGATGTTTTTAAAAGTAGTCTTTTAGGATAACCTGAATGAAACAGACTTGAACATTTAGTTCAAGGAAACTTAGCCAATGCAGTGGTATTATGCTCACGAAGGGGAAGTAATGCAATAATGAGAATTAGTGACTTGTACTGAAACATGCAAGATGTTCTGGGTGAAGAAAAATTGTAGGCTTTTATTTCTTCTTAAAATTATTAGAAATTTGATTGAAAATATAACAAAGAGATATCGTGTATATAAGAATCATGAATATATAAAATATAAACCCATGGCAATGGTATCATAGCCATATTTCTCTAAGACATAGAAAATGTATTTATGTATTTTAAATAAAATTCAGTAGAAAAATAAGTAAGTACTACATATTGTAAATGGAGTGTGTTTTTTATTTTAATTAAATTAGCTCTAATATTTATTTTTTTAATTATCTGTAGATTATGATTTAGCATGTTCTGGCTTCACATCTGTGAATAAGGTTAATGACGCACCACAGCTGTCACTATTTAACAAACAGCAGTCTGTTGTAACAGGGTACCACAGCCCAGGACTTCATCAAGTGCCTCTGTTGGGATGGGCAAAGGGCATCAGGTGCCTCTGAGGTCAGGAAAGGGTGTTAACCTGTGGGAGGTTGTTGGGATCAGGCCTGGCAGGGGGAACCAGAGTCACACAGCCCCAGAACGGCTGGAGAGGGCTGTGAGCGTGAGGCCAGGCTGAAGGTCAACTAGAAAGCTAGTCAACAAGGGAAATAGGGGCAGAAATGTGGTTGTAAGGGAGCTGGACCAGGTTCAGGGACTTTTCAGTGGGGATTTGAGGGCAGACAAACCCCCCTACAGTGATGGTCTCGTGGTTTTGGCTGGGATTGAGACAAATTCCTTCTTAGTAGCTGGTATGGTGTTGTGTGTTGGATTTAGGGTGAGAATAAAACACACTGCTTTAGGTGGGTTTGGGTAGTGTTTACCCTAAATCAAAGACTTTTCAGTTTCTCATGCTCTGCCAGCAAGCATAAGAAGCCAGGAAGGAGCACAGCAAGGACAGCTGACTGTGGAAGGAGCCAAAGCTGGCCTGTCATTTCTTATTAGTGCAGCTAACAAGCAATTTCCAAGTTCCCATATGAAGCTATTTTGAGAATGAGAAGTTCCTTTAAAACAACAATCTATTTTGAGGGTGAAAAACAAATCCATCTGTAATAAAAAGGGATTTGTCCCATGAGAATCAGTAAAGAAAATATGTAAACAATCCAAGAATAGATAGATTTGATGGACAGGTAGAATATCTTTTACTAACCAATAGAATAGTTAACAGGAAAGCTATTAACCAATTAAGGTTGCCCATGAGGTTTGTAAAAACTGTGTAAAGACAGCATGCTGCCATAATGGAGACTTCTGAAGATTTTACCGTGTCACTCTATATGTTGTGTACACCCAAACAACGACAGCTGACCCAACCT
Organism: Phylloscopus whistleri; assembly: GCA_017589585.1. Taxonomy (NCBI): domain Eukaryota; kingdom Metazoa; phylum Chordata; class Aves; order Passeriformes; family Phylloscopidae; genus Phylloscopus; species Phylloscopus whistleri. The sequence continues at coordinate 1,495,781 of JADMLD010000510.1, forward strand.
GGATAAAGGGATATTCTATACCACAGAATGTCATGTTCAGCACATTCCTCCTGGGGGAATTTGGCCAGGAGACACTTGGCTGCTTTAGAGCAGGCATGGCATCAATCAGCTGGTGGTGAACAATTGTGTTGCACATCACTTCTCTTGGGTGCTGCTTCTCTCTCATTTTCATTACTATCGTTATTATATTGTACTTTGTTTCAATTATAAAACAGTTTTTGTCTCAACCCATAAGGCTTTTCTTGGTTTTTTTCTTGATTCTCTTCCACACTGAGGGCAGGGAGGAGGAGTAAGGGAGTGGGGGTAGGAGTGAGTATCTGTATGGTTCTTTTGTGGCTAAATCATGACAGATAGTCAAGGGAAGCAGACCCAGCCAGTGAATTCTAGACATTGAGACAACCAGAGAAGGACGAAACAGACAAAAAGAAAAGACTGAAAAATGATCCCAAAGAGAATGTAGGACTTTGGGAATGATTTTTGTGCTCTATCCACATTGTTGATCACTTCCCAGCAAAGAGGGAACAATGGAGGTGATTAATGGTGGGGTTTGAGCACCCTTTGCTCAGTGGAAATCACCGCTGTCAACCTGAAGACTCAGGGACCATCATAAAGAATGAGCACAACCCTGTGGCAGAGGGGCAGGTGCAATAAGGACTTTTGTTTAACACTTTTTAGTGATTTATTATAAAAAAGCTTTTCCTGTATTGATTTAAAATGTAAATGTTTTTGTAACTGGACTAATGGTCACTCTTTGTTCCATTTCAATTTGGTAACTCAGAATTTATTTAGGCAAACAATATTTCCTTTGTTCTAGGCATGAAATCCATTTTCTCTATGTATAATTTTGGCTGCAACAGTACAGGTGATAAATACAGCTGTTGCTACTTAATATCTAACGGAAAACAACTATTGATACCTTAAAACGGTATCTTAACTATTCTAAAATATATCAATCAATTAAAGAAATGAAGGAAATGTACTGAAAAGGCTATTCTCTCTTTCAGAAATAGTAATCAAAGAATCGGTTTTAAATTTTGTAGTCATTCCAGAATAGCCCTAGAATACTAACAGATATACCAAAAATCTAGAAAACAAAACCTTCAAGTTGAAGATCAATAGAATTTATCATAAAAGGTTAGAAAATGTGTAATCCTCTCAGAAATTTCCATTTCTCGACCATCCTGTATTTTAAGCAAAGCTGTAAATTTAAATTTCAGTATTTATGCTAGAAATATGTTTCATTCTTCTTTCTTGAGTAATATGTCATAATTTAATAGTTCCAACATAATCTCCAAAAATGGTTTAGTATATAGCGACAATGAGTTCTGCAATGTTAACAATTGTGAACAAATAGCTTTTGTTATCAAAGTTCTACAGAAGGAAATTATCATGCAAGAACAACCCTGGGTGTTGTAATCTGCCATCTGCTTTAGAAATATGCAAGTAGAAAACTATCATGAAGAATGATTTGAAGATAAAAGGGTGAGTCGTATGACACGGTTTTTTCTTATTGAAAAACCCCATGCACAGAAAAATATTTGAAGCTTACTTAATGTCTGATTTTTAAATGAATGGATGTAGGGTATCATGGTTTTCTACTGAGATATGGCTACATGCTACACTGAATGGTTATTTGATATATGAGGTCAGATCTGTGCTCTAAACACTGGTGGTCTTGTCAATAAAGAAGATGGCACATTCAAGTTATCTCTGTACAAATTAAGTATCTATTTCAGGATAAAAAGAAAGTATCCATGACGTCTTCTGCCATTTCAGCAAGCAGTCCCTGATAATGCCTAATTTAACATAAACCACCTTAAATAATTTAAAACTTTTGCTTTTGTGGGGGGAATTTCACTTTTCTTTTTAAGTTGACTTTTTCCTTGCATTATATCTTCATCTAACTTCTCCCACTATGTAAATTTGTCTTTCACCACTGTTAACATTCTGTCATTTAGAATTATTAAACTGTTAATAATGTGATATGCAGTAAACATCCACTGTTATAATCTTAATCATTCTATATTCATGTAATTCTGACAAAAATATAATTTTAAATCCTCCTGACAGAAAAGGCTTTTGAAACTTATGTCAAGTTATAATTTCTTTTTGGCTGTATGGTTTATTTTAAGATTGATTTTTGATTTGTATTATCTACCTTGCAGAACAGTTGCAGGACTTGATCTATTTTGCTAATGAGTGTACAAATGTATCTATACTTAGGAAACTGGAAATTTAGTGAGACCATATTAAAGACAGAAAATAAAGGGTTTTTTTCTAATTTTCAATGCACATTGCTGGTGCTTAGTTCTTAATCATTAAGTTTACATTTACATTGTTTGCATTAATTATAATTGCATATACAAGCAATTATTCCTTATGGAAAACATGCTAACGTCTATTATCATTATACAATACTATGAAAATTATGTTGGCTTAGCAGTAATGTCTATGATCCTTGACAGTTCCTAGACCCAGGTGGCTAGGCTTGAGGACTTGGCAACAAAGAGATGAAAAGTAGAGGGCCTTCCTTCCTTCCTTCCTTCCTTCCTTCCTTCCTTCCTTCCTTCCTTCCTTCCTTCCTTCCTTCCTTCCTTCCTTCCTTCCTTCCTTCCTTCCTTCCTTCCTTCCTTCCTTCCTTCCTTCCTTCCTTCCTTCCTTCCTTCCTTCCTTCCCTCCCTCCCTCCCTCCCTCCCTCCCTTCCTTCCTTCTTCCCTCCCTCCCTCCCTCCCTCCCTATTGCTGTTTCATTTTTTCACTGCCAGTACCCAAAATAAAAACAGCTGACTTCATATGCAATTCATATCTTCTTTTGAGGACCAAAAACTTGGTCTGGTTTTGCTTATTTTGCAAAAGTATTATGTTTTACTAGACACTCCGAGTCTTCTGTGCAGGATCATTTGTCATTTACCAAATATCTCTGCTCCTTGTTTATATCTTATTGATGCTATGTTTTTTTACTTGACCTCCTGTACTTTATTTGGTATTCATAATTGGGATTTTTTTCTCTCTGATATGAATAACATATTGTTTATGCTTTTTCTTCCTTCATTTTTGGTCTGTTTGGCTTCACTTTCGAAATTCCATTAATATCACTTAAATGCTTTTTCTTTTCATGTTTTTTTTCCAGTTACACAGTTTAATTGTGTAGACAAGTGCAATTACAATATTGCTTCATAATTTTTAGTGAACTGATGCAACCTCAGAGTGGTTGCACGGGTTTTGTTTTCATTTTTTTTCTTTACCAGTTATTTCCCTTATTAAAAACTACAAAAGTGACTATCACAGTTACAGTGAACAACACATACCATCACAGTTATAATACATTTTAGTACTGTTTTGCTGAAAGAGACTGTAGCAACAGGCATTATCTGTGTAGTCGATTTACACCTAGTTTAAGAAATTAATTATAGTTTAGATTTACCACTTAGAATAAACTAGGAAACATCTTACAAATATTTTGCTAGGGGAAAAAACGTTTCTTGTACTTCTTAGATACCAAAACCATTCACCCTTCAGAATATATGTAGTTTTAGCCAGAAAGACTATTTTACATCAAGTTAGTGATGCACATGATGGGTAATCCAGGTTTACATCTCTGTATGATGGATACCATGTGACTACTACCTAGTGTATCTAATCAATGCTATATTTAATAATGCAGGCATAGTTATTGCACAATTACTCAATGTACCTAGAGATAAATATGTATTTAACCATAAGCACATATCTCGTCTCCTTGAAAACTTACATGAATCTGCTCAGAAACTGTAACTTTCATAGTGAGATTAATATTAAAGTGTGTTCTCCTAGAGATTTTTCAAAGATGAGTCCTCATTCTAGGACTGATTGATTGCTGTTACAGAGGATTCTGAACCAGGAGCAAGACCCTATAGCTGGACAACTGCAGCCCTGGTTCATGCCTGTGATGTTTTGGCTTTTCTGAAACTCTTTCCAGAGAGTTTTCTGTCAACAAGAGACATATTTTCCTAACTGTAACCTATGTTTATATTCCTTTCCCTAGGAGGGACTTCTTCTTGATGCCCCTCTGACTTGACCAATTGGTGGAAGAAGTTTGTCTTTCTTCCATCCATTGGGTTGTTCTTTGTAGAATAGCATAAAAGGGAAGAAATTCCCGGAAGTAAACTGAGTCATTGTCAGCATTCTGAGTTGGAGTCTGTGTCGTGATATTTAACAGCGTCAGATAACCTCTCCATGGATAAAACTATACAATAGTGTTTTGCATAATATTGTACCATCTCATGGTTTTCATCATCAGAAGGGAAACCAGATTTTATAATCTTTCTATTGTGTTTTCCTGTCTATTATATTTCTCTACCTTATAAGTGTTTGTGCCTTGCTTCTTGGAGTCCAGCAGAAACAGGCACCTTGCCAGTGCATAAGAGCTTACACTGCAGAAAACCACATTCCATACTCACAGCTGTATGTGGAAGTTCCAATAATCAGACCAAATTAGCATCAATAAAAGAAACATTATGTTTTATAAACACAGACCAAACTCTTTGAGAGATCAAAGTAGGTTTGATTTCTCAGGGATGCTGAGTATCCTTTAGAAATACTGATAGGTGTTGGTCAATGACTCTGACTCACAGGAACAAAAGGCAAATTGCCCCAGGTGACACGACATGAAGTTACAGAAACCTGTAGTCCTGTTTTTGTGACTTATTCAAATATATAGCAGAAGTAACATAATGGAAAATATGGTGAGGAGAAAGGAACCAGAGATAAAGGTTTTTGCAAAATAAAAAGGGAAAGGATAATGGTTGCATAGAGATGCCATGGAAAAGATATGGAAAGGTTTTCTTGGTCTGCAACAGTTTCTTCTATGGAAATATATTAAAAGTTAATTCCAATTTCTATTAGTACAGTAAAAATATTTTAAAGATAGTCTTTACTCAAGTTTGGTTTCATAAAATATATTATGAAGAGATTCCATTGTGTTGAACTACTTGCTCTTAAACATAATGGCTATCTAGGTCACTGTTAAATTCCGACAATTCTTTCACAGAACCATACCCATTCATCATAAAATTTTAAATTCAAGTGCTTTAAGAAATATGTAGACCTTGTATCATGTCTGTCTGCACCATCAGTTGTCCATGTAGCACAGTTTAATGCATTAACCCAAATCCTTACTAATATATTATCCATGTATGTGACATTACAGTAGAACATAAAAGAGGTTTCAAATCAGATTTGCTGTTGTCTAGGAAGGAAAATCTGTTCAGTACAATGGACACAAAATATTCTGTCTTTTCAGATGGTTTCAGATGCTGTTTTCTTGGTTTTATTTGCTAGATTTAACCAATCAGTCAATTTAAATGCTCTCTTGCCATATACTACTGAACTTTTGCAAAACTGAAATTATTTTTAAAGCTCTCCTGGATTTTTTGTGGATAAAAATTGAGTTACTCTATTGATGTCTGAAGCTGAGATATCTTGGAAATTATTTATGGTATTTTGAAACTTATTCATATAAAGTGAAAAACATTATAAAATGTAAAGGAAAATTCACTTTAATAATATAAGTGAACACATAACTGAATAGTTTTGCAAGATATTACTATAGCAACAAAACAAAATGCTTTGTTCATTAACTTACCGTAAAAGGCGTTTGATATGTGATGATAGTACAAAGAGGACATGTGGTGTATAAAGAACCAATTCATTCAAAAATTACTAAGATAATACAGAAAAGTGTAGTTTAACTAATATGGTAGGAATGATAATGGGAATTGATGTATGGTAGGCACAAATCTCTAGTAAGGAACAATTGAAAAATCTTGATAGCTACTCACTTGTGAAAAGAAAAGATGTCTTCATTTCACAGAAAGTTAAAAGTGCTTTTGTCAGGTAAAATGATTTTATTTATTTGTTGGCTTATCTTCAATTTTAATTTAAAAAAATGCTCATACCTTTGACACCACTGAGAAATGGCTTTTTCAGAAATAATTTTAATTTATGTTAACTTTCCAGTAATAATTTAGAACTTGTATTTTTAGCAGCAATTTCTCAATTTCTCAAGATCAGTCATAAAATGATGGAAGAAAATATGTTCTTCCTGTTTTTAGTTTTACCAAGGCTGATTTCAGAAATCTCAAAATAAAAGTGGTTGTTTCCTCAACATTAGAATTAAATTATCTCCTGATCTTTACTCAGCGACTTTAATTTTAAATCTGCCCAATGTAATGGTGGATTTCTGTATTTTTTACAGTAAAGGCAAAATTACCAGTATTTATTTTCAAGGCACTGTCAATCTTTACACTGCCACTCAGTTCTGCGGTATAGTGGACTTCAAAAAGAATAAACAAGAATTTTCCAAATTGCTGGGACTCATATTCATCTGATCGTAAAGCTAGTCACTTAGGAGCCCTCTGTAGTCAACAAAGGGAAATATTATTTATATAAAATTATTCTTCCTGCTCAAAAATATTATAAATAAGCTTAAAGAATACTGCAAAGGACTTTATATATATGGGAATTCTCATTGAAGCAGGAGGGGTTCAAACTTCTCCAGACTGTGAAGCAAATTATCACCTGATATATTTCTTCTCACAATTTTGCATGTGCTCTGTATTCATCCTCACTTATATGAGGCATATCACAAACATTATAATTTCAAATATAGAAAAATTAACAATAGATGTGAACTCTTCATGTCCAGTTCTCCATATGTCTACAATCTTTTCATTTTACAGGAAGCACAAATTTATTTTAAACTGTTGCATTACAGTGAAGCTTGTTTCCCACTCTATTTTTAAGCACAAATATCTGGTCTCCTCTCTATTTAAGAAAAAAGGGAGTTGTGAATGTGCTCTAGAGATTCAGATTCACGTATTGCTTGAGAGAGCTGAGTTACAGTATCAGCTGCATTTCACTGCAAAAGTTAGGGAAATAAATATATTTTTAAACTCACTTATAAACTCTTCTCTAAAGATGTCTTTTGGGGGAAATAGAATACACTGAAAAAATGGTAATTTATTTTTAACATTTCTGCACATATGAAATTTTATTAATATTTAAATTAAGTAAAAACCGCATAATTTCAAAACTTCCACTGATTTTTTTTTCCTCAAGTTCTATTCCCTAAATAAAGCTTTTAGAAATCCCTGCACCTGCAAGAAAAAACATCAAACTGGAGAAAAGCATCTGGCAGGATTTTAATTTCATAGGAAAATATTTTTATAAGAATCTGACTTAGAAAAATATGGCATAATCAATAGTTTTCATTTAGTAGTGGAAGCTGAGATGTACACATGAATTGAGGGGTTTTTTCCCCTCGCAGGTTTAGAAAATAATTTCATAGGCCATTTTTAGAAATTATTTGCCTATATACTTGCATTTCTGTTGTTCCTTTCATATGATCTAATGGTCTTATCTGCCTTTTTTTTCCTACTTTCAATGAAGTCATATTTTCAAAATGCTACAGTATCAAATAATCTTATGGGTTATAAGCAGCAACTATATCACAACATTTAGTAAAATATTTCCAATAGTCTGGAAATTATATTTGTAACTTTTGATGGACTGCTGTTATCAGCCCAGTTTCATTAGCCAAATGTATTATACTCTAACAGATTGCCATGATGATAGGACACATTTTCTTTCTCAATGAAATATATGTGTAGAACAGTTTTTATAATAAAATTTTGGAGTTTATGGCTAATTGAATAACTGAGTCATCCTGTGATCAAATTTCAATTTTAATTCCCAGGAAAAAAATAAATATAGAATTCTAGTTATAATTCATGTTCTGGTAATTATAACATATTTGCTAAATATAAGAATTCATTTTTATCATCTAAATATAATGGAGAGACAAATACTCCGATCCTGGAACTGAGTCCTGTAATTAAGTGCTCAATATACCCTTATTTTATTGTCATTTATTACAATTTCTATCAGTTGGCTGTTCTGTAGTTTTTATATTTTAATTCATTTTATCTGACAGGTTGCCTAAAATATATACATCCAGCCAAGAGAAAAATAAAGTTAGCATGTAAAGTAGTACTATAACCAAATATCACTTCAGTCAAACAAACCGTACAAGAGAAAGTTCCAGATTCTGCACCTGGGATGGGCAACCCTGAATGTACATACTGGGGAATGAGAATCTGGAAAGCAGCATCAAGGAAAGTGACGTGGGGGTCCTGGTCGATGGCAAATTGAACATGAGCCAGCAGTGCCCTGGCAGCCAGGAGGGCCAACCCTGTCCTGGGGTGCATCAGGAACAGCATCACCAGCCGGGCAAAGGAGGGGATTGCCCTGCTCTGTACTGGGGCGGCCTCACCTGCAGTGCTGGGGGCAGTTCTGAGAGTCACAGTATAAGAAAGGTATAAAGCTGTTAAGAGAGTGTCCAAAGAAGGACCATGAGGATGAAGGCCTGGAAGAGGATCTGTATGAGGAGCAGCTAAGGTCACTTGGTCTGTTCAGCCTGGAGGAGACTGAGGGGAGACCCCATTGCAGTTACAACTTCTTCATGAGGGGAAGGGGAGGGGCAGACGCTGACCTCTTCTCTGTGGTGACCAGTGACAGGACTGAGGGAATGGCCTGAAGTTGTGTCAGGGAAGGTTTAGGTTGCATATTAGAAAAATGTTCTTCACCCAGAAGCTGGCTGGGCACTGGAACAGGCTCCGCAGGGCAGTGGTCACAGCCTGACAGAGTCCAAGAAGCTTTTGGAAAATGCTCTCAGGCACTCGGTGTGACTCTTGGGGATGCCTTATGCAGGGCCAGGAGTTAGACTCTATAATCCTTGTATGTCCCTTCCAACTCAACAGATTCTGTGATCCTGTGAATACAGAACTGTAAGGATGATTGTGAGGAAGAACACTAAAAGCTTTTCAAACAAAAAAAAAAAAAAAAAAGATGGTGAAAGAGTAGTGTACAGATTGACCCTTATTATTTAGAAGTATAGTTTGTTTTCATAATCCCTGGTAATCCCACTCTCTTTCATACAACAGGAGAACAGCAGAGACGTTTCATCCTTTAGTGACTAGTTTTCCCTTGTAAAAAAATTGAGATTAGTTTCTGGCTGAGGATTCTGATGAATAGCTTATTTCAACATGTGAGATTTAGAAAACTGTTCCTGCATTTTTCCTTGGCAGATTGTATAAGGCAGGAATATGAAAAGTCATGAAAATTTACTAGCCCAGGGATAAAATTTGTCCATTGTTTTTCTTTTATGGAAGCAGAAGATAATTCAAGGACACAAAACAAATACAAAACCAAAAGATCACCAAAGGGTAATCTTTTTATATATTTGATCGAGTACATTTAAATTATGAAAACTCTTGTTCTTGCCCTCTTGGTTAGAAGACAATTTTCATGTTCTCATACACTTATCAAACTGACTGTGTTATTTCAGGTGAAGGTAATTAATTTTCAGTATTTTTCCTAGAGGAGAAGCTGAATGACTAAAATAAATGTATAAGCATAATGCATACACATAAAAACTTCACTATAAATATAAATGGATCAGCTGACTGTACACACACATTTTATATATTTTTTTTGTTAAGTGAAATAACTCCATACAAGTATAAAGAGATGTGATTTTTCTGTCATCATAAAGAAAGAGTTGGCCAAAGTAAGATAATTTAGATAAGACAAAGAGCACAGCAGGAAATGAAAACACTAATTGTGGCTTACCACGGGTTTAGCACACTTGATTTTAGCTCTTCTCATATTCCCATCCTATCGATTTTCAATCCATTGAAAAGACTTTTAGGTCTAGGTGTAGAAAAGGCCTTATTGTAGGCAATCCACACTAAACATAAAGCAATATTTCAGCGCATTAGGGGCAACTTGGTGAAATGAATATATAAAGTCAAGACATCAATGTTAGAAAGTCCTGTCTTAAAGTATTTGGGAACATGAATCATCCATATCCATATATAAATGCTGATAAAGCACCAGCTTGTAATCTGATGCCAAGTGACACTGAACAGCTTTTATCTAAATTGGGTAGAGCTTCTCCCTTTGTAGTGACTCTGTCATGGAAAAAAGTAAGTCATGTGGTAAAGAACGCAAACAGGGACTGAAATGACAGATAAATAGGATAGAAAATCAAGGGTTCAGCATGAGTTTAGAAGAAAACATTAAATTCTATAGAGAAAATTCCTTAGGTACTTGCAGGTAAGTTCATTTTATATAAGTTCAGTTGCCTTAGGTCACAGTTATGGTCTAAAATAATGTTTTGATTCTTCTTCAGTTCATTAAAAGATAAAACAGTTAATTCTATCTCAAAACAAGAGTGATGGTTCATCTAAAAAAGCTTACCTCTTTTTATGTGAAGGAAGACTGTGATTTCCATACTGCAAAACATTAAAATCAGATTTCTGAAAACAAATATCCCTATTTGAGTAAATCTAAACTTTTTTTCTTTTCTTTTTACAAATGAGATGCTGTTCTTGATTTTTTCTTGCGCAAAAGTTAAATTTAAAGGAAGAGTTGTTTGTTTGCTTTCTTTTCTTCTGTTTTTAATCAGACTGCTCAAACATTCAGGCAAAAATAAAATCAAAACAAAATATGTAGTGGGTCAACAACAGTCCAGTTTCACTGATTATGAAATAAAGTCTGGAATAAAGAATTACGTGTTCAGTGCTTATCTGCAGCTATGATGTATGGAACTAGACTAGAAGATACCATAGTATTTAAACCTGTCTCCCTGTACAATGTTTTTCATTAGCAGATGAAGCTAAAATCAGTGCAGTGATGCTCAGAGGTCATCTAGTTCCAAGCCACTTGCCATGGGCAGGGATGCCACTCACAAGGTCAGGTTACTCAGGGCCCCGTCCAGCTTGGCTTTGAACACTTGCAAGGATGAGGCATACACCATTTCCCTGGATAACCTGTTTCAGCACCTCATTAACCTCCAAGTAAAGAATTGCTTCCTGACCTCAAACCCTCTTTTAGTTTAAGCTTCTTCCCCCTTGTCCTGTCACTATCTGCCCATGTAAAAAGTCACTTTCCCTTTTTTATAAACCCCAGCTAAGTGGTGGATGGCTACAATGTGGTCCCCTCAGAGGATCCTTTTTTCCATGTTTTTCTGGAGGTGGCTGAACACCTACTTACAAATGGAAAGTGATGGATGAATTCCTTTTTTTGCTTTGCTTGCATGCAAGCTTTTTGCTCCAGTTATTGTCTTTATCTCTGCTCAGGAGTTTTCTCACTGGAAGTAAAAAAACAGATGGGATTAGTTATCTAACTTCAAAAGTACAAGAAAAGTATCTCCAGACCTAAGCTAGTCATTCTTGGATCTTTTTATAATGAATTGAGAGAAAAAAAAGGTGATCAAAGGTCATGATTTATCTCAAGGGATATAGCTAAAAGTAGGTTAGATCACTTACGCCCTTAAAATATTTGTTTCTTTTCACTGACTGTATAGAGATCCAGGAGAGAATAGCTGACACATCCACAACAGATAAATAGTTTCGTCTTTCAACCCTGTATTGCCTTCATTTCATTCAGATCAGAGAGAATCTGAGATACTTCTTTTATCCCTCTCTTCTGAACTTTCTGATTTTCTCTTAATGCATAGAGCCACAAGAACTCAAAAGAAACTTCTTGATCCAAAGACTAACTTTTATACTTCTCTGTTTGCTCCTTTTTATAATATCACAATTTAGATACTATTCTTTTTCTAATCTATGCATAGTCTCATAGAAAAGATAATCAGATATCACTGGAAGATTTACGGGTAAATTTACAAATCGCCTAACAAGTTAATACTTTTTTTAAAAAAAATATTTTCTAAATTCTCTTCCCTGAGAGAAAAAAATCCTCTTAATGTTTAATAAAATTCAATATTACTTCTGTGTCAATCCTTTCAGATTTCTTCTAAGCACAGAGAATGAAAAATTCGGATGGATTCATATTTAAACAGAATATTTGTTATCTGAAGCAAACTGGACATTCATAAATATATTGACCCTTATGAGAAGCACACATGAGTCTTGAGGAAAGTGATTGTTGACATTGCAAGGCCAACCTCAATGATCTTTGATCAATCATGGTGACTGGTAGTAGAAGTGCCTGAGAATTGAAGGAAAGTAAGTCTAACTTTTACCTTAAAAAAAGTGAAGAAGAAAGAACTGAAGAAATACAGCTCAATTTGTCTCTTCTCAGTCCCTGGGAGCAGCTAACCCTGAAAGTAATTTCCAGGCACAAGAATACCAAGAAAATCATCAGAAAATATTAGCATTTCCAAGGGGAAATCAGGTTTGACTTGATAAACTTACATAATAAAATAGCTGTCCTGATTGATTAAAGAAGACAGTGAATAATGTCTGCCTAAACTTCACTGAGGTCTTTGACTCCATCTCTCTTGTGATTCTCATAGACAAGATTTTGGTATATGAGCTGGGTGAGCAGACAGAGAGGCAGATTGAAAAACTGGGTGAGTGGCTGGGCCCAGAGGATGGTGATCAACAGCATAAGAAGTAGCTGAAGACCAGTAACTGGCACTGTAACCCGGAGGTACTGGGTATGCTCACATTCATCATCTTTACTAATGATGTGGGTGATGGGACAGACTGTACACCCCACAAGCTGACAGATGACACCAAACTGAGAGGAGTAGGTGACTATGGTCTCATGAAACAAAGACTGCAACCTGTTCTAGTGGGGAGCATTCCCTTCTCAAGATGGTGGGGTTGAAACTAAATGATTTTTAAAGTCCCTTCCAATTCAAGCCTACCTACGATTTCTACGATTTCTATGATTACTTAGAACAAACGTAAGAAAGCAACTCAACAGTGATTTTTAAAGGTTTTATCAAGTTTAGTATGCTTAGAACTTAGACTGCAACTTAATAAAAATAAGAAAGTAAATAAAATATATACAAGACAATATAGAAGTTGGTAACTCTCAACTTATTCATTTCAATAGAAGCAAATTATTCTCCTCCAAATTGTGTAGCTGTGATTTTTGACAAGAGAAGAAACTGATTTCCCCTGATTTTTTTTTTTTTTGGTTTTTTTTTTTTTTTTTTTTTGCCAAACTACATTAGTTGTTAGTTCAATTCACAAGACAACAACACTGCACCTATTGGGCATCTTGTTGTTCAACTATTTGTTTTTAAATAGACACCCTATCTAGGTATTTTCAAGCTGAGAAATACCTCAGTATTTGAGGTATTTCTCAGTAGCCTTGAATCAAAGTTGGTAACTCGAGTGTGTGACTTGAAGCCACCCACAATGTGTGTGGCCACACTGACCTATGCAGTTCAATTCTAGATTTTCCAGTTAAAGAGGTAGGTATCTGAATAATTTCTGTACAAGTGCAAGTATGCTAATTAATCAATACAATTACAACTCTAATCAAGTAAAATAAGTTTCAATGATTAATTCTTTCAGAACACAGCTCAAGAATTTTCAATTTAAACCATGACACCTAAGTAGGGATTACTTTGAAATTTGGGAGCTACCATATGGTTTGATCAAGCTGGGCAGACTAGCCCAACCAACAGTTTTACCTTATTCAAATACAATGTTTCTGGCACTCAATTTATGAGCGAAAAGCTTTCTCAGTACATTGCAAACTGTGAGAATGGGAGACCATGAAAATTATAGAATTATTCCTTGGTTTTGTTTGCTTATTAATCTTTTTCCCATGCACAATAATGTGGTTTTTTGTTTGTTTTGGGCGCGATTTTTGGTGGTGGTTATTTGTTGTTGTTGTTGTTTGTTGTTGTTGTTTTGTTTTGTTTTTTGGGGTTTTTTTAACTTAAAATAACCAAACTTGGATACAGTATTTGTTACCCAACATCATATAAAATTTTCTTCTGAAAGATTCTTTCTTTAGAAGACGGCTCTTAATTGCTTTTTTCTTCTCCTTCTTTTTTTTTTCTCAGTCAGTACTGCTTCACCATATGGCAGTAGGCTTTTAACTAATAAGTTGGCACTTAGAGAGAAAGGATGAATATTGTTTATGGTTAACTTTAAATCACAGGTGCACTTCCAGATAAAAAGGTGTGTTCAAGTCCCAGCAAAGCATAGCGCATTTGATTATATTGCTTGCCATCTCAATGAAACAAACAAGGGGATGAATATTCAGTCTTGACATATTTTAAACTACTTGTATTTTCCTCATGTCCGTGTAACGTCTTTAATATCAAAGTGAAGAGAGCTTATTAAACTTCACTAAAAATCTCAGGAAATCCTTAATCATGATAGATCAGGGTCTGCGAGTCCTGGGGAAAGGTATTTTATCAAAGCATTTAGATGAAACGCTTTTTGGAAAGCTTTGTAGGAAAGTAACCCATTGTTTACTACAGATGGTAATT